>JAHHFK020004821.1:0-184619 GCA_024533555.2 Aedes koreicus
AAAGATTTTTATTTACTAAGAATAGTAAGGAACGCCGTTTTGCGAATGTGCATCGGATGTCAGTAAAAGGATACGGATGCAAGGGGTGTGTAGACGTGAGCGGAGTGTAGACGATAAAAACAGAGTGCACTGGCCCTGTCCTGCAGCATTTGATGATGATGTATTTTGAATTGGGGGATAAAAGGAGTGTGGGAATCCAATTCATCGGGAGCGACGACACATTCAAGAAATAGTCATACTAAACAAACATCATGATGGTTAGTATTGATAAAGCGGATAGTATATTGTTGATATCGTTCGATAATGTTACTACTTGTCTTAGGTTATAATACGCTATGTATTAAAAAACCCCAATATATATTTTTTTAATTCTGTCGGAAAAGAACCACCCACTCTTCACTTCTTCAGTTTTTTGATAATTTCACCTTAAATCGATTGAAGTGATAATTGTTTTGATGTCGCTCATATTGATATTAAATTGTCAATATACTTATTTTACACCAGATGGAAATTGATAAAAAAATTAACGCGTCAACAGGAACAGAAACAAATACAATAAGTTAAAGGATGTGTTCAATTGATGCTTCGTATAATATTCCCATTTCAAATTAAATATAACTTAAGTGATTTGTTGTTTAAAACTGTAACGTATGAATGCCAATTATCACACTCAAAATTCCCATTCTACTGAGTTGGCTTCATAAAGCCTGTCAACGGTAAATTTCGGACAGGATTCTTTCAGTGTAGTTTTCAAATTGATTCAGGGAAACGTTCAATTATATGACAGCTGAAACGTTTCAATTATGTGACAGCTGAAACTCTCCACTGTATTTCATAGTACAACATATTACCTTCTTATTGCATTTGGTGTTTGCAAATTGTTTGACCAGCGCTTGAATGTGGATCGGAAGGTTGGAAGCGGAACAAATAAAGAAAAATGCTCCCGTCAAATGCACAAGAAAGTGGTAGTCATTATTGAGAACAATCTCAATCTTTCTGTGCAAATGTGGCTCCCAAAAATTCTTGTACCATAATGCACGACGAAACATATGTCTTCAAGTCTTCGATTTGAACAGGTTCCGGGTCTGTTTTTTTATACCGCAACATAAAGAAACGCCGTTACCATGTAATTCCGGACAAAAAATTCCGGTAGTATTTGGTTTGGCAGGTCATATGTAGTTGTGGTAGAAAATCCAAAAGTTTCATCTCTATCGTCACTATCAACAAGGATGAGTACCGTTTATAAGAAGCCACGTCTCTTCAGCTCTGTTTTGGGCTTATTTGACCTCTTGTCACTATGCCAAGTCCGTCTTGAAATGATATAAGGCACAAGAGGTCGAATACATGCCAAAAATTGACAATCTGCCTATCTGTCCAGAACTCCGTCCGATAGAAAAATACTGGGCTCTGGTTAACCGGAAACTCTTCAAGATTAAGAAGTAAACAAATGAGATATACAATTTTAAGAGAAGATAAAGAAATACCACCGCTAGCGAGGATACTGTATGGAATCTGATGGCGGGTGTACAACATAAATTTTGAGAATTTTGCATAAAGAACGAATAAACATCAAAGTCCCATGTTTTTACAGTTTATATAATACTATTACATTGAAATAAACAATTGATGTTGTTGAATATGTGTCTGGATTTTTTTTGCTGATATTATCTTACTGTACGAAATTTTACGTGGACAGGCTTCATATTAGTTGCGCAACTAAGTTCTCGCTGTTTTTTGGTGAAAAAGGAACTTTATTTTGAAAACAAAGGTTACAAACGAATTATTCAAAGTATTGCCCATCACTAGCTACGACTTTTTCCCATCTTTCTGGTAGAACGTGAATACCATTTCGATAGAACTGTTCGTCTTTTGATGCTATCCAAGAATCAAGCCATTTTGAGATGTCATCATATGAGTGGAATTGGTGACCAGTGAGACCATGTGCCATCGAACGGAACAAGTAATAATCGGACGGTGCAATATCAGGAGAATATGGCGGGTGGGGTAGGACTTCCTATTTGAGCATTTCCAAGTAGGTTTTCACGGGTTTCGCAACGTGAGGTCGAGCGTTGTCATGCTGAAGAATCACTTTTTCGTGTCTGTGCTCGTATTGTGGCCGTTTTTCGTGCAGTGCTCGGCTCAATCGCATCAATTGAGTTCGATACCGTTCCCCGGTAATGGTTTCGTTTGGTTTCAACAGCTCATAATAAATAACACCAACTTGGTCCCACCAAATACACAGCATAACCTTGGCAGCGTGAATATTCGGCCTAGGCGACGATGTTGAAGCATGCCCGGGCAGTCCCCATGAATGTTTCCGTTTTGGGTTACTGTAATGAATCCATTTTTCGTCACCCGTCACAATGCGATGTAGAAAACTCTTCCTTTTTTGCCACTGGAGCAGTTGTTCACAGACGAAAAAACGACGCTCAACATCTCTTGGCTTCAAATCGTAAGGAACCCAAGTTCCTTGCTTTTGAATCATTCCCAACGCATGCAATCGCTTAGAAACGGCTTGGCGGGAAACTCCTAATCCTAAACCAAGCTCTTCTTGCGTTTGACACGGATCCTCATCGAGCAATGCCTCCAATTCAGAGTCTTCGAAGTTTTTTGGCCTTCCTTCACGCGGACGATCATCAACACTGAAATCACCGTTTTTGAAACGACGAAACCAATCACGACACGTTGTTTCACTCAGAGCAGCATCACCGTAAACTTTTTGGAGCTCTCGATGTGCTTCAGCCGCCGTTTTCTTCGAATGAAAGAAGAAAATCAACACTTCCCGCAAATGACGATTATTTGGCACGAAATCAGACATCTTCAAACAACCAAAATATATAACACTAAACCAAAATCACTGATTTTTCAAAGCGGTTTGTTAACCATATGTCTGAGCTTGGTTTATGACGCTTGAGATATACAACATTCGACCAGCACTTGCTACTGGCGCCATCTATTGCGCACCTAATATATGAAGGTGGCTCTTAATCTTATTCTAAAAACAGACAACAATTATTAAACAATAATGTTTACATACCTATGAAATGAACCAGCTAAAATCGCATGTTTTTCTGGATCAAAAGAGGGTATATGCACGGAAACATTTCATTTTGGTGCATTTCATCGGTATGTAAAGATTATTTTTGAATAACTGTTGAGGCATAGGAGGAGAAGCCCTCCACGCATTTTTTCGAAAATGAATATTAACTAATATACCAGGACTTCAATTAATTATTTTGCTCGACTTTTTTTTTCATTCCAAATGCTTGTCTTTCTCTAAGTTTTGTACAACTACTTATTCCATATGTTTGAGCACATTTATCCAGACTTTCTTGAATTCTAGCTCATATTTGATTGTTTTGGGATTCTTACGAAGAGCTGTTTTAGCTTTTTTAGTCCAAACTTTTTTATCGGGTAAATACGGATCATTTATGTCTTTTAATACGTGAATTGGCCTCTTAAAACTCCCACACGTGGCGTAAAACAAGATCAGGCTAAAATACAGTATGTCCCATAAAAAAAGGCGAAAATCCATACCTCAGTTTCAAACAAGTTTTTTTTTCATAGAAAATGATTAAAAAAAATCATAATTTTATGTAGGGAATCGTTTATTAAGCCTTTCATGATTACATTATTCAGTATGTCTGCCTT
Source organism: Aedes koreicus (assembly GCA_024533555.2). Classification (NCBI taxonomy): domain Eukaryota; kingdom Metazoa; phylum Arthropoda; class Insecta; order Diptera; family Culicidae; genus Aedes; species Aedes koreicus. Next base: position 3,652 of record JAHHFK020004821.1, read on the forward strand.
TTTTCTCGATGATCTTCTCCAATCGGGGACAGAATCGGAAGCATACCTTCTCAATGTATGAGTCAGTCATCGAGTTCCATGCCTTGGTAATAGAAGCGTTCAGGGCGCCAACACTGGGGTGAGAACGTTCACAGGCCTTAGCCTGAACATATTGAGTAATCCAAAGGATTCAAGTCCGGGCTGCTAGGAGGCCAAATGTCCTTTGGCCAAAATTCCATGTTTTCCTTCAGCCAGGCTTGAGTCCTTTTTGAGGTATGACACGGTGCTCAGTCCTTTTGGAAAATGACGTGTTGGTGTGTTCCAAAGTTGGCTTTTATCCATGGCAGAACGTGGTCCTTTAAAATGTTCATGTTAACCTCGGTATTAACTTTTAATCCAGTTTTGATAAATACTGGAGAAAATTTCAAGCCATTGGACGCAACTGCCTCGACAACCATGACTCCGGCCGGATGTCTGGTTGTAAATTTGAATTTCACGTTCTCTGGAACATTCTCAATCTTCTTCGGCGAAATAAACCTGTCTGTACGTGTGTTAGATACGGATTCGATGGTGAACATTTTCTCCGAACGTTTTGAGCGCTCCAGCCGTAGTTGTTTGATTCGGTCCGTTACAAGGTGGCACTTCACTCTTGCCCTGAACGAACATTTCAAGTCATCTTTGACCAACCGTTGCATGGTAGTTTTTGAAATATCGGCTTCCTTAGCCAATTTCCGGATCGATCTGATAGGATTTCGCCTCACTTTGTCTCTCACTGATCTGATGACCTTTGGTGTGCACGCGGACCGTGGACGGCCACTTCCCGGCTTCCGTGGACGTGGTCCATCAAGGAGTGAACGTTGGATACGGTAAACGGTAACCAGGTGGCATCCCACAATCGTTGCAATTTGTTTTACGCATTTTGGGCGAGCAGCAAACTAGTTACAACCTCCTTTGCGTACATTTTTCTCAACTTTGTTACTCGCGAACCGCTGTTTTGTTTACATCGTCTCAGAGTATACAGTCAGACGATTACACACACGCATTCAAACAGTTAAAACAGTATTTAAAGCAAACCAAAAATAAGTATTGAAAACTTTCGCATTTTTTTATGGAACATACTGTAGAACTCTTGATTTTTCAGAAATGGAAAGAGCCGCTTTTGGAGACACCCTGCTTAAATATTTCAACACGTGTAGTTCTAGAAATAATGAAGGGACCGCTCATTTTGCCGCAACCGCAAATCACCTGCCTGATTAAGATTTGGCAAATTTGGCATTTTTTTTCTTTCGAACATCGAACTTAGAGACGGGAAATCCCTGTCCAAGTAGTTGGTGAAAATCGGCCTTAACGTAGGCTTTGTCGTCCATCACAATGCAAAGCGGATTGGTAAGCAGCTGCGTATAGAGCTTCCTGCACACTACCAAAATGCCATGTAAATTATTGTACCCTGAGACCGACACATGCAAGCGTCCTGTAGCACATAAGAACGAATTGAAAAAGATGAGAAAATAAATTCAATCAAACACATCTTTCGTCGAATTGTGTATGTGTCAGTTTCAGGAGACATAATTCTACACGATATCTTTCTCTACGTTCCCCGACTTTTTACAAACATGAATTACGTCTCGTGTAAAATTCATAATTTCTAAGTGTGTGGCACCAGTTTTAGCAGTGTAATTTTGCTTCTCATTCCTATTTCCTATTACTATTTCTGCACATTTTAGGCCTGTAGTTCAGACCGTTTCATGGTTTTCTGGACAAACAGATCGACACCTTCGATTTTTTAGCGACATTTCAGATTGACATGTTTGGCCAGCGTTTGAATTACGACCTTCTTCCTTGGCTATCTTGAAATCAACCGGGACACATTTCCCAAGTAGCACACGAAACATCTTTTATATTCAACACTCAGTTTTCATGTTTCATTTTAGTGATTTTGTAGTAACAAAAAGCATAATTTTGTTATCGCAGAGTGTATTTCACGTAAACGAGATACTAGATATTTCATTGATGTTGCTCAAATGGTTTTGCTAAGACCATTCATAACAAACATTGGAGTAAGGCGAGACCTGTTTGTCTTTGTAAACTTGCAGCTTAAAAAATTTTATCATGTCGTTGCATACTTAATATTTTCCAGTGTATGTGATGTTTATTATTAAGTTATTTTGACCTGAATACTAATGTTTTGAATATGGAATAATCAATTGACCAAATGTGAAACCAATAAAGTTATTTTAACGTTGTTAAAAATCAATATGTTGTATGAAATTTTGTGTTGAATTAACCGAATATAACTTCAAATGAAATGCCTAAAGTAACATGAAAAATAAACTTTATCAAGATTGGTTTTAAAGACCAACTTATATGATGAGACGAAGTTTTCGTCTTTTAAAAGTAAGCTATTTTACTTTTCGTGGTTCAGAACAGGAAACGACTTATTTTTGGCTTGTGATTTTTCGTCATGAACAAAGCAATTTAATAATTGCAATTAAATGCTCTATATGTTCTACACCAATACATTTTTGGAATGGTTTGATATTTTCCACCTACATGCTAAGGTAAGTCCACTCAGAAACAGTTGTGCCTAAAAATATAGAAATTACACATTCAACGAAGCAGGAACGAGTGTCGGAATGATCCAGCGTATCAAGAGGCGAAACCACCTGAAGACCTACAAGAAGCAGAAAATCTCGAAACAAAGTGCAGAACAGAAGAAGCGAGCAGCAACAAGGGCCCGGTAATTGTATTCGCGTCTTTTGCAGCGTCCGGATGCATGCGTTTTGATGGATGATGAGACCTATGTAAAGGAGGGCTCAAAAACCCTTCCAGGTCCACAATACTTTACTGCCGTCGTTGGGGAGGATGTGAGCGATGCGGACAGGTAGATTCAAGTGGAGAAATTCGGTCGAAAGGTACTGGTATGGCAAGCAATATGTTCCTGTGGTTTGAAGTCAACCATTTTTTACACTACCGGAACTATAAATGCGGAAATCTATCGATCTGAGTGTCTCCAGAAGAGATTGTTGCCTTTATATAAGAAGCATAGTACACCTCCACTGTTTTGGCCGGATTTAGCGTCGGCTCACTATGCCAAAACCACTCTCAATTGGCTTGCGGAAAAGGGTATAGATTTCGTTGAGAAAAATATCAATCCACCAAATTGCCCTCAGTTTCGACCCACCGAACGTTACTGGGCAATCGTGAAGAGGGTCTTCAAGAAGACTGGTAAGGCAGCTGGGAACATGCAGGAGTTCAAAAAAATTTGAGCTCAAGCGTCTAAAAAATGCAATGCAACACTTGTCCGGAACTTGATGAAGAGCATTCGATCCAAAGTTCGAAAATTCGTGATGGAATAAATAAATTTCATGCGGTCTTCATTATGTTCAAGTTTAACCTCGTACAATAAAGGATCAATTTTTTGTATGAATAAAATATCGGTTTTCAACATAATTTGAAAGAAAGTTTGTGGATAGCTTATTTTTGATACACTCCTTATTTATAGAGATGAGTTTCTGTATGTCTGCCTGTGTCTGTTGTGTGTCTGTATATCTGTCTCTCTGTCTGTTTGTCCCTTATAAATTCGGAAACTACTGAACCAATCAGCGTGAAAATTTGTATGCAGGAGTTTTTAGGGCCGGAAATGGTTCTCATGATGCTTTGAGACCCCTCTCTCCTTTGGATGAAGGGGGGGAGGTTACCCCCATACAAATAAAACACAAATTTCTGCATAACTCGCGAACTAATCGAGCAAATGGGACCAAATATGACATGTGGAGGTTTTTGGACGCAATGTTTCGATGGTGGTTCGAGGCCCTTCTGAAAGCTTTCATACAAATGAAACACAAAATTCCACCAAACATGAGAATTATCCAGGCAACTAAAACACAAAATGTGTATTTCTTGGGTAAGAAGCATGTTCTGATAGTAGTTTGAATCCCTTCTTAATCAAGAATGGAGGATGCTTGAGCTACTCTCAGTGCTACATTATGCACAAGAAGTTGAAAAAACCGATCCGAGGGTTAAATTAACAACACAAACCAAAGGTTTTTTTTTGCAGCAGTTAATTTATACAAAGAAATTAATATAATAATTTTTGTAATTTTTTTTTCAAATAAATATATTTAAGAATGGAATTACTTAAACAACGCAGCTACGTAAAACAAAAATATAAACAAAAACAAAATAATAAAATAGAATTCCAATCGAAATTACACATTAGAAAACGAAAACATTTTAACAAAACTCATTTCGAAAAACAGCCAGTTCTATTCTATTTTCACTCATTTAGTTGTAAAGGGTGCAAGGAATCAAATTTCGACACACACAAATATTCGGCAAAATTCGCCCGTTTAACCAATCATCTTCAAACTTTCAGGGAGTAAAATAAAACATGTTATAAATATTTTTCCATTTTCCCATTTGTTTTATTCAATATTAATTCCATATCCAAATGCACGAACCTTCTTCTTTACACTACTCAAAAGGTCCTGTACAACATTTGGACCAACTTTTTTTTGCGTGGCAATCCATTTTTTCTTTATATCTTCCTCCGATTTTACTTCCTTAGAATACTTCCAAAGTGCCTGCTTCATGATGGCCCAGTACTTTTCAATTGGCCGCAGTTCCGGTGTGTTTGGGGGGTTGAGATGTTTCGGCACGAAATTGACCTCCTTAGCCTTGTACCACTTCAAAACATCTTTCGAGTAATGGCACGAGGCTAAATCTGGCCAGAAAATCGTAGGACCATCGTGTGACTTCAGAAAATGAAGTAGACGCTTTTGGAGGCATTCCTTTAGGTACACCTGCCCATTGACCGGTCCTGTTGTCACGAATGGGGTGCTCCGCTTTTCACACGAGCAAATTGCTTGCCAAATCATATATTTTTTGGAAAACTTTGACATCTTCTGCTTTCTAACGTCCTCAGGGACATTGAATTTATGATGAACAGTGAAAAACTGGATCCCCGGAAGCTGCCGGAAGTCTGCTTTTACATACGTCTCATCATCCATAACGAGGCAATGTGGTTTCGTCAACATCTGGGTGTAGAGCTTCCGTGCACGTGTTTTACCTACTGTATTCTGCCGTTCATCGCGATTAGGCGCCTTTTGGACTTTGTACGTGTGTAGTCCTTTACGTTTTTCGCATCTTGAAAGTTTTGGTTAGATTCAGTTTCTTCGCCACATCTCGAACTGAACTATTGGGATTCCTCTTGAAAGCTTGAACTACCCGCTTGTGATCCTTAACACTATACGGAGATCCATTTTTGCCACTGTTTTCTTTCCGCTCGATGGTCAAACGTTCGTGGTACCGATTTAAAACAAGAGACACCGTAGAATGTACCATTCCCAGCTTCCTACTGATGGCACGATGAGAAAGATCCGGATTTTTTGCGCGCTGCTGTTCTTCCGACTCCATTTTCGCAACGATCGCACATCTGCTAGTGAAACTTACACAGCGTAAACAAATACACATTGAACTAATTCCACCCAAAATGTCAATAGAAAATACCCAACAGGTAAAAAGTTACAGCCATTTAAAAGTGGTGCAATTTGATTCCGTACAACCTCTAAGCATAGCAACGCTCGCACCGGGTTCAGCTAGTTTTATATAAGAAATGATACTGATTGTTTCAATTAGGAGCTAAGCAGTTATAATATTTAGGTGTTGAATCTGAAAATAATGTTTGCCTTTGAAATGCAGGCAAAATATTGTCCTTCAAAAGATGTCATAAATGCTTGAAACAATTTCCGCATCAAAATGATAAAGAGTTTCAAAGTTATACATGTGTGTATTCAAACTGCTTTTGTCGGATTTCGACTTTCAATTACTCCTGGTTTTCGCAGCTCGTGACTCTAATTTGAATATTGACTTTTTTTTTGTCGTTTAGGAATTTATAAACAGCATGACCCATTTTGCCCCCAGCTCCTAGAAAGGCTCTGAAACAAACTTGTTTTATTATGGAGAGTGTGAGCTGTTTAGTGGAATACCTGTAACTAGAAAATAAGAAGAATGATTAGTAATTTCCATTTAAGATAAGCAATAAAGGTAGTTGAAATTAAATGGAAATTACTAATCATTCTTCTTATTTTCTAGAAACTTGTTTTCATAAATCGGTTGGAAAACAAAACCAATATCCAATAAATATCATGTTTACACACACAAAAGTTAAGCAAAACCAATCCTTTCACGGAATCTCGGGGTAGGTCGTTTCCCCCAGGGGTGCATTTAAACCTAGTTTCACTATATTGTATTATGCTATTGAATTTAATGCTTGTGTGTTTTTTTCAAAGGATTTTTCACTTGCTATCTTCTTAACTCGATTGTTCATTTTTAATATTTCCATCGTAGATGACTTAACATTTTACGTATTTTTAACTTTCATTTATTTCAGCTTAGATTGTAATGATAATAAAAAATGTTGTAGTGGTAACAGGAATTGTGTTGTTTTAAATCACCTCGGTTTAATGACCAATACACTTCTACGAAAGAAAAAAAAGTGTCATAGCTCATTTGATACCATTTTGTTGTAATTTTAGTATGCACCTCCACACGGGTAGCACTACTTCTGAAGGCATAGCAATAAATTCATCCATCTGCGTGGGCGATGTAATGATCTGAAAACAATCTCACATTCGCTATGCGCTAGCCAACCTGAGGGCATCAATTGCCTTCTCTAGTGTCACAGCAGGGAAGGCTATAAAGCGTCTTAATAGGTTACAAGCCTCAATTATTGCACGTTCTTCTTTGTCTAGGTTTCTGGTTTTCCCTTTCTACGGCAGAATCCAGAATGAAAATCCTCCCGACTATTCAAGTACCGCGGGTTCAATTTACACAATCATTGTGCGATGGTGCCAACCGCAGTGAGTTGAGTAACATGTAGGGATATTGGTTTTTTATTATTCCTTTTAATTAATATCAAGAAATGATCTTTGAATGTACCACTGCAGGCTGCTTTCCGTTGGGCGCTTCCCAATGGAGTTTTGAACTTGAAAGTGGTAGACTCGACAGCTCCAGACAGCAGACGTCTGATATATGCTAAAATGCTACTTCTAGGAAATCGTTCGTCAGGATGGAATCCTCGCTGCACTGTGGGAATAAATGTGCTAAATTTTAGTTTGATTGAAATTGAAATAACTTATTTTATGAGTAGGATAATCAAACAATCAAATCATCATGGTTACTGCTTATTTTTTTTCTGTACAAATTTTCGTGGATTTTTAGAAGAAAATCTCTCGGTGCATGTTAATCAGCAAATGTTATTTCCTTCGGAGATGCACAAGGAAACTGCATTTTCTGTAGCCGCGAGGCTTTGCCAATCTATTTTCTCGCAGTTGTTTATTTAGATAAGTTCTTGTTCTTCGCCTTTATTTACCCAAGCAATCACCGGTCTTTAGCGTTGTGTGCTGTTGCCGGTAACAACCCATCTTCCTGATACTTGACTGCCACAAATAAAAATGCACTCTGGTTGGAAGCCGATAATCCGTTCGAGTTCTTCTGACTCGCATCGAATAGAATGGTTCAAAGTATTTGTACACATAACATCAAAAGGCGCACCAGTCAACAATAAAGCGAACAGTGTCCTTCATCATGTTCAACTTATTATTAATATTACGTATATTCCGCTCCTCAGTTCATACATAACAGTTCACGGTCGTTCAACGCTAAATAAAAAAAAAAAAGTTTCCGTTTAAAGACATTCTACAAACAGCCCCACAATCAATAAAGTAAGAATGAGTAGACGCACGATCAAACGAGAAGGAAGGGAACCAAACCAACACCATAACCAGCTCAAATCGACGATGGGTAGTGCGAAAAAGGCTTCTAGCGCGTGACTGCGAAGGGGGCAAACTCGGCCAGACATCATCATCATCACATATTATCGTAAATACAACAGCCGGGATCCAAATCATCAGCCACTACATAGTGCATGGTATTAGTAGTGGCATTTTGTGTGCGCTGTATGAGAGTGTGATTCCAGGCAGTCAGTTCAACGCCGTCACTCTGCAATTCATTCAGGCGACGTAAGGTGCCCCCTTTTTTGTTTTGAATGGTTCTAAATGTTGCCATGCAGTTTTTTTAGTATGTGTTTTTCCTTTGAGTTTAATACCGTTCTAACGCCATTGATGCCATTTCTTGCATGGGAAATCGTCCTAGGGGAGAACAGTCAAAAACTTAACCAACCACGTAACGCATTTATCGGCGAGTTGTATTTTGGTTGTTCAAAATAGCTCTGGACCTAGCATTTTTATTAAATTAGAACAAGTTTTAATAATAAGTTTGAAAATTTTCAAATATCATAAAAATATCTTCACTGCTGTTTCAATGATTTGAGTAAAAGAAAAGCTTTTCTTCTATGTTGAGGACAATGACCACTGCGACCAGATTTGATCTATTGTTATGTACCCTCTTTGCTTTGCTAATAAAATACTATGTAAGTGGTAATTATCAATGATTGGCATTTTCCCAACTTGGAATAAGGCTCCGCATGAAGTGAATCACTTTGTTGGGAGGGGGGGGGGGGGGGGGCGGCCCAGACTTCGTAAGGTTCTAAAATACCTCTGTCAAGAGATCTGCACCTTTGATTAAATTGTGCAGCACAATGAATGTTAGAAACATTCGCTCTCTAGATTACAAAAACGACATCTGAGGTTTTTCAATAAGTTCTAAGTAGTATTTACTACGACAATTTCCTGTGACTTATCCTAGTAGTAACTTTAGTAACTTTTGTTTGATTAAAACATTCTCGCTTGCCGAGCAGTCGGATTGTAGTTTTGAATTTTCCCATAATTTTAACTCATTTTTAAGAGCAAAAGTTGTGAGAGTGAAGAATGGTACCGGACCTATAAATTGTTCAGATGACCCAATTTTTGCTAGTCGACCAACTTTTTCATTTCCTTCAATTCCTTAATGACCAGAGACCCAATTAAAGATTTACCTTGATGTGACAGGACAACTGCTCATACACTTTCAAAAGCATTCAATGATTTACACCTAAAAAACCATTGATTTTGAAGCATTTAATGCTGTTTAACTATTCGAAAAAATACATATATTGGCATAATACATATTTTTTTCAAGCATAAAGATGTGCATTCCAGAATGGCATATATTTCTGCTTGGAATACTACTGTAGGTCATTTACCCATTTTCTCAGATAAATGTATACCAGGACTTGTTATTCCTGTCCCTACTTTATCACCCTGCTTTGATCCATCCATCCATAAAATCAGGACGAATATAAGGTCTTTTAATTTCTCAATCACTACGATTTGTATTAATTACTGTGAATGTATGTTTGAACGAATTTGTATTTTTTTATGACACATAAGGTATATGTCCCTTGACTTAGCCTCATATACAGAGATGGTTTGCATTTTCAATTATAGCATAGAAAACACATCATTGACATTTGGAGTTGGAAGTTAGATGGGATAGTGCTCGCTTTTATTGTGCTGGAACACAGGCGTATCCTACTCTTGTATCCAGGCTTCAAAGCCAAAATTATAGCACCATTACTCACTTTTTGAAAACAAAAAAACAAAAAAAGGAAAGCAAAGCGCAGGAAACGGAAAGGAAAAATAAAATAAAAAGCCCTATTCCATTTCAAAACCCAAGATGAACGGAAATCAAGAACCTTACAGGCAAAAGGTTCAGTCATCAAAAATTGTGGGATAATATCGCCAAAACAGTACACTGAAAACTTATTTTCGTAAATAAACTTTCCCTCGTTTCGTTAACATGAATTTTATACATAGAAAAAATGTCTCGTATAGTAAACGAAACATTCAAATTGCTTTTTATTTGGTGAAATGCTAACATCACACCTTTTTGTATAATGCACGAAATTAATTAACACCTTTTTGTATAATGCATGAAATTAATTTCGTGAAGACCATTCAATCGCTGATTGTCTATTATCGTACTCATGCCTGTGGATTTTACCAAGGGTTTTACTGCTGGGATGGACGGGAATAATTTATTTTTCTCCAAATCAAAATTAAAGCGCTGTCGAGAGTTATAACTTCATACTCATACATCAAGTTCTCACGAGTCACGCATGCCAGAAACATTTAAAAAAAAACGCTGGACAACTCCACGTGGTTGCGTTTTTTTTTTCTATTCCACTTTGAGGTAAATAGATCTGTCAATCATCCATGCAACCACCAGAAAAACTTTTCTTTATAATTTGTAACAAAATATTCGTTGCTCTTTGTACTGTTTTCGTACGAAATGTTCGTTTTTGCATTAATGTTCATTCTATGTCAACAAATACTTCGTGTTTTTGACAGTTGCGTATGTGGCATTAAATATGAAAGTAGCTTCAAAAACGAACACATCAGTTTCGGTGCAGAAAACAACGAATATATTCGTTAGCCTTACCTTCTATTTCGTAATATAAACTAATATTAAGTTTCAGTGTAGGCGAGACCGTTGGAGACCGTTAAACGTGATCAAATCGAATAAATGCACAATCACGTCTAACGCTGGTTAGTTGGTGACGAGATGGATGAGTGGCTTCCTCTACATTACAAGTATGGCCAACTGCATCGTTACCAAGGACAAGATCCAAAACCGTGATTTTCTATTCGGAACTTCATTAAGTTGTGTTAAAGCATTGACCCTTAAACCAACGGGTGAGCGCAAAGGATTGACTTGCAGAAATCCGTCATTCAATGTATTTCACTGCAAATGCGTTTAATTGTTCTCTAAACTGCAATGCAAAATCATCTAGAGCAATAAGATGGGAGACATTGGAACCGACAGAGTTCAGATAATCCAGTATTAAGTTGTTCCAACGTTTGTAAATCACTATACACCCCGGTGTTACAATCACTTCGGTAGACAGTAAACTTAGAATCCATCTTAGAACCGGGATGACTGCAAAGCGGTGACAGGATTGGCTCAACTGTGATGAGATTGGGGGCTTCCGTCGGGCTAACAGGCGAGGCCCGTTGCATTAATCTTCTAATATATGTTATGAAAGTGCAAAATTTTCACTATTTCACATTTTTCTTACGTCAAATCAATGACAAGCTAGAGCTGATTTCTGTTTTCCTGATTTTAGTGCATTAGGCCTGAATTACTACGTAAACTACAATATGGCAAATTAAAGGGTGGAACGGTCAACAATTGGTAAAACATGATTAAGTGCACACTGGTTAATTTATTATATTAATGATCAATCTTTATTTCTTTTTGAAGTTCATCGTCACCAAAATACAGGGAAATTATTTGATTAGGCTTCCGATTTTCCAAATGCGAACTGTCGGGCTTTACATTTCATACCTTCCATCAAGTTTTGTACCGCTGTTATATATCCACTTATTTGATGCTGAGCGCCAATTTGCCTTGAACTGTTTTTAACTTTCAACTGTTGTTTGAGTTCTCTTGAGGTTTCTCTTTACGATTGCCCATTTTTTTTAATTGGGTGCAGTTCCAGCGAGTTGGGAGGGTTTTTCTCCTTGGGTACGATTTGCACATTATTGGCGGCATACCATTCCTGAGCCATTTTCCGTAGTGGCAAGAAGCGAGGTCTGGCCAAAACAGCACGAAACAAACATGTTTCTTCAAAAAGGCAATAAGCGTTTTTGCAAGCATTCCTTTACATAAATAATTTGGTTGATAGTCCCAGTTGTCACGGAACTTTCGCTTTTCAACCCACAGGTGCAAATCGCCTGTTAAACCAAGTATTTTTTGGAAACTTTGACATTTTTTTCTGCTTAAACTTATCTTGAACCTTTCCTTTTCCGGTAGCCGTATAAAACTCTTGACCTGGGAGCTGTTTAGAAATCAGCCATGACGTATGTTTTATCGTCCATTACGATGCAATCAAACTTGGTCAACAAACTCGCGTACAACTTACGAGCTCTTCCTTTAGCTGTTGTGTTTTGCTTATCATCTCAGATTTGATGTCACTGTAACCTTATATGTTGACAGTCCGGCTCGTTGAATGGAAAGGTTGGGATTGCGTTTGAAAATGCAGGGCACTATTTTTCCGGTCGCTGCGGCTTCCTGGTTTCGGTTTCCTACTGATAACGGCTTCCTGGCAGTCGTCAGAAGTTCTCCAAACACTTTTATAACATTCGTCACGGTTGATTTGACAATATTAAGCCAGAAGGGAGTGGGAACAATTTGGATTTTACTTATGCACGTGCAAAATTTTGATACGCTGCTCTTCTTGCTTCGACGCCACTGAATAGAAAATTACAAAAACAAAATAAAGTCAACATTCCGTATGCATGCACCTACAAAATGATGGTTATTCAAAATTTAAATTTAAATTAATTGTTTTTTTTAAACTACGTCATATTTGAGTTGACCAAGTTTTGACCGTTCCATCCTTTTTTATAGCTTCCGAAACCTCTTCCGAATAACATGATATTTTAAAATAATTCTACGGCTGTTCATTAATTCACACCCTGTACCATTACTGTATAAATTCAATTGCGTCGCAATAACAATCATGCGCGTGTCCTGGAACGCCAAGAAGTGTTCAAACCCAAATAAAAAAACAAAAAGGGACCTGTAAATTGCAACAGCCTTTGCCAAGTAATAAGTATGATTGCTTCGGCTCAGCGCGTTATATTGTTTCAAATATCATCAAATTAACAATTTTTTTAAGCCCTGTGCAAAAGCTGCTTATTCTGAGTAAGTCATTGTATTGTAGATAACAGATTTTGAGTTCAGGAAAAGGATACAATTTGATAAGAAAGTTGTCTTATAATTTGTATTTCCGATATAAACAGTTTCTCAATACTTGCACAAGCTTCAGCAGGTTGTAATTTATGTGAAGTTGTAGAACTAGCTTAAAATGGGCCTTATAAAAATATATATAAAAACCCTAAAAGCAACTTTTGATACTCATACTGCAATACTTTTCTTCACTATACTACTCGTTGGAAGTAATGGAGATACATGCAATTATCCAATCAATAGCCAATTCACAACAGTGATCCATCGAGAAGCTAGTACAATTGTTGCCATAATGAGTCATGATATTTAGAATCTGTTTTAGCCATCGGAATCAATCCCTACGCGATGTTGTACTATGTAAGAATTTTATGTATTTCCGCTCTTCCCCGCATGGCCATGAACTTTCCAGTTCACTCGCACCAACTCTGGAACTCCCCCATCCACCGTGGCCATCATTGCCAGTCTGGACTGCATGAACGATTCGCATGTGTAGTGCGGTCGGTAGATGATGCCACACATAAAGAAGGGCATTCAACATTTGCGGGAATTGTAAATAAAACTTACCAAAGACAACGTGCGTTTCCCGAGAGGGTCTTTACAAGAGAATATATTCAGTAGGGTGGATCTTATTTCAGGACACCTGTGTTGAACATTGATATTTTATCTATGAAAACATATAAATTATGCGCACAAATCACCATGCAACCTTTCATCATTTTTTATGACAATTCAACATGAAACATAAATCCGAATGCAGAATTATTTGGTGCAGAAATATGTTCATATGTTTCGGAGTAAGCCACTTTGTCAAATTTTGTGGAACTTTAATTATTATCATTAATTATTAAAAGAAATAATATCATTTCTTTGTGTTCATTCTAAATGGTCCACTTTGAAGAATTAATTCCATAAAAATATAAGACGATCCTCCGTGGTAAAGGAATTAAGATCCCTTGGATTAGCTAATATCCTCCCTATGCAAAGCCACGCATGGAACGCCAAGAGATAGAGAGTTAATAAGTGATGCAACCGCCGCTTGCATACATTTTCCTACTAACTGAATGCACCCACTCGGTCGTTCTCGGTCTCGGTAGAATGCTGAACATTCTTGTCCGCACGGGCTTCCTCGTCGATGTGACCAGCCAATTACATACACAACAGAGGCAATAAAATTGAATCAAGTGCAAAAACCTGAACCCATATATAGGAAATACTTCATCGTGCTTGACCGGGACCCGCCACCACCGTAGTCTTATTAAATGTATATGGGGACTGACTGAGCCATTATTGTTGGCTACTATTGCTGCATTAGGTACTAGGTAGCAAGGCATGACTTACTCTCTCGCATGCATTGTACGAAGCTGGCTGGCTGGCTGGTGCTGCGCGTTGATTCCTCACAGGCACAGACGCAAAGTGCGCATAGTGGGTTGGTATACCGAATGGTGCGCGACTTGGCTGCAGGAATAACGAACCTTATCGTCCGGTTGAAGGCCAAAGCGTGTGTTCAGAAATGTTTTAATTTATTTCCTTGTCTTGCAAGCTACTGACTTCACTAAGTAATAATATAATAGTCTCATATGTGTCGAAAACCTAGATGCATATCGGTTTGAACGGCTTTTAATGGGAGCTCGAATAGAAGACCACGTTTGTTAGAGACAGGTTACTCAACATTTCTAATTTTCCAGACATATTTCTGGGGCAGAAGGAAGGTTTGTATTGTTTCAAAATAGTACTATCCTATTTCCAGTGAAAAGCTATTCAGTTTTAACATTTTAATATGACACATAATAGTAGAAGGAAATAGCATATGGATCTGTATCAAATGAAAAACGGTAGTCTATCCACTTCATAGGTCAACGACCTTTTGAAGGAATAACACAAATAAACATATTATGTCCCCACATTATCTGTTAGCAGCAAATTTCCACCAAGGATAACAATTTGTTGTACATCGACTTCATGTTTGCTCTACATTAACTATTCATGAAAATTTTATGAAATTCAGTGTTATAGCAGCATTGTAAAGCATTTTAAATGCACATTTCCTGTGCTTAAAATGCACAATAGTCTCCAGTGTACTTTACAAATGTTTATATTTTTTGTGTTGATTATATTCAAAATACTATATGAATGTCAGTCAACATGTTGCATATAAATAGGCCAATTTATCTAATTAAATTTATTTGCAACCGCTTGATTTTCGCTAAAATTAATCCCAGAGAAGTAACTTCTTTCAACTTTCAAGATACAAGCGTGTGAATTTGAAGCTTTTCTTCTAATAAGGAAGCTAGTCTCACAGCACTGGAGTTATTCTGGTTCACGTTGTGGTTATTTTGGCTCGTCATTGCTCTCGACTACTAAGAGCAACTTCACTGGTAGATTAATTTTGTTCTAATTGTTTTGCATATTTGAATCAGTCCAAATTAAATAGAAGATGCAATAATATATCAAACCAAGTACGGCCCATCACTGTTCTACCATGTGATCACATAAATAAATTTTAAATGTAACCCTTATGTGTTTGACAGGATACCCTGGTAACGAAATTTCCTAGTTTATTTTAAAACAGGAAACTGAAATTCAGTGACATCTTAGTTAAAGGAAGGAAGGCAACATTTTGTATAACGGCACACTACCAAAATGGCATGTAAATTTCCGTCCCTTGAGACCGACACATGCAAGCGTCCTTTAGCACATGAGAATGAGTTGAAAAAGATGAGAAAATTTTATATTATTTTGCACGAAATCTTACTTTACGTTCCGCGACTAGTAACAAACATGAATTACGACTCGTGTAAAATTCATAATTTCTAAGTGTGGGGGTATAACTAAAAAATGAGGATGATTTAAACTCTCTCATACCAAACCACAAACGCGCACAAAGAAAAGAGAGATTATGTGAAACAATGCTCTCTATCTCCTCAACATAATCTCATGTCTTTTTTTTTGTTCCAACCTGTTCAGTTATGTTCAAAATTCCGTCGAAGCAAGAAACATCACGCGAGCGCATTGTACAATTTTATCAAACGAACATAAATCACGGGAAAAAGTTCACTGTGAACCATTTTAATATCGAGAATGTTCCAGTTTCAACCATCTATAGTATCCTGGCATCCTCAGGAACAGCTCGTAGGAGTGGTAGTGGGAGACCGGCTAAAATAATGGACAAGAAAGGACATAGATTGCTTCATAGTACTTTCAACAACAAGGATTCGATTAGTCAATCTGGTGCAGCAAAAAAGTTCAAGGATACGCAACCTTACATCTGCAAGACGTTGAAGAAGATAGAAATAGTCTGCCACAAGAAATCAAGAGCACCAGAATACACAGAGCAACAGATATCAACTTTAAAATCCCAATGCCGCTGGATGACCCTTAATGACGCCGAAAAATGTTTCGTTTTCGGGGGGGGGGGGGTATCGACCCCTGCGTAGAGGTTAACATCCATACCTCTCACGCCAAAGTCACGAGTTCGAATCTCGCCCCCGGACAAGTTACGAAAATACTCAAAAGGTATTTGAGTGACTACGACGGAAGATGAACCAGCCCAGGGCTGAAAATCTCGTTAATCAAGGAACTAAAAACTTTTTCGTCTTGGATAATGAAAGCTACTTTCCTCTCTAAGAAAATCCACATCCCAGGAAACGATCGTTTATATTCTGATAACATTTCTACTGCATCTCCGAACGTGAAATATAAGTTAAAGCATAAGTTTGAGCAAAAAGGTGATGGTTTATATTGCCGTATCTGAGAGAAGAATTTCCAAACCATGGTTTAAGCCCAGTGGTTTAGCTATTAATCAATAAGAGTACCAAAATCAATGTTTACAGAAAATATTGATTCCATTTCTTCAAACATATCATGCAGATGGAAATTACGTGATTTGGCCGGATAAAGCGTCGTCGCATTAAGCGAAAGCAAAAAAAAACCCGTATGTACCAAAAAACCACAATTCAAACAAATTTCCCCAGTGTCGCCCGGTTGAAGATTTTTTTTTGATATTTGAGTTAACTGGTGTACAACAATAACTGGAGAGCCAAGCACTGTAAACAACTGATTAATAGAATCAAAAGATGCATTCACCAAATCGATAAATCTGTACAATAGAGCTAAAGAAGCTAGAGAAATATCCTGCTGGAGAAATTTCATAAATTTTGAAACCCATATTTCCAGGGTTTCCTTCTAAGCTTGTTTATGGCCACTTGAGGCCGCACAGGAACCATGTTCCGGATTAACCAGTCCGAGGACAGATCATCAAATGGCCACAAAACGTTGAGAAATATCCTACTGGAGAAGTTTCATGAACTTTGATACTCATATTGCCAAGGCTTCCTTCTAAATATGTTCATGGCCACTCTAGGCTCCCCGGGAACCTGTTACAGAATGGCCATTCTTTGAACAAGTCGTCACATGGCTCAAAATAGAAAAGAAATATTTTGTTGGAATTATTTCAAATCTTGTGACATCCATTCCCGGAAATTCAATCGATATTCCCAAATAGTTTCGGACCACAGCTCCGGAAACCTGGATTTCCGGGAACCAGATGAACTCAAACGGGCATTGCCGATAATTTATATGAAGTGAATGATTCTAACGGAGCTAAAAGAATTCAAATCGATCAATAATTTCCAGACTTACAATCATTTAAATTTGGTGGGTACCCGGGTACCCTGTCGAACATATAAAAGTGTTTTTTGTTTTGTTTTGCCAAACACATGTTACAACATGTTACAATAAACATGGAAACTAAAAAGTAAACAATATTGACTAGACTCATGCGTTTTCAACCCGCATATAACATAGCCTATAGAATATAGAATATAGATATAGAAACTAAGAACATCAACTATAGATTACGTAATCAACAAAAATAATCTGGGTTCGTTTCCAAGGAACTATTTTACCTAGTTTCAAACATAGAGCTATGCGGTCTCCATTTGAATGCAAAATTAACATTTCGTTTGTTTTAAACAAATAGGTATTTGAAATAAATTCAAAGATATTTTGAAAAAAAAACGCAAATGTATATGTCAATCATCCTTTCACAGGCATACCTCGACTTAAGTAAACTAATTGTTCGACTTAGAACACCAATAAAAAATCCTTCATACAAAGCTTTGCTGCCAATAGAATTAAATTTTCTTATCTATAAAACGGTGTTACAACTTGTTGTGATTAACCGTTATGTGTCCAACAAAAAAAAACACTTTAAGGGGGTGGAAGGGGTAAATTTAACCCAGGGAAATAAAATAACCAAGAAACTTATTTGGGTGGTAAAAAAAAAAAGTGGAGGGGGGGTTTAAAAAATGGGGCGATTTTTTTTGGGGAATTTTAAAGGTGGACACATATTTGGGGGGGAATAAATAGTGTGGGAGGGGGGGGCTCGGGGGGGGGTCTGGGAAAAAAGTTATAAAGGGTGTCCACGATGAAATTGCCACACTATGAAATTGCTCTAACTTTTTAACTGTTGGGTAGAATTTAATGAAAATTTGGGTGGATTTAGTGCATTATTTACATCCTGCAAGTTTTAAAGTCCTGTGATCAAAACTCGCGGAAATGGAGTCGAAAGAACAGCTCGTGCGTGATAAAATCTTGCGCATTCATCACGAGAACAAGGATCTCTCGCATCGTTCCATCGCTAAAACGTTGGGAATCGTGAATTCCACGGTGTCGCGAGTGATTAAGCGGTTCGAGGAACGGTTGACCACCGATCGGAAGCCCAGAAGTGAAGGAAAAAGTATTCCGTACAACACCAAAAATCACAACCGCGTAGTTGGGGCCTTCAACCGAAATCCGAATGCCTCCGTTCGGGATGTGGCTAAGAAGCTGCACCTAAGCCGAAGTTTTGTCCAGAAGGCCAAAACTAAGGCTGGGCTTCGAACGTTCAAGGTACAAAAGGCCCCTAATCGTGACGAGAAGCAGAACAAGTCCGCCAAAACCTTTGCCAGGAAGTTGTACCTCAACATGCTGACGAAAGTTGAATGCTGCATCATGGACGACGAAACATATGTGAAGGCCGACTTCAAACAGATCCCCGGCAACCTGTTTTTCACGGCCAAGGATAAGTTCAGCGGTCCGGAGCATGTCCGCACTCAGAAGATGTCCAAATTTGCGAAGAAATTCCTGGTTTGGCAAGCCATCTGCACGTGCGGGAAGCGGAGTGCACCTTTCGTGACCCAGGACACGATGAACGGACAGGTGTACATAAAAGAGTGCCTCCAGAAGCGGCTGCTTCCTCTCCTGAAAGCCCACAACGTCCCAACAATCTTCTGGCCGGATTTGGTCTCATGCCACTGCTGACGTGCTGAAGTGGTATGCGGACAATAAGGTCAATTTCGTGCCGAAAATGTTCAACCCTCCCAACACTCAGGAGCTCCGCCCCATCGAGAAGTACTGGGCGATTATGAAGCAACACCTTCTTAAACGACCTAAGGTAGTGAAGACAGTCGAGGAACTGAAGAAAGTATGGGTTTACATGCAAAAAACGGTTGATTCACAGGTTGTGCAGAATCTTATGGCCGGGGTTAAGGCCAAGGTGCGGGCATTTGCGTATGGACTGTAAATAAAATACGAGTAAAATGGTAAAATGAAGTTTAATAGTTATTTCTCAATCCCTGAAAATTTGATGGCAATCGGATGAAAACTCGAATTTTGCGAATCAATTTTGTGTGTGGCAATTTCATCGTGGACACCCTTTAGCAGTCACACACATTCCTGTGTATTCTTTGCACGACTTTTAGTATCATTACTGTTGAATTTCTGGGTCTTCCCTTAGCTCAGTCGGTAAAGGCGCAGCTACAAAGCAACACCATGCTGGAAGTGGCTGGGTTCGATTCCCGGTCTGGTCTAAGAATTTTTCGTTAAGGGAAATTTCTCGACTCTCTGGGCATAGGGTATGATTGTACTTGCCACACAATCATACCAGTGCAAAAATGGTACTTAGCATCGAAAGCTCTTAATAAATAACTGTGGAAGTGCATTTAGAACACTAAGTTGAGAGCAAGCAATAAGCTAATTGCGAAAACAATAAGCTAGAAATGCTAAAGAAGAAGAAGACTGTTGACTTTCTATTGAAATATTTTATAAGTATCCCATATTTGGGAGACGGTTTTGGCAATCGGGTTTTCCGGGAGGGGGGTGCTGCCTCGGTCATATGAGCCAATTTCGAGAAAATAGTTAAGCGCCTGAAGCTGCCAAAGTGTTCCAAAGCGGTTGGATATTTCTATAGTAATAGTCAATTTAGTTTCGGTGGTATGAATGTTCCCTGTCGGCCGTTTACGTAATAAAAAAGATCAGAAGCCCCTCCTCGCGCTCCTCTTAGTTATGCCCTCATTATTTCCCTCCTAGATAATAAGTAGTATCGAGATATGAGATGTCACAAAGTTTCAATATCCTACTATGGAATCATAATGAAATATCTTGTTTTGAAATCCAAAAAAGCAAATTTGTTCCCTGTTGGACACATAACGATTAAGTTGCTCACATTTTGGTGCAGAAGTTATTAAAAAAAATCTGTATTTGATTTATTTTACAGGTATCCACATTCTTATTTATTTAGGCTCCATTCTTAACTTGCTTAAAAACGGATTGCATTGTTATAGATATTTGTTTTGTGGAATTAACTCTAGAAGCATCTCATAAAAATCTTGGAGGCACCCCAGAACAATTCTAAAAGCATATCTCAAAAATTCAATTCAATAAAAATGCTGAAAGCCTCTCAACGGTCTCTTTTGAAAGCATCACTGGACTATTTTGGGAGCATCTCAGAACTATTTTGAAAGCACTTCATAGCTTTTCTGAAAGAAAGCCCAAACATGCTCTTGAAACATCCCTGAACCACTCTAAAAGCATCCAAGAACTACTACAGGGGTTTCAGTTAGCACAGTCAGTAAAAACATGGCTTACCAAGCAGGAGGCGGCTTGTTCCATACCCGATCCGGTCGAGGATATTTTTCGGTTTGGAAATTTTCTTAGCTTCCTTGGTCATAGAGTATTATTGTGCTTGCCACACAACAAACAAAGTCATGAAATGGTGTTGGGAAAGAAAGCTCTTAATAAATAATAGTGAAAGTGCTTGTAGAAAACTATGCTCAGATCATCCGAAATCTCATTAAAAAGAGTTTTACAGTCAGTTCGAAGAAGAAAAGGAGAACTTTTTTGAAAGCATTATAGAAATAAGTTTGAAAACATCCCAGAATTACTCTGGAAACTGCTCAGAATAACTCTGCACTCTGAAACTGTTCTGGATACATCCTAGGAAGACTCTGAAAACAACCTGGAAGTATTTTCGAAGCATCTCAGAACTATATTTCAAGCATCTCAGAACAATTCAAGAATCATTCCAAAATTACTGTGAAAACATCTCAGAACTACTTTGAGCACTATTCCAAAACTATTCTGGAGGCATCTCAGATCTACAAGGTAAGTATCCCAGTAATACTTTGGTTCTTTCTATAACAAGTGAAAGAATGCTTCCTGAACTATTGTGGTAACAAGCAATAAAAATCCTGAAAGCGTTCAAGAACAATCCTGCAAGCATAAAAAAACAGTTCTAGAAGCATTCCAGAACAATTCAAGGAGCGTTCAATTAAATACTGCAGGAGTCTCAAAATAGTCGAAGTAAGCATCTTAAACCTACTGGATGGATGGATTCCTGAACTCGACAAGAGTTATCACAAAACTACTGTGGAAGCATTCCAGAACAATTCTGGAAGCATCCCCAAACAATCCTACACGCATCGTAGAACATTTCAAGAAGTATCCCAGAACATTTCTGAAGGCAGTGAATACAAATACTGGAGCAGTCTCAAAATAGTCAAGGTATACATTTTAGCACTACTTTGGAAGTATAACAGAGCTACTGTAGAAGCATCCCAGAACAACTCTGGAACCATGCCAGAATAACTCTGGAAAAATCTCAGAACAACTCTGAAAACATCAGGATCTATTTTGGATACGGTCTAGTTCGTTCAGTAGTCTGTAAATATGTTGGAACTATCCTGGATGCACAACAGGAAGTCCCAGAGAAATTCCAGAATAATACCGAAATTACTGTGGGAGAATCTCAGAACTACTCTGGGAGCATTCCAGGACTATTTTGGAAGCATTCGAGAACTTTTCTTGGGCATTCCAGAACAATTCTGGAGGTATTCAATATAAAAAAAACCTTCAAGGGCCTAAAACAAGTCATAATAGGTATAAGAGAACGGCTTTGAAAGTAACAAGGAACAGTACTAGAAGCATCTCAGATCATCTGGAAGAATTCCTGAACTAGTCTGGAAGCAACCCAAAAAGTATCTCAAAATAACTCTGTAAGAAAATGTTTAGTAAAGCTTGAATCAATAAAAGGCATTGGTCATTAACTTTACGCCCCAATCCTGAACCACGCCGATGTTCACGTCATACCCTCTCACATTGCTAGTGCCGGATTGATAACATTGTCCTAAGGCCAGCATATTTTATATGGCAGTCTTTTGTGATCATATGACTTGAGGAGACGTGACTTCCAATTCTACGTTTGTAGCGTCGTTGCCGCTTGTGACGCGTTTGATAAACGATTGAGTTGGCGAAGAAATTCAAAGGGTGACGGGGGGGGGGGGGGGCGTGTAAATCCAACAGATATGCTGCAATCGTTCTTTATAAAATGTTCCCAGAATAAAATATATGGTATTCTACTTTGTTGGACATGTCAAAATTGATTTTGAAAACGTACCTTCAAAAATGTGAAGCTTCAATACTAGTCAGTCATTATGGCGGCTATTTGTGGATTCATGTCAGTTTCAACTTAAAGCTCGATAAACACCTACAAATTTATATGTGTTGCGCAGGGGTGAATTAACTACCTCTATCTAAAAAAAAAGAATATGTGTTGCTTCTTTGCACGTTATATTCTCTTGTAGAAATGACCCATTTTGTACGACATTATGGAACAGGCTTCCAAACTATTATACAAATGTTGGGTAACGGGATGACTTATGAGTTCTGACAAAGGTTGCGAGCATTGCGGTAGAACCGGAAGTAGTATACAACTACGGCAAGGAGGGTCCAAAACGATGAAATTTTTTCAAATAGTGGGTTCGAGGGAAGCACTTGGGTGGTCAAAATCAGATTCTCCTTCATCTACAACTTTTCTACGGAGAACTTGCTTTCAAGGCCGGTTTGAACAGGCCACTTATATTTTTCTTCGCACAGCCAACCTGGCCCGTAGTTCCATAGATCACTGCGCACCAAGTTTTCGGCGAAGAATCCTCGCAAGATCATCTAGGTAGGGTTTTTATTCCCGGAAATATGCTGCCAAAACGAACCGTGAGAAATGGCTTGAATTTCGGTGACTCATTTCGCCACGAACGTCTTTCTGTGGTGGTGCTAACCACTGGAGAACGATTTTAAAGTCGGACCAGAAGAAGCTTTCAGTGAATGCCATATTCAACGCTGCAATGACCTTTTCTAATCAATGGACCTTTGGAATCAATGAGTACACAGTGAAAAAGATGCCCAGCCGTGATTGGATTCAAAAGTATACCGCAAAAAGTAGTTCTAAGGATATTTACACCCAGTTTATGCAAAAAGATGTTTGAACCATAATGGACGACGAAACATATATGTGCTCAAAGACTTTAAACAGCTTCCGGCTCTGGCTTTTTATACCGCAATGCAAAGAAACGCTGTTGCCAAGTATTTCCGAACAAAGAAGGTGTCCAATTTCCCCAACAAATATTTGGTCTGGCAGGTCATATGTAGTTGTGGTGGAAATTCAAAAGTTCCCTCTCTATCGGCACTATCAACAAGGATGTGTACGAGAAAGAATTTCTGCAAAAGCGGTTGCTACCGTTTATAAGGAGCCACGACTCTCCAGCTCTGTTTTGGCCTGATTTGGCCTTTTGTTACTTTGCAAAATCTGTCATGGAATGGTATAAGGCACAAGAGGTTAAATACATGCCAAAAATAGTCAATCGGCCTAACTTTCCAGAGCATCGCCAAATAGAAAAAACAATGGGCTCTGAAGCGGAAATTCTTTGAAACTAAGAAGAAATTAAATGGGATCGGCAATTTCAAGAGAAGATAGAGAACTGTCAACGCTACCCTAATACATTTCATATGGTTATTTTTCTAAACGACCTATTTGGGGTATCATCCAAACCATTAAAGAAATGGTTAGAGGATTTGTGATATCGTTCGTTTAAGGTAATTTTTTATCAGGATAGCGTATCTGAGGATACTGTACGAAATCTTATGGCGGGTGTACCACAGAAAGTTCAAGAATTTTACAGGAAAAAGGATTGGCACTAACATCTCTAGCAACTGTTTTTACTGTATTTATAACTGTATTATATCGAATTAAACAATCGGTTGCGTTGAATTATTTCCATATATTTTTGGCTGACATTATCGTAGTGTCCGAAATTTTACGCGGATACACCCTGTAAGTAATATCAAAAAGGAAGACTCAAGTCCAAAGATTATTTTATTTTATTTTAGTCAACTCCACCAACACCATTATTCTTATTCTTAGCTATCAGCCGCAAGTAGCTGTTAATCAGCAATGTCAAGGAGTTGAATCAATTTCGGGTACGTCAACAAACTTAAAGCAGGCATGTGGAATTATCGTATATTGCATAATCGTTCCGACACATTCCTCTTCTAGAGGAGAAGGAGTAGCGAGTAAAGGGAAGTCAACTGACTAGAGCATTATTGCTGGTCATATGACCGTAGCGATTTTTCTCCCCCGGTTGTTAAACTGACATAACCACACACAGTCACACAGTCACTCAGAATCAAGAATAAGGTGGCGTAGATATGAATGGAATGCTGCTGATAGTTACCTGTTCGTACCCACTTTCCATTTTGGTTCGATAGTTGAAAGTTTAGCCCCACGTGTTTCATGTGATATCCCGGCAGTTACTGTTCTGGCATTCATAAGTTTCTGTCGAAATGGTGAATGTTTCCTGAATAAAGTTGTGGGGCAATGTTGCGTCATATGCTTAATTGCACAGCAGTACATAATTATTTGCAAATATATTACTATAGGCTTAGAACTTTTAGGAACGTGCTGAAAGGCATTGAAACCTATTATGTCTAGCTTTAACAATTGCATTTGGAGCACGATACATTATTACAGTTATCGGAAACAGCTTTTCCGAATTATATCAACTTTTTCTAAGAGGAAACTATTCCGTGCTAATCTGTTTAAGCTGGTTCGGATTGTTTGCCATTTTTTCTCTAACCACGGATAACGTCATCAGCTCAGAATAATTGAGATGCATATCTCAGTCCTAATTGGTAGATAAGAAAATGTATCAAGAACACTAGTTTACAAAATATATCAAAAGTGATGAACTTTATAATTCGACTAATGTTTCTAATGTGAAATTTTATGTAGAATTAAAAAATGCCGTCAAAAAAATAAGAGTAGAACATTTTCGAGGTATGGATAAGAGTTGATTTTTTAATAAATGAGCAAAACGAAATTTCCTTTGGGTTATTTTGGTATTAATCATATGTTCAGCACAATTTTTTTACAAATCTCAAAAAAAAATTGCAAAAATTTATATATATTTATAAATAGCGTCGAAACTATTACTCCTAAAATATTGCAATGTTCAGAAGACCAGTGTTGAATTTAATTCTGCTTCATTTGATGACAAAATATTTGAAATTGAATCACACGCGTTGGAGCTGTTTCATTTTATGTAAATGTGCTTTTGTTCATTTATAAAACAAAAATCAACTTTTATCCATATCTCGAAAACTGTTCTACTTTAATTTTTTTGACGGCTTTTTTGTATTCTGCATAAAATTTCACATTAGAAATGATGATCAGCTAACCGAGTTCATAAATGCTGCATAAACTAGTGTAATCGAGCATATTTGCAGAAGGCATTCCGAAACATATGTAGTGATATCCAGCCGCTGAAGAGTTGTATCCCCAAAATCACAAAGTGAAATAAAAAGAATGAGATGATAAATACCAATAACACTGCATTCCATACAACTCGCTATATTAGAGGACTTCAATCTTCCAAGTTTACGATGGACACGACTTGGCTTTGACGAAGGTGAAGCTGAGAAAACAAATGAAACCAGCGGATAGTGTTGGCAAATTTAAGAAAGATTGGACAAAAGTTGTGAAAATGGTAGGAGAATGCACTGTGCAGAAGCTTATGAGTAGTGTTAACACTGAAAATTTATTTTCGTAAATAAGCTTTCACTCGTTTCGTAAACATGAATTTTGTACATAGAGAAAATGTCTCGTGTACTGTATGAAACATTCATAGTGCTTTTTATCTGGTGAAATGCTATCCTTACACCTTTTTGTGGAATGCACGAATTGGATTTCGTGAAGACTAGCCAATCGCTGCTTCTCTGTTGGTGTTGCTGCTGGGTTGGGCGGGAATAATTTATTTATCCCAACAAGAAAATTAAAGCGCTGCCGAGAGTTATAACTTCATACTCATTAATCAAGTATCTCCTCACGTGTCACCATGGCCTAGTGAGATCAACCACGGACTCAGTATCAGCTCTTTCCAAAAATACAGGATGAAATCCCATGTCAGAAACCTAAAAAAAACGCTGGACAACTCCACGTGGTTGTGTTTTTTTTTTCAATTCAACCAGCGAGTCATTCATGCACCCACCAGAGGAGACGTTTCTTTTTAATTTGTAGCAAAATATTCGTAGCTCTTTGTATATTTTGTGTGCAATGAACGAATGTTCTTTCTGTTTCAACAAATGCTTCGTGCTTGTGACAGTAGCACGTGTGGCATTAATTACGAAGGTAGCTTCATAAAACGAACAAACAAGTTTCGTTGCAGAAAACAACGAATGGATTCGTTATTGCTACTCTAAACTAAAATTAGTTTTCAGTAAAGGGAAAAGTTTGAGAACTCGCCTACTCTACGAAAAATCAAGCAAGTTGAATGAAGATGGAAAGAAAACATTGTTATTTATTATGTTTTAGAATAAAATAATCCAAAATCACAGTATGGTTTTTTTTATTTGAGAAAGAAAGTGTATTTATATTTTTCGAAAAAGTCAATTTGAGTCAAAAAATGATAGAATTCGATTCGTTTAACTAGAAAATGAGGAAAAAGACTAATATTCGACACTAGTACACGACACTGAAGAAGTCTGCACATTGTAGACGAAATACACATATCTGTCAAGATTAGCAATAAAGATAGTTGGAATTAAATGGAAATTACTAATCTTTCTTCTCATTTTCTAGTTACAAATATTCCATTAAAACAGCTCACTCTTACCAGGATTCGATTGGTTTGCAGTGTGTCTCTGCACTGAGGTTGATGATTGTGTAGGCAAATTTTCTCAGATTCTTTTCAAAGGTTTCAAGTTTTCAACGGTTGCACAGTGGGCAAGAACTGATGAAAACTAAGGATAAAATCTGTAACTTTTGTCGTTTTTAAGCGCAGCTTGTAAACAAGGCCATTTTAGCTTGGAAATTGTCTGACAAATCGAATGAAACTGGTTTCAATCACCGCACAGATATGGTTGTGGAGTTATAGAGCTTATTTTACCCCACTTCCCCTTATATTCTTGCATAATTTATAAACACCTTTGCAGGGAGAGGCTCAAGATCAAGAAAATAATGCTAATCACATGTGATATTTCTTCAAGATTTGAAGCTGTGAAGAAGCTGTTTCCACAACCGCACGGCTCTGTCAACGAAAATATGGCTTATATTTTTGACTAATTTATAGATATCTCTGCACGGAGAGGCTCAAGACAACAAAATAGTGCTAATCCCATGTGAAATTTCCTGGAAAATCGAATAGAAGCTGTCTCAACTACCGCACGGCTCTGTGAACGAAGATATAGCTGATTTTACCCCACTTCCCCTTGTATTCTTGAATTGTTTATAGATATCTTTGCTCGGAGTAGCTCAAAATTAACAAAATAGGACTACTATCTATGAGCTGACACGAAAAAAAAAATACACGCAAATTATTCGCGCGCTGGAGTCTAAATGGGTGGAATCACCACAACCAGAGTATCCACATGAAATTCTCCGCAAATTAAAGAAGCTGCACTTTTGCTAAGGTGTCTGCTTTTTACGATTCAATCACAGTAACATATGGAAAACGTAGTATTCCACACGTTTCAAAACTAACTCTGATTAGCCTTATTTTGTTGATCTTGAGCCACTCCGAGCAAAGATGTCTATAAACTATTCAAGAATACAAGGGGGAGTGGGGTAAAACCAGCAATATCTTCGTTCACTGAGCCGTGCGATAGTTGAAACAGCTTCTATTCGATTTTCCAGGAAATTTCACCTGGGATTAGCACTATTTCGATGATCTTGAGTCTCTCCGTGCAAAGGTGTCTATAAATTATTCAAGAATACAAGGGGAAGTAGGGTAAAATAAGCTCTTTAACTCCACAACCATATCCGTGTGGTGATTGAAACCAGTTTCATTAGATTCCCCAGACAATTTTCAAGCGGAAATGGCCTTGTTTACTAGCCGCGCTTAAAAACGACAAAAGTTACAGTTTTTTTCCTTAGTTTTCATCAGTTCTTGCCCAATGTGGGTTGTATGCTTCTACAACGTCCTCCGTTGAAACCTTTATGGTCGAGTCGTGAATTTCGAGTTTGTGAAACGGAACGAAAAACTGCTCGTCGTACATACCGTTCTCACCGATCATCTCTAAATAAGTTCTTCTATAAATGTTGTAGCCAACGGTATAAACGACTAAACATCTAGCTCTACCGACGTTACGTAAGAGAAACTGAGCGTGATATGAAGCGATTACCTAAGCGATTTTGGAACTTCGTTAACTCCAAACGTAAGGATACCGGATGGCCTTCTGTAATGCTCGTGGACCATCGCTCAGCGAGTACACAGGTAGAAAAATTCTCCTTGTTGATTTTTTTCAAGCAGTCTTCGATGAACCGCGGGATGAAATATTTCAGATGCGCTGAGGTATGTTCCGCGTGATGTCATTGATGCTGATACTTTCACTGTTTCTCCAGACAATTTGACCAAGTCACTCTCTAAACTGAAAACGTCGTACCAACCTCGATCGTATGGAGCTCCTGCGTCTTTCTGCGTGTGTTCTAAATTACTGGAAATAGTAGTCTCTAACTACCTGTGTTTCGTGTGAAACAATACATCAGCCCTAAGCAGCATGTGTTCTTTCCTGGACGAAGCGTAACAACTAATCTCGTGGAATTTCCATCGTGATTTATTCAAAACGTTAGACATGGGCTGCAGATTGATGCCACTTACACCACTTTGAAAGCAACATTTGATCGAGTTAGTCACTCGATTCTATTAGCAAGACTTGAAAAGCTTGGAGTTTCCGCTCAGCTCGTTGCATGGATTAGGTTATACCCGTGTGGTAGAAAACTGGCAGTTAAAATTGGCTCTGCTGTCTCTGACTGGTTGACGAACGGCTCTCGCGTCCCACAAGGAAGCAACTTGGGTCCGTTGCTATTCTAACTTTTCTTCAATGATGTCGCCTTGTACCTTGGCGAAGATTTCTGCATACTATAAGCCGGTGATATGAAAATATACATGATTGTTGAGAATTTTTTGAACTGTATCGAATTGCAAAATCTTCTTGACAGGCTTAGTGCTTGATGTCGCGCAAATATTATGACGCTTAGTGTCCCAAAATGTTCGGTAATTAGTTTTCAACGAAAAAACGACTTCTCATTTACAACTCAGTTATCGGCGATGAAACACTTGCACGGGTGGATTCTGTACGGGACTCGGAGTAATTTTGGAACTAGGCTTCGTATCCAAAATTACAAAAGAGTTCCGTGATCCGTATACGCCTAAATTCGCTGTATGTTTCATTGGTTCGACCCATCTTGGAAACGTCATCTGTCGTGTAGGACCCATACCACATAACAATAGTCGATCGAATTGAAGCTGTACAACGGAAGTTCATTAGATCCGCTTTACACTTCCTTCCCAGGAATAGTCCACAGAATCTTCCACCAGATGCCAGTTGCTAGGCTTGAATAATTCGCCTTAAAAATTTTGGCTGGTGAATTTGACGCCTCAAATCTTTTGGCTATGTTGAACGTAAACGTACCTGGCTACACACTTCGTTCCAGTGATTTTTTCGCTTGCTTCGACGTTACTTCGAGTATGATCTGAATGAGCCAGTTCGGTCAATGATGAACGTAACGATTGCATTTAAAAAAAATTGGACAAAAATGGCCGATTTTCATGGGTTTACCCTCACCCGCACTTATGCAACTACCCATGCAGCATCAATCATAGCAACCCATGAGTCAGCAGACAACATTTGACAGCTCTATCAGTCAAACTCTAACCGTGATGGCCAAAACAGTGAAGCAACTCTGTTCAAAAGTGTGCGGGTTCAAAGAACGGCACCCCGCCGCGTCGAAAACGGACATCGTGCGACACTTTGTGGACGCCGGATACGCCCGTTCCGGCATCTACAACATCTTGGCACTATTAGACAACAATCAGAGCATCGAAAGAAAGCCTAGTTCCGGACGGCCGAAGACCCTGAGCGACAAGAGGCTCCAAAGGATGCTGAAGAGGAAGACCGAGGGAAAAGTGGCTACATCGCTGCGTGCGCTTGGCCGGGAGGTCGGTTCAACCGGCCAAACAGTGAAAAAGTACCATGATTTAACCATCGGTATCCTTGGGCCGTTTTGCGCATCTCGAAACGAAGAACTTTTTCTCACAAGCGTTCGTACAAAAAGTCGCTCGTTTCGAGCTACGAAATTCCACCCCTGGTTTTGATTTAAATATTAGTGTCGACGTGTTTAGAAGTAGAATGTATTAAGACTATCGCATATTGTCAGATGTATAAAATTAATAAATCTCTGGTCTGGTGTAGGAATAATTCCTGAAAAGATTATACCACATAACTGTACTAATCCATAAATGATTCCATGGCACCGGAAGCTGATTATTGCTATCGTCTAAGATAGGGAAAAGTTGCGCCACCCTTAGGAAGGGTGGTCGTCAGTGGTCAAAACATATTGTCATCTGTCTCCGGATAGAAACAGAATGTGCAAACGTGTTTCTTATCATCATCAGTGCAGTCAGTGGTTTTCAGCAGTTTGTTACGCGGCTAACTGACCTACAAACTATAATTACCTTGTGAGAGTGATGATCCTTTGAATTTATCAGCAGCACTGTTGAACCTCAAAGACATGAACTCTTCAATAGAAAAAGATGACGCTTGCGATCGACTATTTTTTAAGACCACAATACAATTCGTAGGCAGCTCAATATGCTCTTGATGCGAGAAATAATAATAGCAAGACATGGCCATGACTAAAATTAGTTTTATGGTGTTAAAGAGGTGAATGACCCTTGGTTCTGAAATGTGATAATATTGTGAGATTATCTTAACGTCGCTTATAAACACACTCAAACAATTTGTTTACCATAATAGGATGTCCATATTATCTAGCCAGATAAGCATGGGCTGTCATTAGTTTTATTGAGTCACCAATTGTATTGCAAAAAAAGGTGAGTAAGGATGCTGTTGGGGTCACTAACATGTGTCGATGGTTTATTTCAATGAAAAACAAGAATTTATTGAAATATTGAAAATGTTATTTATATTTATCATGTGGATAAAGTATAAATAGTCGCACTGTTGTCATTTTGTAGCTAAAGATTTAAAATGAATAAAAATGATTTTAAAATACTACGATTTTTTAAATAGTGATTGCTTTTTACAAACATGTGGGTGATAAATTCAGCTTTCGTAAACAAGTTCGTCTGTCGTCTCATCCCTAAAAATAATGAACTTCACGTACTACCTAAGCTTAATAAGATTTACTTAAAAGTTGTACACAAGTTGTAAGCTAAAACACAAATTATTCATAACACATTCTTTTACTTCTTGAGAGCGGAGCATTACTTCAGTACCTGATAGTTTTTCGTCACTGAATGCGGTTGAGTAATTGCGATGA
This sequence comes from Aedes koreicus, assembly GCA_024533555.2. Classification (NCBI taxonomy): domain Eukaryota; kingdom Metazoa; phylum Arthropoda; class Insecta; order Diptera; family Culicidae; genus Aedes; species Aedes koreicus. The sequence continues at coordinate 35,249 of JAHHFK020004821.1, forward strand.
TTAACTGGCATTGGTAGGCTGCCAATGTAGTTCTCTATCTCTAATCCATGCTCTAAATAAATATCCAAATTCAAAACCATGTGAGCTTCTGAATCAGAAGCGTCCCATTTTTTCTGACTAAGGAGTGTATCGAAAATAAGCTATCCACAAACTTTCTTTCAAATTATGTTGAAAACCGATATTTTATTCATACAAAAAATTTATCCTTTATTGTACGAGGTTAAACTTGAGCATAATGAAGACCAGATGAAATTTAAGTTATTCCTTCACGAATTTTCGAACTTTGGATCGAATGTTCTTCATCAAGTTCCGGACAAGTGTTGCATCGCATTTTTTGGACGCTTGAGCCCAAATTTTTTTGAACTCCTGCATGTTCCCAGCTGCCTTACCAGTCTTCTTGAAGACCCGATTGCCCGAACGATTGCCCAGTAACGTTCGATGGGTCGAAGCTGAGGGCAATTTGGTGGATTGATATTTTTCTCAACGAAATTTATAGCCTTTTCCGCAAGCCAATTGAGAGTGGTTTTGGCATAGTGAGCCGACGCTAAATCCGGCCAAAACAGTGAAGGTGTACTATGCTTCTTATATAAAGGCAACAATCTCTTCTGAAGACACTCAGATCGATAGATTTCCGCCTGGAAAGGTTTTTGAGTCCTCCTTTACATAGGTCTCATCGTCCATCAAAACGCATGCATCCGGACGCTGCAAAAGACGCGAATACAATTTCCGGGCCCTTGTTGCTGCTCGCTTCTTCTGTTCTGCACTTTGTTTCGAGATTTTCTGCTTCTTGTAGGTCTTCAGGTGGTTTCGCCTCTTGATGCGCTGGATCATTCCGACACTCGTTCCTGCTTTTTTGGCCAAATCACGTATTGACATTGATTTTTTCTTCATGATTAGAGATACCACTTTCTGCTCCAGTTTCGGGTTGGAAGAACCGGGTTTTCTGCCTCTTCCTGGTAGCTCATCCAAAGAATAGTGTTCCCCAAACTTATTAATGATGGTTTTAACACTCGCATGATGAATTCCAAACCACTTCGCCAATTTTCGCATAGCAATACCCTTCTCACTTAGCCATGTGTCCAGAACCTTAATTTTCACTTCCTTTTCAATACGCGACATTTTGAAAACGCAGAATTTGAACCGCACAAACAAGTAAACAAAAGAAAGCTGACAGTCAAACGCACAGCATGCAGTGTTCAGAGCATAAAAAACCATCACAAATACATGCGTACAACGCAAATGTATGTGGATAGCTTATATTCGATACACTCCTTATTGTCTTCATTAATTGAAAATCCTGCTTTCATGAATGCTCATATTAAAATTCCATGCCATGGATTCGTGTGAAAATGTTTCTTTTTCCATGATTTTTGGAATTTCTTCTTTAAGCCTAGTATGCAGCTGACAAATAGAGACCTGAAGAATTTTTTGCCATTTCTACCGCAGTAATTTTGACAACTGCTCCAGTAAGGGTAAAATGTCAGTTTTTCTTATGGAATAATCGAACGGTATATAATTCCACAAGGAAAAGTGACAGCCCCATTTAGATTACATGGGCAGGCGTTACAAACGCAACGAAGTTTGCCCTCCTTTTCATAAGCATACAAGGTAAGTAATTCTGACAGTAAAAGCATTTCGTCATCATAAGTATCCTAATGCACATTACTTTTGAGCTGCATACTAGCCTCAAATATAAAAAAATAATATAAACAAATTTTAATAAAAAAAAAATAATTTTATTGATAAAATGAGAATAGAAGTATTGACCTTACTCCAATAATATATACTGCTTGCGTTCAAGTTTATTTTCGGACGTAGTGGAAATGTATTCCTATTTTATTTATTGTGATTTGTAATTGATCACATAGCAATCAAGACGATCATCAGCATATTGACCACCAGTGGTTACCTTATCCGTGATTAATTGAAGTCAGGTGAAGTTGCACAGAGGACCAACAGAATGTCACTCTGGAGTAGTGAATCATTGCCAATGTGCAATACCTGGTGTCCTTTTTCATAGGATCAATGACGGCTACGCCCTTATAGATCAATAAGGGAAGGGGAGAAATGCACCAATATCTCCGGAAAGGAATTTGTTAGTGGGGTTTTTTATAAGTTTCATCTTGATAGATGAGATAACATGGAGTGAAAATGTTTAAACTTGTTTTTGTATCATATTCAACGAATAAAAATTTAAGGAGTTGCACAATAGAGATATTTAAGTATAATTACTGGTTTAAATCAACAAAAAGGATGCTGTTGGGCCACTCAAAAAGTGTGACGGTGGAATTCCATGGCAAAATGAAGTTATTTCTAAGTAACGCATGACAACTGATAAAGCCTCATTTAAACCAATAGTCATGATGCTTTTGGGGCCACTCACGAAGTGTGATGGTTGCGTTTCTTTGCGGGGTTTGCGGGACATGCGGGGTGTCTTAGTACACTTTAGTTTTACAATATTATTATATGAAAATACTATTTTTTGCGTCATTTTGCTAAGGCACGATATAAAATTAGATTACCACTGCATGTCAAAACGAGAAAAATCTTCGCGAGTCACGCGCAAGATTTTTCCAGCTTTCAAAAATTTTGCTCGGTAAATATTGTTCCTGGTATGCATGAATCACGGTAAGCCAATAAATTCACCAAAATACTTTTTATGCATCATGTTTGAGCGGAATTTATAATGACAAAAAGTGAGCGGTAGTCGAGATTCAGTTTCCGGATCAAATTTGAATGAATGCCTAGAAAAAGTGAAAACCGAAGAAATGCCGCAAGCAGAAGCCACAAAAAACTGATTTGTAGTCGAAAGATGATCTACAATAATCCCGCGAATTGCACCGAAAGGTTCCTGGCCGAATTTTTTCTCAGAAGCGGAAGAAGCATCTTTTCTGGATCATCTCTCTACTTTGTCCGAGTGTGGCTTTCCCGTTGGAACGGATGATCTTCGGGAGATTGCCCGGATCTTTTTGAGGAAAAAGGGTCTGAACGTCCCAGCTTATCTCGACAACAAACCATCTCGTGACTCGGGTGGCTCGATTCCTTCGCGATCATCAGGAGCTAAGCAAACGGTTTGCGCAAACCATCAAGTTGAGTGGACCAGGAGTAACACGCAAAATAATCAGGGAATACATGGACAACCTAAAGGTTTCGCTCGACGGAGCTCCTGCTTCCATATTATTCAACTACTATGAGACAAATATGTCGAACGATCCAGAGAAGAAGCTTAACTTATGTTAGCGTGGTTAGAAATACTTTGAAACGTGATGAATTACAGTAAGCCGGCCACATCTGTGATGTTTTTCGGCAGTGCGAACGACGTGGTGTCTAAGTTAGAATATTTATGGGGCCATTGGACGGTTAACGGACCTAGAGGAACGCGTTACAACCAAAGTACTTCTGACTGGTTCTACGAGAAGATTTTTGAAGATTGGTTCATGACGCTTTTCCTGCCAGCAACGAGGCGTTTGAAAGAGACAATTGTGCTGATTGGAACCAATCGTTCCTCAAATTCGAGTCCGAAGGCTGTTGAAATTTAGTTTCAAAAAGGTTTTAGATTCATCTGCTTGCCATCGTACGCAACCCATCTGACACAAGCAAGAGTGGTGAAAGATTTTGGGACACTGTCAAGCCCCCCGTGAAGGTTCTAAGAATGCAACAATTCCTAAAAGCAGACTCGGTAGCCTTATCAACGAACTGATGAAGGCAATGGCCTCAAATACCAGTCACATTCTGATTCGGGAAGTGTGGAATCGTACCATGGAACCCTCTTGAACTTGTTAGTCAGCTGCCTACTGAGGACGTGAATATTGAGTTGGTTGGGAATGGGTTCCTGAAATAGCATCGCAACGACGTTATGGGATCTTCAGCTGTGTCTGAACAGAAAAATAACCTGAAAATATTTCCCGGGGGAAAGAATTTTGCCCGACGACATTCCTCAAAAAACACTTAAGCCCAATGAAACTCCCGCGAAACTGTGAAGGAAGCCCAAAACTGTGTCATCCAATGATACTCTTCGACTGGAACCGAGTTCAAGTTAAAAAAAAAGTGCGCTAAATGAGGAAGGAAACCGAAAATGGCTATACTGTGAAAAACAATTGTTTGAAGTTTCGTCATTAAGCCTATCCACGTTAAATTTCGGACACGTTTCTTTCAGTACAGATTTTGAATTATTTCACGGATCGCTGAAACGTTTCACTTACATGACAGCTGAAACCCTCCACTTTATTTCGTGGTACAAAATGTTTACATGTTGTATTTATTGCAGGGTTCGGTTTGTTTAACGATACACGTAATTATTGTTGATCTTTGTTGAATATATATTTAAACATAAGTACCGATTGAAACTCTCAATAAGGGTGCTATAGAAGCCACTCACATTGGGAAAACAAACAATTTATAAGTCGATTTGTAACAATTTAAATTGAAAGGAAGAATGCTGAAGGGGCCATTCAAAGAGTGTGATGGTAGTTCACTTCGTTGGGAAAACAAACATTTCCTTACAATCGATTACAAACCGATTTCAACCAAAAATATATCCACTCATAAAGTATGATAGTGGTTTACATCATTGTTAAAACAAACATTTTTAAACTACTCTTGAAAATCGACTAGGACCGATTTAAACACACAGTAATGATGCTGTTGGGCCATTGACAAAGTGTGATGGTCGTTTATTTCATTGGGAAACAAATAGGAACCGTTTTAAACCAACTAAGCAGATTCTGTTGGAGGAACACACAATGTTACACTTGAAATCCATACATTGAATAAAAAAAAGTAGAATCGATTTAAGCCAACAGTAAGTATCCTATTCGGGCAACAAAAAAAGGGGGGAGGGGGGGTGGGGAAAACCCAGTAAACACAAGATCGCATATAATAACGGATATGAGTATAACGTGAAGGCGATATGCGTACATTTAACATGGAGTTAAATGAACGAATGAACGTATATCGCCTCCACGTTGTACTCATATGCGCTATTATATGCGATTCTGTGTTGTCTGGGAAGTGGCTCAACTAAGTGAATCAACTAAAATGCTGCAAAATTTTATAAAGAGTCTACCAGTAGGGATGATATGTTTTTGAACGGGCGAAACTTTTTTTTATTGATATTTTTGATATCCATTGTTGTTTTTTGTTGTTAGGGGTTTGCATTTATTTTGTGTGGGTTTTTTTTTTTTTTATGGGTGGTAATTGGGTGGGGGGGGGGGGAGGGCGAGAGTCAATTGAAAATGATCACGATTTCCATCGAAAAGTCAACTTTTCTGATGAGGCGCATTTTTGGCTCAGCGGTTTTGTAAACAAGCAAAACTGTCATTATTGGAGAATCCTCAGGTGATTCATGCATCTCCACTATACTCGGAAAAAATAACCGTTTGGTACATTTAATGATATGGAGTCATCATTAGAGCTTTTTTCTTCAAAACTGACGAGAACCGAGCTGTTACTGTGAATGGAGATCGTTACCGAGCTATGCTGACCAAGTTTTTCTTTCCGGAATATGATGATTTTGATGATGAGGATCTTTACTTTCAACAAGACGGTGCAACTTGCCATACTTCTTGCGATACGATGAATTAATTGCGTGAAAAGTTTGGACATTCGATTATTTTGCGAAATGGTTCTTGCGAAATTGCCTTTGAGGATATTTCAAATCTAAAATTTATGCCAATAAACCAAAGATAATTAGGGAGCTTGAAACCAACATTCGAGACGCTTTTGCTGCTATACCATCAGAAATGCTTCATCGGGTCACTAAAAATCAGCTTAAACGGATCCGAGTATGCAAGAAGAGTCGTGGTGGACATTTGTCCGATATATTGTTTGTTCTTTGTGGCTAAGATGGAAGTGAGTCAAGTGAAGATGCGTAAATAAAACTACGCTCACATGGAAAATCGGGAGCTGTCCTATAGCGCTTTGAAAAAAAATGCAGCAAATCTATAATTCAATCGTCTCAAGGGTTCTAAAAAGGTTACACCACCGGTTGACTTTGGATCTCGTGCACCGAGCAGGAAAGAAACCGGGAGCAGCTTGAAGGAAGATCGAGGGAAATTTCACCCAAAATCCCAAGATTTGAACACGTGATGTTGCCAAAAATTCCAGCGTTTTGCAAAATTACATCCAGAAGGTCAAGGCAAGAGCTGGATTTCATGCATACGAGGTTCAAATCTTCCCTAACCACGGCAGCTAACTTTATAAAATCTACAAGTTTAGAAAAGTTTCCTCTTAGCGAATTTCAATTTTCTTATCAAGCAGACGAATCTTCTTATGGCATTACAGTCGCTGGTAAGAAAAATCGAGAAATCGCTTCAAACCTAAGAAATAGCCCTGGTAGCTTTTCTCGTTATTCAAGGAGCTTTTGATAATGCAGGTTCTGGATTACCCCAGTAGGGTACTAGGCTTTATAATACGAGTCGAGCCTAACTGAGATTGTGTGCTATATCTACCAATGTCTACTACATCCTAGTTGTGGTTGGATATTTGAGTAACCCCTAACTTAATCTGGGTAAAACCGCAATATTCCTAAGCATTGGACACAATGATTGTTAAAAGGATCTACAAGCAGTATAAGAAAACAAGTGCTTGAAAGCTGGCCAGATACATTTGCTGTGTGATGAATGGCGAAACATACGTCAAAGATAGTTTCCAAGACATTCAAAGATAGGAGTTTTACACTGGAAAAAATAAATTTCAAGTTGATGATCTTTTCAAAAAGAAAACAATGTCGAAATTCACATCTAAATACCTCATTTGGCAGGCTATCTGCACTTGTGGAGAACTATGTTAAATTTTCGTCATAGCGGGCACCATCAATAGTGAAATTTACAATCACAATTCTAGCAGCACAATGAAAAACCACCAGTCGAATTAAGATTCATGTCACTATACTAAAAGCGTGCTGGATGGTATGAGACAAATTCGGTGCAGTTTGTATTCAAGGATGTGATCCAACCGAACTGCCCTGAAGTACGTCCAATCGAAAATTATTGGAACATGATAAAACGAAAACTCAGAAAGAAGAGGTATATGATGTAAATAACATGCGTAGGAAGTGGATAAAAAATGAGAAAAAGGTTCCGAATACGGCTGTACAAGCTTTTATGGATAACGTGAAGCAAAAGTGTCAAGAATTTTACAAAAGTTCCTCCAATAATAGATCTAATGTATGTAAACTAAGCTTAACACATGTATAAAACTGCCTTGCAAATTTGTTTTATATCCGATAAATACATGAGATTTCATAGTAGATTAACTGTGCTCCATTAATTATGTTCACCCTTAATATAAGCGTGTTACGTACTTTAACTTGGTACATTTTTTTTGTTAGTTTGATTGATAGATTGTTGGTTTATTTGAAGTGATCCCTTTAACTTATTGTCTTTGATGAAAAAGACTACGATAGGTGTTCAAAATGGCGACGAAAGAAAAATGCGTGTGCGTGAGCGAATTTTGTACGGTCGTAAGGCAAAACCTGACTTGTCAATATGAAAACTTGCAAAAAAATAAATTGTACACTGTTAACAGAGTGCTCAAATAATTTTTGGCACGTATGAAGGTCTAGAGGAAACCAAGAAGCTTTAAAAACAACGGACGTGCTGATCCTGACACGGACGGAAAGATGAAAAGGATATAAAAAAAGCTCGAATCTCTCTTTTCGAACGGTTCCAAATGTCAACGACAAACTGAAGTTTCAATGTTTGTGCTGCGAATATTTGACGAAGTTGTCATGCGTTGTTATGGATGATAGAACATATGTCCTGGAGGATTTCAAGCAACTTCCAGGGCTGGTTTTCTATTCTGCTATGGCCAGAAATGCAACTGCATGCTGAGCATTTCAGAAAAAATCCCGATCGAAATTTCCCAACCAAATACTTTGTTTGGCGTGCACGTGTGGCAGAAAGAGTCAATCTTTCCGAACACAATCCGACACAATCCAAAGGAGATTTGCCAGAGTTAGTGTCTGAAGAAGCGATTGCTACACTCCAGCAAAAACCATAATGAAAAACCTTTGTTCAAGTCCAATTTGGCATAATGTAATGATGCTGATACTGTGATAGACGGGTACAAAGCAAATCATTTGAATTCCAAAACTGCAAATCCGCCCAATTGTCCAGAACTATGTCTTATCGAGAAATATTGGGCTTTGATGAAGCGGAAGCCAATCCCACATTTTGGCCACGCTTTCACAATATTTCACGTTTCCAGAAGTTTTGAGATTGTGAGTGTGGATGCGTGTGAGTGAATGATTTTTTTTTAAATTGAAAACGTTTAATTAAAAAATTGTAGCTTGAAGTTCTAGATATCGGCAAACTATTGTTCTTTTTACTTTGTTCAAAATTCGTTCAGCAATTTTCCCAAGTAATCGGTCTTATCCCTGATACTTAGTTTATTAATAGCGTTTATTTTTCTATTTAAATTTGTGTAAATAAAACGAAAACTTGGCTCTTTAAATTTGATTTGGTTGGATCTGAAAAAGTAAGTAAAAATTTCCAGATTTCCAGATGCGTAAAAGCTGTTGATTCGAATCCCAATATCCGGGGTTAACATAAATTGTATGTATGGATTATGTTATATTATATATATATATATATATATATATATATATATATATATATATATATATATATATATATATATATATATATATATATATATATATATATATATATAATGTAATATCTTCTTCTTTAGCATTTCAAGCTTATTGCTTTCACAATTAGCTTATTGTTTGCTCTCAACTTAGTGTTCTAAATGCACTTCCACAGTTATTAATTGAGAGCTTTCGATGCCAGGTACCATTTTTGCATTAGTATGATTTGTGTGGCAAGTACAATCATGCGCTATGCCCAGGGATTCGAAAAAATTTCCTTTACGAAAAATTCCTAGACCAGACCAGGAATCGAACCCTGCCACCTCCAGCATGGTGTTGCTTTGTAGCTGCGCCTTTACCGACTGAGCTAAGGGAGGACCATTACATTATATATATTATTATATTATTTCGTACATTTCTTATTCTATTCATTTTTTTTAAACAGAAAACGACTCTTCGGGGACAAAATTTCAAATTTTCCACGAACTAAGTTTCATGATTTGTATATAATTATGTGAACTTTGAGTAAGAGCAACATATGCCAAGAATGATGATCCTAAGTTAATCTTTCTTTCGTACCAAGACTTTTATCCTTTTCAATTTACTTTTCTTAATTTGTTGAAATTTTTTTGAAAATTCTCGCTACCCATTCTGCGGACAAAAGTAGATTTATTCATTTATTCTATTTTGCAACATTCGCATTGTTTTAGTTACAAACGACACATGACTTTTATTGTCAATACGTTGATAAGTTTACTTGTTCTTAGGACATTGTGATTCCAATGACTTAACAATGCCGATTATATTGTATCAAATAATCCTAGATTATAAATATATTGACCCACATGAAAATTATTTCAATTAACAAAATATTGAAACTTACATGACTTGTATGCCATGAAAATGATAAGTCACATCATTGAAAGAAATGAATAAAAAATATTCATCCCCAAGCCATTTCCTACCAGCGCCGTTCCGTCGTGCCAATTGAGGCGCATCGATCGTGTCTGTTTTTAATTTCCCGCAAATTGCGCGTTTTCTCGGGAATTGCAGAAGAAGGAATTAAATAAACCTGATTCAACCCGGCAGCGCATTTTGGCGGGCAATGCACCACGTGGCCCCCAGAGCTCTCGAGAACAACAACTGCGCTGCGGCCTGTCGGTATATCGCGATTATGAAATCATTCTCGGAACGTTGTGAAATCGACTAATTTTAGAACGTCAACAAGCATCATTTCGAATTCACCCCTTCTCAAAACGAAAAGAGGACCGATGGATGGGAGGGTGGTGAGGACTCGTTATTAAATCCCAAAATGGGGCCTCTCCACACCCATACATGCAAGTTACCCACCGAAGCCCACCCATACGATTGTAAATCGAACATACGGCGCAAACACAAAGTCACCCCATCACATTCGCCAAATCCCGTTCTGTGGGTAAACAAATTACGCCACACGAATTGAATTCTGTTGACCTCGAAAGCGTTACGTAGGTGAGGTGGGGCTCGTTTGCCGCCGATGATGAGCGACTTTAAACAGTTTGTTAAATACAGGCCCGTTACCAAAACACACCACTGAGTGCTCACGAAAGAAGAAGATTGCGAATGAATCGAGACCAAAATATAAATAAACAGGGAATTAATCGCAAGTAAGCAGGGCGTTTTTTGTTTCAAAGATTATTGACATTATTTTTTTTGCGGTGGGGGAAACTCGTGCACATGAGAAAGTCGTTTATATGGCACACGACTTTAATTGCAACCGGATCGAGAATAGGTTACGGGAAACAACAGAACGTAATAAAGTAATTGAATGGGATTCACATCTGGTTCAAAACTAATTTGATGTTATTGAAGAGTTTAGATTATTAAAATAATCACGTTTCCAAAGCCCCAAAGAAAATAGAGCAGACCTGTCGATGGGACTACAAGGAAATTGCATGGGAATTTCAGATTTCTTGATAAATGGAAAGTTGTGTTAAATGAACCTTAGAAATTTTATGGACAGAAACAGTCAAATTCTTAATAAAATGCAATAACTCTACACATAGTTGACGAATAGTGCTAAAATTTTGTATGATTACAATACTCCTATACTGCTTATAAAAGGATATCTGTCCTATCTGGATGCATAACAAGTCTTTAGTGTAGGCTGTTATAAATTGGTACCTAGTTTTGGAATTCCACCGATATTTTCTGAACAAAGCATGGTAATTTCAGTGCACAGTGCAACATATTGATGATGAACAAAAGATTCCAACAGATAGCCCTTTTTAGCTTAGCTTGACTGACTGCACGTATCAATGGTTGCTATTCCGGGATTGATCAGAGTCAGTGAAATTGCACAATGAATCAACTGAATGGGGCTGGGAGTAACCGACCTAATTCTCACTGTACACGTTTCAGTGACTCAATTTCTTTAGTAATCAATAACAGCGCCGGCCTCGTCCTTGCAATCAGGTGAGAATAGGGAAAGAAAGTTAGTGTGACCTTTGCTGTTTAGGGACCGTGTTTACCTCTGCATCCCCACAAAGGTCACAGGAGGATTTTCTATGTTAGTAGGGTAGGGCTCGATGGATCAGGATTCACCTTGATAAGTGATGTGATCTATATATATATATATATATATATATATATATATATATATATATATATATATATATATATATATATATATATATATATATATATATATATATATATATATATATATATATATATATATATATATATATATATATATATATATATATATATATATATATATATATATATATATATATATATATATATATATATATATATATATATATATTTATATATAATTCATAATAAGATTAAATTCTATTTGATTTAAGTTCATAATAAAGTGATCTAGGGACAAAATGGATAACAATTACCTGTTTCGCTCCGCGTTTTGATAGCACTTACCACCTCTCAATTGTCTAAAAATCCTTTGCGGGGTCTGACTGGTTAGCGTTCCGCTTCCACCAAGGTATCCGGCTTATTTAAATGATTTTCATATGGCATTGCTCGCGTTCATTGCATAGGGAAAAGTGTAAAAGGACATGAAATAGAAAAGAGAGAAGGCATTAATGATTGGGAACAAGCGACGCGCATGCAAGATATTCATGATGATATTCTCACTGCGGCCGTTCAAAATGGTTCGACGGACGCATATGAGAGATCATTCCCGAGTCTCCACGCGTTAACCCAATCCCATCATATTTAATTATAGAAGCCAAACGCTATTTGACTACGTGCAACATTTGGAAATGTCAGGGTCGCCCCCTTCCAGCTTGAGATCTATTACATTCGTATCCTCAATTCACCAGTATTGCGTATTCCAACATGAAACAAAGCTGAGAATAAAAAAAAAGGAATAACTACATGGAAAATCCCAATCTACTCAACGATAGAATGAAAAAAAAAACTCCGATTGTGTCAGTTTTTTCGGTAGGAAATGAAATTTTTCACTTAAACATTACGTTAACACTCGCGGACACATTCAGGCACACTTTAACAGCGGTTTTGGTCAGTTCAGATTCTAAGACCGAAAAGTAACGAAAACAAATTTTCAAACAAAAACTCAACATTGCACAAACTATTTAACTAATGGAATCAATAACTGCATCAAGCAAGTTGAGCAATCTATGCTCATACATCTAAAGCCACGACTGAAGGATTTGGAGAAACTAGAGTCCTTCGAAGCCATTCGTGCCTTTTGGCAACTTGATTATACTTCTATTGATTTTCAAGCTTATCGTTTTAGCACCACCCGGAGGATACTTGGTCCTATACCCAATGATTGCATTATCTCCAATCCGCTCAACCAATCGCAATGTTTTGTGATATAGTGGGCGGAATATCATAATTTGAGATAACTCAATTCAGACGTCTTCCAAATTTGGCAGATCGACAGGCAATCGGTGGATAACCTCCTGGTACCTCATAGCAATATACTTAGAGGCAGACCGGAAGTTTAGACAAGCTACATCCCCCTGAATCCTGGGGAGTGTGTCGAAATTTACAAAAAAATATCAGATTTCATAAGCTATTTGTACCTGTGGTTTGAAAAGGGGCTTCTTTTACGTTGCAAACGGGACAGCCAACCATGAAATTTACGTTAGCTAGTGTCTAGAAAAATGTCTGCACCATTTCCTTAAGCTATACAATTATTCAGGGCTGTTTTGGCCGAATTTGGCATTCTGCTAGAAAGCAAAAGCGACCATGGAGTGTTAAGCCACTTACAACGTGTGGTAGTGCCCAAGGAAAATTTCCCTCGCAAACGCCAGAGCTTCACTCAATAGAAAATACTGTTCCGAAAAAGATTCAAAAACTGTTGGAAACAAGCAGCAGTTTAAGGCAAACTGGCTTTATGCATCAACGAGGGTTCTGTACAGAACCTGATGGCAGGAGTTAGTCCACTTTTTCTCAAGATAGCACAGGTTTTTGATCATGTTTGGCAGTCTACCCGCGAAAAATCTAGCATCATGAAGATAGCAATTCAAAAATTAATTTTGATGTCAATATCAAATTAAAATCAAAATTTGATTCCATATTACAATTCTCAAATTAGATATCAAATTATGTTTTATCTTGCTGTCATCGTACGCTTTACTTGTGTATTTGATTCCACTGCTTTGACAGAACAAACAATACTCATTGTGCTATCAACCGGCAAAAATGTACATGAAATGGATTTTTCAGTTTGGTCTCACTGATAGTGGGATCGGTTTTAAGTTTTATATCACAGGAATAGATCTTTGATCTTTAAACGAGTTAAGAACCTGAGTAATAATTATCAGCAAAATCTTCCTACTAATAAATCCTGTACAATTTCATCAGCGGCGCCTTTCAAACCTCATTATCACCCAAGTCACATTAATAAAGACCATTATTAGCAATTTTTTTTCGGTTGGTTAAGAAATTATTGTCAAAATTCATTTAAAAAAAGATCAGGGTTATGCATGAAGCATGGTCAGAAAATTGACTAAGAACAAAGAGAGTGTTCCAGTATTGAAATACTGAAATATCAATAATATGCTAGATTGTATTTGTCTGTATGCTAGATTGTATTTGAATTTATACGTTAATTTGTAAATAACGATATGAAATTCTACTTTCAAAATTACAAACATGTACATTCTGCATGTGCGCCGTAATCGAGAATTGTGTGTGTGTGTGTGTGTGTGTGTGTGTGTGTGTGTGTGTGTGTGTGTGTGTGTGTGTGTGTGTGTGTGTGTGTGTGTGTGTGTGTGTGTGTGTGTGTGTGTGTGTGTGTGTGTGTGTGTGTGTGTGTGTGTGTGTGTGTGTGTGTGTGTGTGGATGTGTGTGTGTGTGTGTGTGTGTGTGTGTGTGTGTGTGTGTGTGTGTGTGTGTGTGTGTGTGTGTGTGTGTGTAGACAATCCAACGCCTACCGCCCGGCAGTGTTTTTATGGAAGAAAAATGTTTGCAGTTAAACGAATTGTTGTCGACTCGACAAACTTTTTTAGCCCGGGAGTTGGAAGGTGATAGCTCTGTTGGGTTCCAGTGACCCATTTCAGAATGCCTGGTTACTTTCGTCCATTCCGAGGTCACTTTCACTTACAACAAGCTCTGCATAAACACAGCACAAACATCAAATGGATATAGGTACTGTGCATACACTTCATACACGTATTGTTTTTAGGATGGCACGTCTTTAGCAGTATCGTTCAAATTTAGTTATAATCAGATTGACCTCACCAGAAATTGTTGCTGATGTACAGTCTTTATTTGGACGGCTTCACTGTGATGCTAAAGGATGCATTAATGTCTCGACAGAAGTAGCGCTCCGCCATTCGGCAAATATTTTCATATCATCCTTTTCGAATGGAACACCCGAATACAATTAGTACTTCACGCACAAATGAAATACAATGAAAATCACAGGTAAAAAAACACTTCCCAGAAGAAATTTAACTTGAAAAATCACAATCATTGTGCAACGAAAGAAAATAAACTTCACAGCTCTCCATCTGTTCACCACGTGGTGAGTGCATCTGAAATTACATGCCAGCCACTCACACGTGCATGCGCGCTAGCTTCGTTCTTTGCTTCTGACCAGCAAATGGCCGTTTTCTACATTACACTGGTTTTCTTTTTTCTTTCTCCACACTCTGTCAATAATCAAAATCCCCCGCTTTGAGGTGAGATCTATATCGACTTCTAAACTGCTTATAATCATCAATTCACTCGCGTCAAGGCGGAAAAGTACTCAAATTTAATCATTTATGTCCGCGTGGCACAATACTAACAGCACTAACAAACACAACTAAGCTGATATTAACTCTTCCTCCGATTATATTCACTACATCTCACACAAAACACGTGGAGATTTGATCGATTCCAACAGATAGCCCTTTTTTGATAAAAATTCATTTGGGACAGTTATGTTGTTATGTTTCATATGGGACAGTTATGTTGCTATGTTTCATATGGTACAGTTATGTTAGCAGTTGTAGGAGTTACACGATAAACAAAACAACAGTATTCACTTGTAAAATAGCGATTTTCAAACATTCTTTTTCTCACCAAGCTCAGATCAAGCTCAAAAATCAGATATGCCAGTTTTGGTAAATATTTCCCCTGTGGAAGAAAGTAGGAACCACACAAACAGAAGATGCGATTAAAGTTCTGCGATACATAGTAAGAAAATTGAGAGATTTTGCTTATATATATATTCACAAAATAAAGAAGAAAAAATAGGCAGCCACCGAGATTCGAAGCACGAGCCTTGAGAACCTCTGCTTTTCCTTTGGGATATCACAACACATGCAGTTGGATGAGCTAAAGGCATATACCATAACCACCCATTGTAGGATAACCTGAGTCTTGCTCCTCCAGTTCAGAGAGCTTACAAAAGTTATTACAACGTCTTCCAGCTCAATCTAGAAATGGATTGAGATTCAAAAGTTGAATGTTAAAAATCAATAGTTTTAAATATTGAAATCGAAGCGTAGAGAAGGTCCCAATCTATTGATGCAAACGTTTTGGAAATCGATTGTGATATGACTTAGTTATTAACGTTCAAAACCTGAACACTTTTCGTGATGCTCCAACTTTTCGCAATTCGAACGTGTACCCCAGTATTGAAAACACAGACGTTGACCTACGTCAAAACCTCTCAATGCATCATTAAGCCCCTTACTGTGGCATGTGGCAAAAAAATCCAGTCTGCATCGAGACTGAAGTGCTGCTGCATGTGGCACAAGTTAAAGGCTTATGTTTGTACTGACTATCTGACCCATCTGAGAAACACTGAATTTTTATGAGGCAAGGTAGCTTATTTTAAAAAAATTTATACAACTTATGAAAAATAAATGAACTGCAACATGGTTATGGTTTGTAAACTCTACGATTGTTGTGAAACAAGTAAACTTCAAATCTGAGCAATGATCATCCCTAGAATATATAGCATGTAGCATATAGGATGTGCTGTGCTCTGTACGTTTGCCCAATGAAATCCTTGAACAACGTCTTGAACACCAAATGAGAAATTTTACGAAAAATCGAAAACTATTATGCAATCCTTCGCTAAAAAGTTATTTTTAACGTGTTTGAAATATTTTTCTTGCTGCTCAGATATGGAACTGAATGGTACTAAACCATATAATTTTTCCAAACATTAGTCCACAAACTTCAACTAGATCCGAAACACACCGATCAGCCTGACGCCGTTGCTTAAAATGTAATGATTCAACATCTGCATCATTCAGTACAGTTAAAAACTCTGAACCAAGATTCTTGGGCAATGCTCACAAGTTTTTAGCCAAAAAATTTCCTTAGGATTGTTGCAAAAAGTGTTTTAAAACAAATCATGATAACAATTTACACTTAAAGGAAGCAACTTTCTATCTTGTAGGGTTTTTTTTTCTAACACACATTCCAATGCAATGGAACGAAAATTAAAAACCCGCTACACTCGTGTAAAGCTAATTTCAAGAACCCAGTACTATCATAGTTTTAGGCCAGCGGATGAAAATTATATTATGTATTGTTAAACGGGTTTCGTTGCCAAATGAAGAGCATTGCACAGAGCAGAAAAATTAAGTCTTAGAATTTGTATAACCTAACAAGAACTAATAAACGAATGTGATGTGAAACCAATCTTTCACTCTGTTCGAAACAGTTCAAAAGTATTCTTAAATTGTTTATCCTTGAGCCCAATAGGAACCACACATTTTAATTAAAAATGTTACCTAACGTCATAATGGAGACACATGGTGGCCTTGTTGCTTGAAAATGCATGAAAGCCTTGAAGGAAAATATAAGAATGGTAAATTTAAAAAATCCTAACTCAGAAACAGCTACATAAACATCGCTGATTTTTTTATATGCTATGTAAAAAGGTCGAATGCTTGTAATAAAAAAAAATTTACTGTGGCGTCCTATGTCAACAAACCATCATAACAAAGAAAAGCTAATTTATTTGACATTTTTAAATTGGAACTTATTTTAAAACACCTGTTTTAATATTTTTTCATTAATATCCCTTAATTTCCTTTCATTTGCGTAATTAACCTTAGAAATTGGAGATATGAATTTAAAAAAATTATCATTTTTCCAAAATGTAGAAAAAAAATAATGTTGGAACCCCCCTAATACTGACAGGGCGTTTGTAATTGCGAAATAAGAAAAATAGGTTCTAATATTTTTCGATAAAGTACAAAACTACAAATTATTATAAAATTCTGAGAGGTTGTAATAAGTTCAGCGTGTTTTTAAGATGCTTTTGATTCGTTTGCACAACTTTCGAGAAGCTTTCTAGAATAAAAACTGAAAAACTACTTTCCTCTTAGTAAAAAAGTTTAAATTCCATACGAAATTTCAAGTCGATTAACCGATAAGCTCATCGATTTTTTCAAAAAATCTGATAACTTTCCAGAGTAGTTTTTCAACCATTTCCAACCAATTTTGAATATTTTTCAAAATCGACACAGCCTTATACCCTATGCTCAGGATGTTGAGAAGTGTTCGCTACTAAGCTACTGGAGGACCCGCAAGCTTTATAGATTGACCAATTGTTCCATATTTTATGTAAAACTCAATTTGCCTTGATGAAAATTGAACAGTTCATATGAAATGTGTCTATTTAATCGACCTTTTTAAAAATGCTATTTTCTAGAAATAGATGAACCTTAAAAATAAAAATTCTTTAATAATGCGTTTTTGTTTCCAACAGGATGTTAAAGAGCATAATTGTATCAAACCATCAACGCCACCTACGCCATTATGCAGTATGATGTCTAAAGCCTTGAACTAAGAAGCTTAATTAATATAATATAAAGTATAACAATTGAATGTAGACTTCTTAGCTTAGATCATACATTTTCAATGGTCATATGCATTTTGCTTAATTATTATGGAGTATTGATAATTCATTTTTATAATCCCGTATCTCTAGCTATCTGTCATATTAATATGGTCAATCCATACAAAAACCGCCAACGTCATGTCACCTATATTGAAAGAGTGAATATTTTTTCATCTTACTTCCTATTGGCCATAAGGTTTACCTACCGCATAAATCAACCTTCCTGTTCCATCGGTTTAATTGAACACTCTGGCTTTGACTTTAGACCTTCATGTCATTCCACAAACCTACATTTGAACCGAAGTCTTGCTGCAACAAAACATAAATCTCGTTCCATCAGAAGCATTGGAAAGTGTTACGGCACCGCCGAAGCATTTCTCCCGATTCCCGGTACCCTGATCTTTCTCGAAGTAGGTGATTCCGTTTGCTTCTTTCCACACATCCCCGATCGAGCAATGTGACTCCACTACGCTCACTCCTCCAATATCTGCTGCAAAGCCTGGCAAATGCTTTCTTTCTTCTACACGGCAATGACGACGCTGGCTGGCTGCTGCGGGACCATGACAAGTCTCTGGTCTGCGTCTGCCGTTCGAGTGAAAGAAGAAAAGAAATGTGAAGTAATAAAAAAAACGTTCGAACCGACGCAACACATACATCCCAAATGAGGGAACAAGTTTCTAAATGTTGACCTAGTTACGGGGAGAAATGTACACAACACACGAACTGCGCTGCAGAGAAAGAGTAGAAGCATCGAGTAAGTTAAAAAAAAACTTGTTTGACGACCGCGAAATGAAGGTACGACGGCCATGCCATTCATTATACGCGGTGAAAGTTTTACAAAACCGAAACATTGCCAAGCTACGAAATACTACCTACAAACCTAACTAAACCAATGGCAGAGGAAGGTATGTAGTATTACTTGCCAGCTATCCCAGTCGTCGGTTGGTTGGCATGCAGTGAAAGGTGGGTTGTGTTTTGTGTATACATTGTTTTATATACAGTTTATGTTTTGGTGTTGGTTTTGAATGCCCTGGGCCAAGGCTGTTGCTCCGTGGACGTTGTTTAATTCAGAAAGAATTTCATTGGACAGAATGGAAACAAACGGTGAAATGTAACTGAAAATTTGTGATCTAGGTCAGACGTATATTAATCGCCACTGCTCGGCGCTAATGACGATCATCGTTGCGTAATTTTAAGCGTAATCAGAAAGGAAGAAAAGGAATGGGAGAAGGGGTTGGGTTGGTTCTAAGTATTTATTTTAAATGTTGACTATGACGATAACAGGTCGTGTTATAGTGCAATTACGCGCATTGTAAGACGTAAGTGAAACAGATTTTGAAATTTTGATTATGCGGGCATTTGGAAGTTTATCTCATCGCAATTCATTGCTGGGATTGGAGAAGGTATTGCCGTCTCATTTATATGAACATGGACTTCATTGCTTACTGCTGATGACTGGCAGCAGCCATATTAAGCGAAGTAATCATAATTTCATAGAATGTACGAAAATAAGAAGGCAATGTAATCAAACAAACAATCAGACATGATTGGGAAATTTCTATTCCAATTTCACTGTTCTCAAAATATACTTGCTTTGCGTTTACTGTGTTTTACAGTAGGACTGTTTTTGTATTAAATTTTAAACTCATTCCAAAAGTGCACTACCACAAGCAGAAGAGATCCGGTCTTGTCAACTTTATGAAAAAGAAAAACATTGTTGTGCGTCGTTCAAAATCTAGTTCTATATTCATTTAAAAAACTCTTTATCAATTTCAAAATTTAATCAATTTAAATTTTGAATTCTTTTAGGTGTTACCGCTTAAGTAGCTTACCAAAATCTTATATGTTATTATGTATGTATATTAAAATATGTTTACATTTTTCCTTGTCTCAGCAGTTCAAGGTATTATTTAGGTTCAGGTGGTATGTATACCTGCGTGTCAGTTGAACAGATTATGTCATAAACTTAAACTAAAAACAAATTCTTATCTATAAATTGAATTGAATAGAACAATTGAGGATTGCACGGAAAAAAATCCGTGTCCAGATCCGTGAATTGCAGTCATGAATTCGAGAACAAGCAAAAATACACCCTGAACTGAATCACGTAATCGTGAACTAAATAACGTTTAAAGGGAAAAATCCTGAAAACGTGAACAAGTTCACGGTCCGTTATCATTTTCGGAAACGCTTTTTTTTCTGTGTGCAACCATTTTTTTTAAAATTACTGAATATAATGTTGTTCTAGAGTTTCATCATTTGAATTTCTATGTAATTCAGAAGTACTATTCCAGGAAGCTAGTTTCAAAATCATCTTCAGACATTTGTTCTGAATCCTTTGAAGTGCTTTTTTCATTTCTGTGCAACTACTAGACCATTTTTGTTTACATAAGGGGTTTACCATTTAGAATCCGCACACACAACATTCATTCTCAAAATTCGAGTTTTTATCCGATTATCACCAAATGTTCAGGGAGTAAAAAGCAATAAAATTTAGTTTTGGCATCATTCATTAAATTTATTTCGCCTTTATATCCGATTGCGCGAACCTTAACACCAGGCATGAGGTTCTGCACGACCAGAGAATTGACAGTTTTTTACATATTAACCCATGCTTTCTTCATTTCTTCTACATTCTTCACCACTTTAGATTGTCTTAGAAGGTGCTCTTTCATAACGGTCCAGTATTTTTCTATTGGGCGCAGTTTTGGAGAATTTGGGGGGTTCAGATCTTTCGGCACGAAATCGACATCATTCTCCTCATGCCACTCTAGCACGTCCTTTGTGTAGTGGCATGATGCCAAATCCGGTCAGAAGATCGTTGGACCGCCGTGAGCCTTCAAGAGAGAGAGAAGCCGCTTTTGGAGACACTCTTCCAAATATACCTGTCCTTTCATGGTTCTTCTTACCTGTCCTTTCATATGTCTCGTCAGTTGTACGATCGTACAACTTCCGGGCACGGCTTTTTGTAACCGTATTCTGTTTTTCGTCACAGTTTGGGGACTTCTGAACCTTAAACGTACGTAGTCCAGCTCGAGGTTTTGTATTCTACACGAAAGTCTTGTTCACATGCAACTTTTTAGCCAGATCTCGAACAGAGGCGTTCGGTTTTCGTTTGAAGGCCCCAACCACGCGTTTATGATCGTTCTCGTTGACCTGACGCCTTTTTTTTCGGATCTCAAACCACGTAGACTCATTTTTGAAAATCTCAGAACCCCCCTCCCCGCTCGTAGACATTTATCGAAATTATGTATGGAGCATAGACTTTGGTAAAACCAAACCCCGCTCCCTCCCCCAGAAAAGTCTTCGTGGTTTATAATTGCTTCCTTCCAACAGTTAGACGTTCTTCGATCCGTTTAATAATACCAAACACAGTGGAATTCACGATTCCCAACTTTTTTCCGATGGCACGATGCGTCAGATCCTTATTCTCAAAGTTCTCGTTCCAAACTTTTTCGTGCACGCAATGTTCTATCGTCGCCATTTTGAAATTTTTGCGCACCTGATGAAATCAACTCACAAAGTGTAAACAATACTCATTAAACTATCTCTACGCAAAATTTCAATTAATTTTACCCAACGGATCAAACGTTAGAGCAATTTGAGTGGTTCACCCTTTCTTAGAAGTTAGATCTTTAGACATAGTTTGAATTTTCCGAGTATAAGATAATATAAAAAAAAATATACATACATATCATATACAATTGGCTTGAGTGAAATCTATTGAAATATACCACCCACACATGTGAGAGGCCCCAACAGCATCCTTACTGTTGGTTTCAATTGGTCCTCAAACTCGATGTTTTAACGTATTTTTGTATTCTTCTGAAATAAACCACCCACACTTGTGAGTAACCTCAACAGCATCCTTACTGATGGGTCAAATCGGTGCCAAAATTTGAATTATTTTATTTTGCATCTCTGTACAGAGCAAACCGAGAACATAGTAAAATATCTTATTCATTGCCGATGTCAGTTGAATTCAGCATACCGTTTACCAAAACGGATCCTGCTGCAAACTCAATCACATCCAACATCCCAGTGATTTCTCGTCAATTATGCTCATGCTCATGCTCATTACATTTGGCTTGAGTGCTCTTTATGTGATGTTTAAAAGTTAACTTGACCATGAAATTGAAAATCTGTTCGTAGTTACTGTATTTCACAAATGCTGCTCTTGGTTTGAGTAAAAATAAAATTTGAGACCATATTTTTTTGCAGCCGGCAGGAAATCACACGAAGGTTCGTTCTTTTGCGGAGAAGACTGTGTCATCGGTGAAACAATAATCATTGCAATTCTGAGGTAAATCAGAAAGATAGGAAGTTAAAATGTAATACAGCAAGAATACTGCTCTGAATTCTGCTAATTCACCTGAAAACTCTAACTACCTTTATAAGATAAAGTGGAAAATGGATTATCACCTTCACCTTTCAATCACATAACGTCCGTCCATCGAGATGCTTCCATCCTTATCCCTGCACATTTCGGCTCGCGGTAAAAAGCCTTTGCGGGATGCCCTGAGCTTCTGGTAGAACTTTCATGTTTATTGAGACTGGCACAGCTTCCCAATCTCATCACACTCCGCTTCTTCCAAGCACCTTTTTTTCTCTAAAAAAACGCGGGTCTACTGTTTCCGCTTCCGTTTGTAGCGTGCCACGTTCTGTTGGGTCCCTTGCTGCAGCATTACTGTCCTGTGGCAGTCTTAGTCAAACCAATAATTCAGTCGACTCCGTTCTACGTACCTGCGTTGTTAATGGCTGCTTTGACAGTACTCTTTTTTTTTAGTCGGGAAACAGACTCCTGAAGAACTCAGAGTGTGGGGATGAGGGTGCCAACTCCTCAACCCACTAAAAACCCACCCGTGCCTTAAGCCCTGGACCCTCCCCGGGACCACCTTTCGGTATTACTTCGGAGAGGGGGCTATTGTGCTTGTTAAGCATCCACTATGTCTTACTACTTAGGGCTTTAGTAGTTAGGTGGTCCTTGCGACCTGCCTTTGGTCGTTTCGCCATTTTTGTTGGAGATCGAGGACGATCTGGGAGGCTGCTACGCATACCGCGTCCCAGACTTCCCGGTCCTGGCACATCTTCTGGACCAAATTGTCCGGAGTCGTGTCGTAACCGCTTACTGCAATCATGCCGGATCTCACGCCCTCGAAGCGAGGGCATGCGAAGAACACATGTTCCGCGGTTTCCCCTACTCCTGCGCACTTGGTGCATGTAGAAGACTGTGCATGCCCATATTTGTGTAGATATTGTCAGTACTCTTGTAGTCCACAAAAGGGGTTCACCCTCGTCCGGCAACGCTGCCTCAAGATGCTGCGCGTACGCAGTGGTGACATTCGGTTGTTTCAGTCGCTTTAAGTCGTACCGAGGTGGCCGTCGGTACCGTACATTGTTGAAGACGGAGAATTGCATCTGCTGAACTGTTTTACAGTTACTGATAAGCACCAATTCCATCTTATGATGGCGATCTGTAGCCTCGCGCATCCAGTCTTCCACTGTCCTTATTGCTTCAGCAGATACAGCCTATGGTCGGAGAAAGTTCAGTGAACTCGAAGCGCGCGCTGAGGTATCTTGGCGTGATGGTTGACGACCGGTTGAAGGCATCGAAGGTAATCACGGCCATTGCGAGAATTATGCCGAACAATAGTGGACCAAGGTGCCACCAACGACGTCATCGGTGGCAGCGTTCGAGACCCCAAAAAAACCGTGTATTGCTTAACAAAACACAGAGACTAATGGCCATGCGAGTTGCAAGCGCTTGCAGGACAATCCCGTCGGAAACAATCTGTGTCATAGATGAAATGATCCCCATATTGCAGTAGGAGAGGACACAGCATGCTGCATGCAACGTAGTACGAGAGGCATCCGTAAGACTATAAGAACAGAAACGATGACCAAGTGGAGGCACGAGTGGCACATCTCAGAGAATGGCAGATGGACCTACTGATTAATCCTGAATTCTACCATGTGGACGAGCAGAAAACACGGGGTAATCAACTTCTATCTGACGCAATTCCTATCAAGTTATGGCTGCTTCAGGAAATACCTGCACAGAGTCGGACAAGCCGGGTCTCCCCGCTGTCCGGAATGCATTGATAGGGAGGAAACACCAGAACATGTGGTGTTAAACTGCCCACGTATCCAGGCAATTTGTAGTGGAATGGTCGTTGTTAGTGGAATAGACACTACTCCTGACGCAGATAGCGCAGATAATGCTTGATCTAAAACGAAAGTGACGAGGTGATCAACAAATGAGAAACAAAAAGTGACCACAAAACTGAATGAAGTGGAATCGAAATACTAACGGGAGAACTTCCACCGTCGGGGAACTCTCCACCGGAGTAAGGCTAGGTTCACCGCCCGGGATCAGCTGAGTTATGACAGTCGGCTACTTCTTATCGATATCTAAAACGCGCGTAACAAGCGCTGGAATAAGGTTGCTGAACAGCATACTCGCTCCCGAAGTAATACCTAACAGTGGTCCCGGTGAGAACAAGGGCTCGAAGAACAAGGATGATTTTTTAGTGGGTCGGGTTGTTACTCATCCCCACATATCCTGAGGTACCTTCTCAAGAATCTGCTAATGAACAGATGTTGTTGCCTACTTCTATATAAAAAAAAAAGGTTTTGGGCTCAGTTCACTCATCCACAGGTAGTGATAAGAGTCGATGTTAGCGGCACGAAAGGTTCTCACAACAATGGTTGATTTGCGATTCCGTCTGCTATGGTGATTTCCACCATAAAGGAAGTTATGCTGAAAGTGGGTGCTACAAAAGGCCATGTTCTTGGAGGCGGCAAAATTAATGAGTTGTAGGCCATGTGCACGTTGATTATGCTAAAGTTGAAGAACCGACCCTTGATCCTCAACCTGCACATTCTCTGTTGATCGGTCACCAACCGATCACGCGCCCCTGCATATCGCTCATCAGCACACGTGTGTTGCCTCATCTCTGGTAGATGGTATGGTAGATGGTACCACTATATGTTCGCACCACCGACCCTTTCCAACACACCTCCTACAGTGCAACGATGTCAAACCCGCGGAAATTCAGTACATCGGAGAGTATGCGTGTGCTTCCGATGAAGTTAAGAGATTTATAGTTCCTTTTTTTTTTAGATTTATAGTTCCATATTCCGAGTTTCCAATTGCAAGTGATTTCTCGTCGCTGTGGTCTTCGTCAATTCCCTAGATTTAGTTTACGGTTTGGCTCGCAGGGCCTGACACCAATACTTTTATAAAATTCACCACACTAAATAACACATCTTATGGTATCCCAATACAGTAAACAACCCTACGCTTTGTGAGTGGCTTCAAGAGACTCGTTTCTATTGGTATAAATGGGTCCAAATCGTCTTACAAGCCTTATTTAAAATAACCTTGTTATCCCATTTAAAAACGGCAGGGCAATAAAACATCAATAAAAATGGAAAAAATAGCAATAAAAATGTGTGAAATCGCCACTACATTATTAAACACTGTGCCATCGAAAAAATAACAATTCGCACTAGAAAAACATAAAATAGCAATAACAAATTGATAATTCACTTTCAATAATTCAAAAGTGACCGGTAAAACTTTCAAAAAGGCAATGGCAATTAGTATAAACGCAATAATAAGCTGATAGTTTTCCGTCATAATAATAAGTTCTAGCACTATACATGTGACAAAAATCTTCAAATCTTTCAAATCTTCCAATTGAAACCAAACAAATCGCAATAAAAAATCAAAAAATTAAAAAACAAAAAATTTAAATAATTTGTTTGGTGTCAATTGGAAGATTTGAAAGATTTGAAGATTTTTGTCACATGTATAGTGCTAGAACTTATTATTATGACGGAAAACTATCAGCTTATTATTGCGTTTATACTAATTGCCATTGCCTTTTTGAAAGTTTTACCGGCCATTTTTGAATTATTGAAAGTGAATTATCAATTTTTTATTGCTATTTTAAGTTTGTCTAATGCGAATTGTTATTTTTTCGTTGGCACAGTGTTTAATAATGTAGTGGCAATTTTGTGCATTTTCATTGCTAAATGTTCATTAATTAGTGCCAGTATATATTTTAGTCATTTAAAAACATCCATTACACATTGTAAGTGACCTCTACAGCATATTTATTGTTGGTTTAAATCAGTTCAATGCGGCTGTTAAGCTAAGTTTAAAAAAAAAAAAAAGGCAACTACAATCACACTTTGTGAATGGTCCTAAAAACATCGTTACTGATGATATGAATTAAAAATTGATTACAATTCCATATTGTTTCTACATTAGAAGTGAGATCCATTGCATGGTATAAACCATCTACATTTGTATAAAGTATTTTTTCCTTCTAATCCGTTTGCTCTTAAAAAAAAAGGTAATACTTCTTGGGTCCTTCCTAAGCTACAAAGCAATACCTTGCTGGTGGTGGCTAAGTTAGACTCCAGATCTGGTCCAGGGATTCTATGTAAAAGAAAATTTACTTCTTGGTCATCGGGTATGTCTGTACATGCCAAAACAAAATTACTTGGGCATAAAAATTACAGACTTCGAAAGATCTTCATTAAATGTGGAGGTGCATTTTTAACACTAAGTTGAGGCAGTAAGCAAATTGCGAACGACAATAAGCTGCCGTGTCAAAGCAAAGAAAAATAAGAAAAACGTTTTTTTGTAAATCGCCTTCATGTTCAATAATCAGCAGATGAAAAACCTTCAAGCTGACCCCAATTATTCAAGTAATAAAGTTATATTCTTCAAACGTATTATTGGTGACTGAGTAATCCTATCGATCCAAGCAGATGATTAGAAAACAATATTTTCCACCAAAAAATGCCATGCAGAAAAATGCATGAATTGAACTGCAGTGCAGAATCTTACAATCAAACCTGCATCCTATTTACCGGAAGATGAGTGGGACACATGCAAGCTTGCTCAGCCTACTATCCGATTCACCGACTGACAGAGTGACTTGGTTCACAATAAGTCAGCCTCGTCTATTCCACTTTCTCACATCCGATAAAATGATAACATCACGCGCTAGGCTGGCAGTGAAATCTTACCTGTCCCGTATGCAGCATACCGGTTGTTCGTGCTGAGTCGGTCGATTGGTCGGATGGTCGGTGTATCATAATTTCCTATGATTATAGCTTTGGCCGACTCGGGGTGTTATGCGCTCTTAACACATATTATGATACCATCGCCGTCCGGCAATTGATGGTAGGTCTTGCTTTTCCATTTCCTTTGCCGCAGGTCTTCTCCATCTCCAGCAATAGCAGCATCTTGGAATGAAGTAATAGTGGTCATAGTGTTACCGTCTTATGGAATCTCATGGACCACGTCTTCGCGGTCGCTAGTGTGGGTTTTTGTTTTCTGAAAAAGAGAAATTTCACATTTCTTCTGGAGCCCCAGCAATAGCACCCCTCAACTGAGCCATCGATGAAACCTGCACTTCCTCGCTTGACAAGTTTTTCTTCTCTGTTTTTTCCGAATCATGACTGTGGATTGTTTTGGGTTTTTTTTTTTATTTTATTGTGTCTTTCTTCGCCGGTCGCGAGCCAGCGCAGCAAAGAAAAGGTGAAGCTTTTTGATTGCCAATGTCAATGTGAGTAAGGCACGTGTTGATCAACCGTTGATCAAATGAGAGAAATTCATAGAAAAAATATCAATTCTTCTACTAATGAAGCCTGCCGACAATTTGATTCGAGTACCATTCTGGACATTACCCAAAAGATAGTGTGAGGTGTTTTTTGGCGAACAAGTCTCAATTATTTTTTTGCTCACGCATTCCAAACTCAGCCACCGCGGAGTACCGTTAACCGTGACCACCAATTTGCGTTGTGTTTTACCTGCTATCCGCAATACAGTGAGCGCTGCGCGGTATTTACGTTATTTACCGATCTGCCGAAAAAGAGGTTAAATAAGCAAACCTGGTGAATTTGGGACAACTGGAGAGTTTTGATTTCAGTGGGATTTTATGTTTTCGCTGTCTGTGGTTTTGGTTGCTTTCTGGAACGATTCGCTGGAAGAGCCGACGATGTAGCCGATGAAGATGACGTTGGTAATGATAATGGTGATGATGTAATTTGCGAAATGTGGCATAACCGTTTAGTCTACTTTTGGGTGGGTCTAATTCCTCCAGAGATTTATTGAGATTGGGGTTTGTTACCTATAATTTCATCACGGATAGTAAAGCGATTTAAAACAATAGTTATTGCTTGGATGTAAATAGAATCATCAGAACTTTATTCGCGAAGTGCTATGATTATTATGCTTGTACTTGTATTATTAGAACATATAAGTTTACACAAACAGTTTCTGTTGCATGTATTATCATTATATCTGAAATGTTTCTTGCTCCAAAAAAATAATGCAAACTGTGATGCAGAGAAAATCTTGGCGGAGTCTACTCTTTTTTAAGTACTTCCACAGTGTCGTGCACACATCTAACGTTTTTATTTATACATATACGTTTATTTTCTTCATTATCTTTTGTCTATTACAATAGACATAATTAATCCTAAATTATTGTCGGGATTCTCTGTTTTTATTTTAATGTCCCCATGCGCCATTGTGTTATCCGGCTGTCCATTTAACTTGCTTCTGAAGGTGCAGTTGTTTTAACTGCAGTTGCAGCACAATATAAAATCTACTGGATTTTCGACTGTATGTAATTAACCTAGTATTACGGAATGAATCACTGGTTGAATGGTTATGAACTTAAAGTCAAAATAACAAATTATCATATCATTTTATTCAGTGGAGAGTTTTGATAGAAGCATATTTAAAAAAATTTAAAATTTGATATTTGAATTTAGTTAAAGTTTATTAAATATCGTCAAATAGTGTACACTTTAAAACCGTTAATGCTCATCCTCATAAAAATCCTATATTATGTTGTATATAATATGTTGGTATATATAAGTCATATATTTAATTTGCAGTATAAATGATAAGTACGAATAATGATTCTGGAATTCTGGATTAACGGGTATATCAAGAAATTTAGATTATATTGTGAACGGACAACTGAATTCTTGTTGTCAAAAGCTTCCCTAACGTAGTTTTTGGCTTCGTTACATCAACATCTTCACAGTATTTATTGTTCTTTTGATAGGTTAGTTCGTGAAAAAAAAATCTTTCAATACTGAAAATTGGGATGGGTCGTGAAGAATATTTGAAGTTTCCTGAATTTTGGCCGTAAATTTTAAGCTGTAAGATTACAGCGTTGACGAAAGAGACAAAACCAGCCTCTCTTCATCTTGAGTATTTCATTATTAACATGCTACATGACTAATAGGATGAAAGAGAAAATGTATAGGCTGACCCGAAAAATATTGATACACTTTCTTTCTCATATAAAAAGACTATGCTGAATAATTTGGATACTTTTATTCTTAACATAGAGAATAAAAATGTTTTCATTCCCTTTTCTTACCAGTTCGCTTGGTTTTTTATAGAGTAGTTCTCCAACTTTTTCATTCGCACTACTCATAAGGCTCTGCACATTCCTTTCTCCTACCATTTTTACCACATAAGGTAAATCTTTCTTATCTGAGTAGTTTGTTGGATTAATCTCCCTTGGTACTAATACGATTTTGTTCCTTTTAAGCCACTCAAGCGTATCTTTAGAGTAATGGCAGGAATCAAGATAAGGCCAATATATTGAAGGACTGTTATGCTGTTGGGTCATGAGTAGCAACCTTTTTTGCAGACACTCCTTCGTGAATATTTTACCATTCATTGTGACTGTCGAAATGAAGGGACGAGATTTTTTCGGCGTAAATGGCTTTCAATGATCTTGGAGCATTTTGTCCGTTTGGCTAGGTATGAAGCAGCGGTCACGGCAGAATTTTTCAACAAAGGCTGGTTCTAGTGACGTGTAATTGTGTTTTAATATTCTGATTATTATGAATTAAAGG
This sequence comes from Aedes koreicus, assembly GCA_024533555.2. NCBI lineage: Eukaryota > Metazoa > Arthropoda > Insecta > Diptera > Culicidae > Aedes > Aedes koreicus. Next base: position 65,077 of record JAHHFK020004821.1, read on the forward strand.
CGTTTTCGTTGGACCACAGATTCGTAAGCTTATGATTGATAAGGACTTTGTAAAGAAATTGAACCAAGTAGAGAAAAGAGCATGGTTTATTTTTATTTCTTTGTGCCAAAACTTTCTTGGAAACGAAAGAAGTTCAAATTACGTTGAGGTGGTCCATGAATTTTTGGAAGCCTATGGAGAGATGGGATGCAACTTGTCTATAAAAATTCATTTATTTTTTCATTCTCATTTGGAATTTTTCGCAGACAATCTCGGTCAATTCAGCGACGAACAAGGTGAACGATTCCACCAAGAAGTATCAACGATTGAAAAATGGCCTACAGGTAAGAACCAAGTTTGGATGATAGCTAACTACTGCTGGTCACTAAAACGTGTAACCGATGACTCGTCTTACAAACGCAGAAGATCAAGCAAACATTTTTAACTGAAATCTATTTTGAACACATACATTTTTTTATTCAAAATTTGCCGCTGATATCCGAAAATTCACCGTCTTTCAGCTTTGAGTGCAAATTTGAAGAGACAAGATTAAAAAAGTAAGAGAAATAGTGGGTAAAGAGCTATCAAATCAATAAAAATATAATCAAGAATGTTAATTGCCCTCAACGTTGAATTTCTTTTTTTTTTTGGGAAAAGCGTACTTTGACAATTTCTATTAATTTTTAGATTAAGTGTACCTAGTTTCATTCAAAATTGATGGGAAAACATTATTATGTGTCCTGCATCAAGCAATTTATATGAATTGTACCAAAAAAATGGGGTCAAAATCGAAAAAACACGAAAAGAAGGCCAACATTTCAGATTTTTACGTAAAAATTTTTTCCTTCTCGTTCAAAAAATAACGGAAATATTTTTTTTTCTGAAAGCTATGAATTTTTAAGCGGAAAAAAGTACCGAAAAATGGATTTTTAACAATAAATAAACATTTTTAGGGTGTTAAAAATATGTTCAACACGGTTATGCGTTACATTTGACCAGATAAACAAAAAAAATCTACTATATCACTTTGAAAGTTCTTTCACTTTTTTTGTTGTTGCACAGTGAATTTGTATGGTCTATTCCATGAGTCAGAAACACCAATGTTGCCAGCTTAGCAGTTGTACTAAAAGATGCTCAGCTGCTCTATTTGACAGGCTGATGGTCTATTTGATAGGCTGAAAACATCAAAAACAAATTGATTTTGCGAGGTTTCTAGCAATTTAAACAAAATTTCTAGGTCCTCCATAATAATTCCCATATGACTTTCAAACTCGCTATGTATAGTCAGTTTCAAACTAAATGGGTATAATGTAGGTAGACTTATAAGGTCCTAATCTAAAAACGTTAAGCATGAGCGAATAAAAATTCAAATATTTCCATCAAGCTAATAACCATAACCTCCTGTTTTGAATTAGATGTACGCTCTGCAACGCTCATTCACAGTCAATCGTTCGAACCATTATTTGGAATATATAATAAAACATCCGACACCGAATTTACAACAAACATCGTGTCATTCACATATATTTTGGTACAATTGTGTCAACACCCAGTTTCAAAATAACCTCTGTCACAGTCTCTCAGTATTACTTAATACACTGTACACCTAACAAGCCAACCGTAAGTGATACTTTCATTCGCTTAAAATAACCGCATGACTAATGAAAATTCTAAATTGAACCATTTTCACAAGCCACCTACTCTAGTTTCAACATTGCCTAGGTCTGTGTTGGTGCATGTTTACACACGAGATCCAAATAGTTCTGTCGAGAAAAAGCAGGAAAAGTCAAAACCCGCTTCTTTTAAACAGTATGTCAACATCGTAAATTATCTCCTGAACAGCCGTTGTCCGTCAGAAGCAAAAGCTGCCGGATTTTGACCAAGATCAATGAGATGTCATTGCAAAAAAAAACTTCAACTACAACTACCTGATCTGGTTTGCTCGGAATAAATTAGGTGAATGAAAGATCAAGTCTCAATTCGATTTACAGTTAGTCGCACAAACATTCGTAGAGGAAATCCCGAGCGCTCACACACTTCACTCTCAATGAAAACAACAGTTTTTTTTTCCTGCACCCAGGTCTAGTGGTAATAACGCACCTTTCAATTTACTGGCGTCCACCATCCGCCCACCAACCACCTGCTATCTTTCTTCTATCGGTTAGAGAGCTGCCGTGAATGGATAGTATAGAGTAGTGCCAAGAGCAGCACAGCGCAGGCAGCAGTGATTTAGAAGGTGTAATGCGACATTGCGCGAGTTGCAATGCATGCCTGTTTACCGGTTCTCAAGGTTTCCCGTGACAGATAAGATTACCTTACTCGGTAACTGTACCTTGAGTAGTGCAGTCTGCTGTCTTACAAAACAAAGTAAACGTTGAATGTGCAGTATATTAGATTTTCTTCGTGAAGCGCATCGGAAACCTATACAATTTCGAAAATACCAGAGTCTTTCGAACAGTAATGGAGATTTAATAAATAAAATAAAGTATTTCAAAATGAATTGCGACTATAATGCTCTATCTCGAACAGTAAAAAATATCTTACATGGTAAGATGGTTGCTAAACACATCCGGTTAGAGACTTAGTTAAGCACATTGAGACTTTAAGTTTACTGCTGACTGTATCAATGTGGCATTGACAAAAATTCGTCCAACTAAAAATGAGAGATATTATATTTTCATCTATGTAAAGGATCATTTTATTATTTCATGAGCTCCTACTGATACAAACTGAATTGAATTATGTAAAACAATTATTTAGAGTTTTCACAATAAAACTAGTTTTACTGATTCTGTAGTCCAGATTGCTTATTTCTCGGAGACGAAAACCTTTTTTCTTTTGGGATGTTTCATCTTCATCTTCTTGAAAACAATTTCTTTTCTTTATGGGTGGCTTGCTTATAACGGGAATCACTTCTATACTTGTCTTTCAGAACAATAATGCTTTCAGAGAAATATCACCTTATGCAAATGAATCCTTGCAGTATTCCGGAAATTGTCACACACACACACCCACACACACACATATATATACTAGTGGTCAAGTCACTGGATCTGTACCTCAACGTCCAAGGTTTGAATCCAGGTGGCTCCATATTTTTATTTTGTCTGCATCATTATATTTCATATGGGAAATTAATGAAATTCATACGGATTTCTTGTGGCAAATCATCATAATTCAATCTTATAGATATCGAAAGAATACTTCGAATATTTCGAGTGCTGGACTCTGGAAAATGAGGTAATAGTATGTCGAAAGAAACCCAGATCCCCAGAGTACACGGACGACGAAATCAAAACTGTGAGATCCCAATGCCACTGGATGATCCGGCTATACGGAGGAAAGTCTTTCGTTCTGACTGTTTTCAGAAAATTCTCCTCCCGTTCCTTCATAAACATCACTCGGATGGAGAGTACGTGTTTTTGGCCGGACAAGGCATCATCACACTACGCCCCTGCCCTTCGATTCAGAAAGGGGTATGGGCGCGTTCTGTCGGCTTGGTCGCGGCAGATTTCATGTGTGAATAGACTGCCATATCAATGTTAAAAAGTGCCTGAACCAAATGAACAGCTTGTAATGATCACTTGAGGATGCGATGGGGGATCATTGCCCCTATATTCTCAAATGTAGAACGTAGTAAATCGTTTCTTGTCTTCCATGACTAAAAGTTATGGAATGGAGTAAACTAGTGGAAACTCAGACCCGGCCATCTGACCAGAATGCAACCTTGATCAAACCGTTTAAATAAAACAGCCAGACTACCAACAGATGCCACTCGAGGTTTCACAGGAACCTGTTCCGAGATGACCTTTCCAAGGAAAAATTATCAGATTGCCACAAAACTTTGAGGAATATCCTACTGGCAAAATTTCATGAACTTTGATAACCATATTGCCAGCGTTTTCTACTCAAAATGTTCATGGCCACTCGAAGCCCCACGGGAACCTGTTCCGGAATGACAGGTCCAAGGATAAATCATCAGATGGCCACAAAACTTTGAAAAATATCCTACTGGAGAAATTTCATGAATTTTGATACCAATATTGCCAGCGTTTTCTACTGAAAATGTTCATGGCCACTCGAGGCCTCACGGGAACCTGTTCTGGAAAGACAGGTCCAAGGACAAATCATGAAATGGACACTTAACATTGAGAATTATCCTACTGGTGAGATTTCATGAATGTTGATACCTATATTGCCAGGGTTTTCAACTGAAAATGTTCATGGCCACTCGAGGCCCCACGGGAACCTGTTACAGAATAGCCATTCCAGGAACAAGTTGGCATATGGCCCACAATAGAATGAAATAGTTTCTAGGAATTTATCCAAAGATTTTGGCATCCATTCCTCGAAATTCAATAGATTTTCCGAAATTGTGTCTCCGTACCCGAACACAGCCCCAGAAACCCGGATTTACAGGATCCAGATGGACTCAAATGGTCATTGCTCATAATGTCCCTGAAGTGTATGAGTTTTTGAATATAACGGTGCCAAAAGAAAATCGGTCAATAATTGCCAGAGTTATAATCATTTGAATTTGGTGGGTACCCGGGTACCTTGTCGATCACGTAAGGGGTAAACATAATCGAAGTCCCCCCCCCCTTCGGCCCCCTTTGCTTCTATACGAAATGTGTTTATGCCAAAAGTTGCCTTCCAACTTTTATTAAGATGTCACTGAATTTCAGCTTCCAGTTTTAAAATAAACTATAAAATTTCGTAATGTAAAACATGATAAGGTACCCGGGTACCCTGTCGATCACATAAGGGTTAAGCGCCCCCGGCGTAGTGCTTTACATCCATACCTCTCACGCCAAAGTGACGAGTTAAAATCGCACCCTCAGACAATTCACAAACATACCCAAAAGGTGTTTAAGTGACTACGACGGGAGATGAATCAGCCTCAAACTCTCCTCCCCACACCCTGAGTTCTTTAGGAGTCTGTGAGCAGATTTCCCATCCCGTAAAAAAAAAAGTAGTTGCTACCTTATAACCAAAATTATGTTTATACCTGTAGCTTCTAAACATCTTGTTGAAACATAAAGGTGTATTCGGACAAGTTTTGAGATGTTGATCGCAAGTATTATTTCGTTTTTAATTACATCTGGAACTGAAGTTCGTACTTGTGTGTGTGTGTGTGTGTGTGTGTGTGTGTGTGTGTGTGTGTGTGTGTGTGTGTTCCTGTGTGTGTATGTGTGTGTGTGTGTGTGTGTGTGTGTGTGTGTGTGTGTGTGTGTGTGTGTGTGTGTGTGTTTTTTTTTCCACGGCTACAATTAATTTTCATTTGTACTAGTGGATGTACTGAGATATTGCAAATTTCTACTGTTCCTAATGAAATAGTTTAAAAAAAAAAATAGTATAAAATTTAAATAACTAACCATAAAACATACCAGTCTCTTTATTGTATATTCAAGGAATAAAACTTTCAAACGCATCTTTCACTGCTTGAACGTATAGGACTCATATGCTTTTATGAACTGATCCAATATGAAAGGAATCAAAACTGAAATACACATACTTTGCTCGTTCTTTACAAGGTCTCATAAAAAATTATAATATCATAGAAGACCAAAATGCTATTAATACAAATTTCCAACTTGAGTGCTGTACATGGCATTTTAAAAGACAATTAAATTACTTGACCATGTAAAAAGCGGCTACAGTAAGTCAATACGAAAACATAATATGCATATGTACAAAACATATCTGACATCCACTAGATTGTTACTGAAAAAATATAATTATATATGTATTAATATCCTACTAGTCCTGGAAAAGCTGAAAACCGAAAATATCATTCCAAATATCAAAACTATAATTTCAATGAGAGATATTATTTTAAAAACGCATTAATTAGAATGTTTTTTTAAGACATGTTGTTAAAACATGTCTTTATATTGTTCTAGTTACATTTCTATGATAGCAATTGGAGCGATCGCAGAGCCCAGTGTGATGGTTTCTGAAATAAATGGTTTATCTGATCCTAATACCACTAAACACAATATCAAAATATAATCCTATACTGCCCATAAGTGCATGCCAGTCTTTTAGTAGTTAATGTTCAGATGAGCAAATTCAAAGTAAATGTTATGCTGAAATGCTGAAAAACAAATTCATCCTTTTATCCATGTCATTTTGCTCCAGGCTCCTGTGATAAAGGGTGTCCACGATGAAATTGCCACACTATGAAATTGCTCTAACTTTTTAACCGTTGGGTAAAATTTAATGAAAATTTGGGTGGATTTAGTTCATAGTGCATTATTTACATCCTGCAAGTTTTAAAGTCCTGTGATCAAAACTCGCGGAAATGGAGTCGAAAGAACAGCTCGTGCGTGATAAAATCTTGCGCATTCATCACGAGAACAAGGATCTCTCGCATCGTTCCATCGCTAAAACGTTGGGAATCGCGAATTCCACGGTGTCGCGAGTGATTAAGCGGCTCGAGGAACGGTTGACCACCGATCGGAAGCCCAGAAGTGAAGGAAAAAGTATTCCGTACAACACCAAAAATCACAACCGCGTAGTTGGGGCCTTCAACCAAAATCCGAACGCCTCCGTTCGGGATGTGGCTAAGAAGCTGCACCTAAGCCGAAGTTTTGCCCAGAAGGCCAAAACTAAGGCTGGGCTTCGAACGTTCAAGGTACAAAAGGCCCCTAATCGCTGCGAGAAGCAGAACAAGTCCGCCAAAACCCGTGCCAGGAAGTTGTACCTCAACATGCTGACGAAAGTTGAATGCTGCATCATGGACGACGAAACATATGTGAAGGCCGACTTCAAACAGATCCCCGGCAACCTGTTTTTCACGGCCAAGGATAAGTTCAGCGTTCCGGAGCATGTCCGCACTCAAAAGATGTCCAAATTTGCAAAGAAATTCCTGGTTTGGCAAGCCATCTGCACGTGCGGGAAGCGATGAACGGACAGGTGTACATAAAAGAGTGCCTCCAGAAGCGGCTGCTTCCTCTCCTGAAGGCCCACAACGTCCCAACAATCTTCTGGCTGGATTTGGCCTCATGCCACTACTCCAAGGACGTGCTGAAGTGGTATGCGGAGAATAAGGTCAATTTCGTGCCGAAAATGTTCAACCCTCCCAACACTCCGGAGCTCCACCCCATCGAGAAGTACCGGGCGATTATGAAGCAGCACCTTCTTAAACGACCTAAGGTAGTGAAGACAGTCGAGGAACTGAAGAAAGTATGGGTTTACATGCAAAAAACGGTTGATTCACAGGTTGTGCAGAATCTTATGGCCGGGGTTAAGGCCAAGGTGCGGGCATTTGCGTATGGACTGTAAATAAAATTCGAGTAAAATGGTAAAATGAAGTTTAATAGTTATTTCTCAATCCCTGAAAATTTGATGGCAATCGGATGAAAACTCGAATTTTGCGAATCAATTTTGTGTGTGGCAATTTCATCGTGGACACCCTTTAAATGGTTTTGGAATGCAAAGATGATTCCAAAGCCTGCTGAAATCATTAATTGATATGAGAATGGAAAATTATATGATATGATTTACAGGTCGCACCCCCTCACTTCGCTACTGTCAAAATGACAACATTGCCAACCAGCATCTCCTTTTTCAGCTGGCAGTCTTTTGTGATCATATGACTCGTGGAGGCGTGAGGTAGGAACTTGTGAGGGCCAGAGGTCGGTTGCACCCTCCTTCGAAGTTGTCAACTCACCGTTTGAAGCCCTCTGGAACTGATGTTCGTACTTGTTTCAAAAATTCATTATTTGTGACACTATTTTACGAAATCTTTGATTCTTTTACCGTCTTAAACATGTTTCTATTCAGGTCCGTAAAGCTAATTCAATTGAGTCTTCTATGTAATCTAGATGAAAAAAATAATGTTTTTATGAAACATCCCTTTTCTTAAAAAAAATAGCATTGAAATCGTATTTTTATAAATTTGAAATTAAGATTACACTTTATGTAATTGATTAACAGTGAATTTTTTTTCAGTTTAGTTATTTTTAGGTTCTAAACTCAATCCTCTTCAACTCGTCTCTGGACACTATTTTGGTGCATTTCATAGTTTAAGAGATAATATAAATTATCCTTTTTGAAAAACGACGCTTGAGATAAAGTGGTGCAACAAAATGTGGATAGTTATTGACTGTTATTGTTTTCATCGGCCGAAAATGAAGACAAACTTTCAGTTTTAAACCAAAGACACGTATTCACCAATATTTCATCAGTTACTTGTTTTCGAAAAGTTACACATCCTAGCCGTACAACTCAGAGCAGTGCATATGATCAAAACATCGATCACGGTAGTAAGTGGCTTCATGGGGGGAGTGGGTCCGGACGTCGAGTATGCATTTGCTAGCCTAGAAAATTTGTTTTCCTCATAGTTTGCAGGTTACGTTATAGCGAAACGTTGATATTTTTATACGACTTAAACAGTTATTATGTAAGCGCGAGCCGTTCCGACTAACGTTAGAGCACCGCACAGGCAGCGGTCTGTTCTCTCGATCACAGGCCCGACAAAAAAAAACAACTCTCGAGCATGCACAGAATGTGAGGCGATCTGAAATTTAGTTCAATATCAATGTGGTTTTGAAATTTCTTCACCTCGTTTTCGGCGTTGATTTGATGTTATTTAGGTGAAGCGCATCTAACACAATCCTCGAGGAACGGGTGTATTTGAGTAGTGTATATTCATAGTAGCACGCTAATATGTAGTAGAATAGCAATCAAGACGCTCTAGCAAAACAAATAGACGATAATGATGACCTGTTTCATCCGGCAGCAGCTCTTCATTCCCACATGGGAGGTACGGTTTTTTGCTGGTGTAAGCGCGCGAGCGAAATTGAGAACACAGCACGCGGGAAGCACACGTGAAGGCCATCACACGTAATTTGGGAAGAGGGTAGGAGGAAACAGCTCCGAAAATTATTTAGGCCGGAATCTTATTAGCTGATGTAACAGCTTGGGGAATAGTAGCTATTCATAGCTCCTGTCCATTGGAAGTTGATTTAGAAATACACGACACGACTACTGCGTAGAATTTTGTCAGCTATTTGAAACATTTGTGAAATCATTTGAAGAATCTGCTGTGAATGACATTTACACTTACATTTCGGCTGTGCCGTTTGCTAATTATATCAGTTTCAAAGTGTTTATTTTTATAAAGTGCAAGCTATGGTCAATAACATTTGCAGGCTAACGAATTTTAGTTCAATATAATATACATTACCAGAATAATTATTATGTACACATATTGTTTTTCTTCATTCTTATACATTAATAGGTGTATAGGTCCTATAAAAAAAAATACAATACACAATAACGTACAAAAAAAAAATTATCGGACCCATCCCTCATTAAATATATCGAAATTCAAATGTTGTTATAAATATTATTTTCGTTAACATTAGAATAGAATCCACGCTTTGATCTAAACTTATTCTCTCAATCAAAACTCAATATAAAAATTAACAACAGCTTCTTGAAAAGCTGGTACTTGAAATTTCGGCTGATAGCTATAGTCATTATTTTCGAGTATTTGCAGTTAAAGTAATTGTTTACAAAAATTCAATATTGCAATTACAATACAACATTTCTTCCTTATGAAAAGTTGAATCAGAAATATCCATAATGAAGACGGTTTCTCGTTTGACGAGAATGCAAGAGAAAAAATAGTAAAAGTCTACCCGTACCGGTAGACAAAGGAAGAGTATACGGATAGTAACTAACGGGCCTTCTTACATCATCCTATGGTGAATACGCACACTTTCTGGGGGATGCGTGAGTGGCCTTTGGCTTAATGACTACCTACGATGTGCCGTTCTGAGATGTATATGCGGCGAGAATCTCGTACAAGGTCGAATCGATTTGGTCACATGACGTTATGTGTCTTTCTAGTGAGAGAAGAAGATCGGGCAATTGCGCAATTAAAGTGTGATTCGTAATAATGTTTACTATTTAGAAGCGTTGTATTTTAAATACAGTGATTTTTATGTATAGGTAAGAAAAATAATTATAATTTTACTATTTTGATTAAGGTACAGGAAATGCTTATCGACCTAATTTGTGAAAAGACATATGATGATAGACCTGATTTTGTCATTTGATACCTGTTTACGAAGACTTTATGCAGGTATCATCATCCATCAGGCAAAATAGTTTTTTTCGTCAGCATTTTCGAATAAAGCTTGCGTGCCCATGATTTTGCTGCCACATTCTACTGTTCGATTTGGTTGTATGTATTTCAGCCCGATTTTTGGCCCTTTGCACAAAACTTTGGTCATGGTTCGCTTTTTTGCAATATCCCGGACAGAAGCACTACTCTCCTGTCATCTTTTGCGCTCCTGCGAGGATGTTTTTTTCCATTTCCGTTTTGTCCGATCTGTAATCAGACGTTCTCTGTGACGTTTGATGACACGGGAGGCAGTAGAGTTCACGATTCCAAACTTTTTTGGTATGGCACGATGCGAAAGATTTAGATTTTTTGAATGCTCGTGCAAATTTTTGGCGCGGTTCCTTCGTTCTTCTGACTCCATTTGAAAAACATTTTCTGCATTTTTCAATGAAACTTACAGGATTAATTAATGCAACAAAAATTGCTGTGCAACCTCACATGTGTAAAAGTGAATTAAATTGACCTCACTAGGTTTCTAAGGAAACACTAGTAGAGTAAGTATTCGTACTTTTGATATTTATGCAATTCAGTAAGAGAAATTAGTAATGTAACATTTACCAAATGAGTCATGTGTACTTTTTATCAGTTTCGTTTGTCTCTGGTGTGAGTGGTGTAGTGGTAAACCATACTGCTGCTTGGCTCCTCAGTGGATCTGGGTTCAATCTGAGGCGAAAAAATGCCTGATCACGTCTTCCCGTTGGTCCCGGCTGATGTACATATGTGATAACTCTAGGCTGGAGATGCGTCCATCCGGTGGCGAACCAGCCTATAGCTGAAAGCGACCTGAGTAAAAATAAGAAGAAGAAGAAACTTTCTTTCCCTCTAATAGGGAAAATTTAATGAATACGTGTAATGTTGGAGGGGGTGAAAAAAATCGACTTTACAACTAGAAATACTATTCAGAAAAGCATAGTAGGTATTTCCAATCCAGGGGGAAGCAGGTTCGATTCACGATCCACTCTATACAATACACCGTGTCCAATATATTCTCATACACTTTTTCCTTGCATTGGTGTCGTGCAACTACTCAACATGCTTCACGTATGTGTTGGTGTAGTTTTGCACTATGTTTATACAAACGTTTTTAGGCTATGTCCGATTGTTTTCATTCGGTGTTTATCTTTTAGCAGCGATGAAGGAGTTTCGTGCTGTGGTGATAAAAAAGTTTTTGAAAGGTGAGCCCGGGTGCTATTTTCAGAAATTTGAAAAACCTCGGAGTAAAGCGGGATTTTGTGTACCGAACCACCCGAAGATACCGTGACACCTGTTCGTTGAATGACCGGAAGAGATCCAGTCGTACTCGTATGGTGCGGATTGCACGAGTTGTTAAAGTGGTCAGGGAACGGATTAGACGAAAATCACAGCGCTCTGTACGTAAAATGACCGCAGATCTGAATGTTTCGAGATCGTCAATGCACAATATACTGCAAAACGACCTCGGATTCCAAGCTTTCAAGAAACGTAAGGTTCACGGAGTTTCGGAACCTTCCAAGCAGAAACGACTCGAAAGAGCAAGTCTGCTTTTGTCGCGGCACGGTGGGGAAGAATTTATCTTTTCCGACGAAAAGTTATTCGTCTTGCAACAATCCCACAATGTCCAGAACGACAGATTGTGGGCTCTCTCTTTGAGAACTGTTCCAGAGAGTAATAGGAATATTCCACGGTTCCAAAATGCTGCGTCAGTGATGGTTTGGGGAGGAATTTGCAAGCGAGGCAAATTACCACTGGCTTTCATCGAAAAAGGCGTTAAAGTGAATGCCGTATATTATAAAACGGAAGTTTTGGAGAAAGTTGTCAAACCATATGTATAAGAGGTGTTTGGAGATGATCACTATGTGTTTCAGCAGAACGGAGCGCCATCGCATACTGCAAATCTCGTTCAGGGCTGGTGCCGAGAAAATTTGACCGACTTTTTGGAGAAGAATGAATGGCCTCCCAGTTCACCAGATCTGAATCCCTTGGATTATTTCGTATGGTCATACATGCTGGCGAAGGTAAATGACCACAGGGCGTCTAATATGCACCAATTCAAAACCGTAATCAAACGAATTTGGGACGAAATGCCGATGGAAGTCGTGCGTGCCGCCTGTGACGGTTTCGAAAAACGTCTGGAGCTGGTCAAGAAGTTTGAAGTCGGAGTTATTCTAAAACATATGCTATAGTTGATCCGTATTATATTGCAATATAATGGGTAAAGATATCAATAAAATCTGGATTGTCGATTTGAAATAAATAGAGTTTTATTTTGTATGAGAATATATTGGACACGGTGTATATTGGGCTCGACTTCCCTGATCATAGAGTATCATCGTGCTATTTGTATTGGCGTCGTAAACCCTCATTTTATTAATGTTCATCCAGAACATTGAGTTGTGAGTCGACATTAACCTTTAAAAAGGCACATTTTTCAATCATTACTTTTTTAATGTTTTTGCTTTTTATCACGAATTTTCGTGAAGGTATCCATAAACTTTCTTAAATTTGCAGTACAAATATTCAATGAGACGGCTTGGAAGAAATATTTGAGAGCGATGCGCATAATAAGTTAAATATTTGCGACTAAAGAAATTGAAAATGTCCATAAAAAATAACACTATCACCCTTGTGGATTCCAGAAGAAATAGAAAATTCAAAAAAAAAACTTCAATGCTTACTGCTTAATTGAAACTTTCCAAAATTTAAAACTTTCCAAAATTTTCAAGCATTTAGAAAATCTGAAAAATCAATAAACCGTTAAATAAAAACAATCAAAATTGTCCATTGGTAAAATCACAACTACATATCCATAAAAATATCAGAAAACGCCAAAATTTTCCTTGAAAAAGTTTTAGTTTTCCTTTAATAAAATAAAAATTTTAATAAAAAATAATAGAAAATCGATAAAAATTATTGAAACAGTGATCAAATAACTAAATGAACTAATAACAAGATTAAAAATATTCATTAGAATAAATCGAAATTTTACATAATTAATTGAAAACATTTGTAATAAGAAATCGAAAACGTAATCAAAAAATGAAATTTTGAATGGATAAAAAGCTAAACATTTTCCATACTATTAGAAAGTATTTCTGGCCGATACCACTATATTTAAGCATTAGAATGTACAGTGTGTCTCACAAAAGGTGTCACCTTTTTTCTGTCTTGGTTTATTTCAGCTGGGTAATTTTAACAGCGGAATTGATTATACCCGCTATGAGTGCGATAAACTGGCAGACGAACTGCCAGATCGAAGATAAAGATCAAATGTGTGAGGGAGCGAATAAGGCGTAATCCGGCCGTATCTAGCCGTAAATTGAGCAAACAATTTCAAATGTCCCCTGCTTCAATGAACAGGCTCTTCAGACATGATCTGGAATGCAAGCCGTACAAGAAACAACGGGTTCACGGGTTGACGGAGCGTTAAAAGCAAGCCAGGGTCCAAAGAAGCAGTAATCTTTTGGTTCGGCACGGTGATAATCAACAAAATGATCGTTCACGGTCATGATCAACAAAATGATCGTGTGTATGGCAAAAATCTTGCCAATATTCCAAGAGATAAATTAGCTGTAGAACGCTATCAGAATGTATCGAAAATCATGGTATGGGGCGCCGTTTAACGAAAAGGAAAACTTCCTCTTCTTTCCATAGAACCTAACGTAAAAATCAACACTGAATATTGCATCGAGCAAGTTTTGAAGAACCATCTTCAACGCTCATGCTTCAACGCTGTATGGGAATACAGCATATTGTTTCCAACAGGACTCAGCTCCAGCTCACAAGGCAAAGAAGACACACGCGTGGTGCGCGGAAAATTTGCCCGATTTCATCACTAGCGAAGAATGACCTGCATCTTCACCGGATCTCAACCCACTTGACTACTTTGTTTGGGGTTATATGCTTCAAGATATAGACCCTACGAAAGGGCTCGATTCAAGAAATATTTGGTTGATATTTGGGACCAAATTCATCAGGAAATCGTGCGTGCCAGCTGGGATGGGTTTACAAAGCGTTTGCGCAAAGTTATCAAAGAAAAGGGCGAGAGATTCGAATTGAATTAATATGGTTCATTTCTATAACATGTATCTTTCAAATGAATAATAAATTCTCTGATTTGGTTGATTTGTTTTGCTGCAATCCCATTGTGTTTTAGTGACACCTATTGTGAGACACTCTGTATGCTCTTTCCAAGGAAAATCTCCATATTTTTTATTGCTTTTAATGATACTTTTATGAAAAATTAGAATTTTTCAATGGATGATATCATTATTTCATGAAATTTTTTGAATATTTTCTTGCAAATACGAATTGTTTATTGCTTGAATATCATTTGATTATGGATGGTTTCAATATAGTTATGAACATTCTAGATTTTCTATGAGAATTTTTAATTTCTGCATTGCATCCATATTTATCTTTTGGCAATTATAATTTAATGAGACGTTTGTTTAGCTACCTATGGATAATGGAGATGAATTATACGAATATGCCATCAACTAGTGCAGGATAGCACAAGCACAGTGTTATACCAGCTTTGCAGTATTTTGAGCTTCTAGCACCTCCTTCAAGGAAATAATTTCAGTGAAAAAACATAAGTAGGCAGAGTCTTATTTAGGTACAAAATTTGTGTAGCTTGAAGTCTTGAAGCTTGAAATCAATCGACTTTCGATACAAAAAAATTGTTAGTACACAATAAAATCAGTAATATGAGGAGAAGTAGGCAACATATTATATTAGAAGTATGTAGGAATCTTTGTTCATGGAATGATTTCAATACTGCTGAAAGTAATTTCGTAGCAGCTTGGCCACAAGGTTCATAAAATAAACGTAAATATTACAAAATTCAGTCAACCAGCTACTGTGGTTTGATTATTTTGAAGGGCTCCAATCTCCGTGAAATGTAAGTGCTAATTAAAATAGTCGATTTTGATAGAAACTAAGCGAGTTTTAAGCTTCTGATAGTGTATAGTAAAAACACACAAAATAAATATGAGAACTGAAATTCCTGCAGTAAAACACAAGAAGAAGAAAGCGTGTTTTTTTTTGGAAAAATTATGAAATGTTTGTGAAATCGTTATCCTTGTGGCATAAGGATCCGGTTGAGACTTTCGTACATTTGTGTAGACAACAAATAACTTTTTGAAATTGTCCCAGCGTTCATGATTTTCCGGAATGGGACACCACCTTGACTTTCCCCTTAAAGTGCTAGGTGCTAGTAGTGTTTTTTTTTTTTTGAAGTTCATCGTGTACAAAACACAGAAACATTATTTGATTAGGCTTTCGATTTTCCAAATGCAAACTGTCGAGCTTTAAAATGGCAAAAACAAAATAGAGTCAACATTCCGTACGCATACACCTACAAAATGAGGGGTGTTCAAGTTTTTTAAATGCACGATTAAAAAAAAAAACTACGTCATATTAGAGTCGACCAAATTTCGACCGGTCCATCGTTTATTAGTCATCTCCATTATTTATACTGCTTTCAAACATTTGTTCAAAGTGAACTCCTGCAACACCACTTTTCCTCTTCTTTTGTATTTTAAATCTATTTTGTGTAGAAAAAGTAATAATATTTAAAAAGTATTGATCATTAACTGTCTCCATATAAATATCTACCTGTGCTGCTATGTTTGGCCTGTAACTTTGATGTTACTCCCAATGAAATAGTACCATAGAAACAAGGGGATGAATAGTCAAGAACAAAATTGATATAGTTTTTTGTTCATGAAGTACAAGTACATCGGTCACAAGACGAATAAATCACCCCTAAAGCATAACTCATAACATTCTGTCAGAATAACACAGCGAGTCAAAGCAAAAACTAAGATTCTAGTACAGAAAAGCACAAGAATGTATTGCAAGGTGTAAGTGGGACCAATGGGTTTAAAGCAGTGAGCCAATTTTCTATTGTTAGTTTCATATAGATTGTTGATTGAACGCTTTGAAATTTGTCCTACAGTACTGTACAAAATAAAGAATACACTTGGCCTGAAAATGCACTATTCAGGGTGCGGCAGAAAATAAGGCGAAAATTTGTTCTATTTCTTTCAAACCCCATTTTCAACTAATTCAAGCGATAATATCAACATTTTCGAGTGCAGTTATCTTTATAAAGTCCTTTTAAACAAATTTATTCAATGTGTCCTCCATTTTTATTAATAACATCCTCGAGCCGACGCCGGAAGCCAGAGCAAGCCTTTCGGACGTAAGCCTCCGACATTGACTGCCATGTGCGTGTTATGGTTGACTTCAGGGTTTTCACGCTAGGGTGTGATGTTTTGCAGGCTCGTGCTTCAACATATGCCCCAATCGAATAATCCAACGGATTAAGATCTGAACTGCTAGGGGCCACAAATCCTTCGGCCAAAACTTCATGTTATCGTTCAACCATTGTTGGGTTCGATTGGACGTGTGACACGGCGCTCCATCCTGCTGTAGGACAACGTTTTGGTCCTCGGAGAAGTCGGCCTTCACCCAGGGAAGCACTTGGTCCTTTAAAATACCGATATACACTTAGGTATTGATTTTAACTCCAGCATCAATGAAAACAGGCGGCATTTTCAAACCGTTGGACGCCACCAAGCCAAACATCATGACACCAGCCGGATGTTTGGTTTGAAATTTGAATTTCAACACTTGAACACTTTTTCCGGAACGTTCTCCATTTTCTGCGGTGAAATGAACCGGTCCGTGTGGCTGTTGGCCACAGCATCGATGCTGAAAAGCTCTTCGTCGGAGAACAGGATTATCATTTTTTCCTTCTTCAACAAGGAAAGCAACCTCTTGGGACGAGTCACTCGTAGTTCCTTGACCCGGTCCGTAATCAAGTGGCGTTCACTCTGTCTCTGGAAGATGCATGCGGGTCTTCTTTGATGATTCTCCGCATGGATTTCTCCAAAATATTGGCTTCCTTTGCAAGTTTTCTTATCGAACGCACCGGGTTGCGAGCAATTTTTGCACGGACCGATTTGATCACGTTCGGCGTGCGTGCAAAGCGCGGACGTCCGCTTCCCGGCTTCCGCTGCTTAGGACCATCCTGCAGGGACTTTTTTATGCAGTAAACTGTTGCCAAATGGCACCCTTCCACCTTGGCAATCTCTTTCGGCTTCTTCTGGGCGAGCAACAAACTGGTGATCACTTCTTTCGCGAACATTTTGACGAATTTGCAATAAAACAAATAGAATGTTTGGATGCAGCACTTGAAAGTATACATAAACAAATACACTTTCGACAGAAATTAGTCACAAGCTACACGAATTAACCCAATACTCAGGTTTGAACATTTTCGCATTATTTTCTGCCACACCCTGTATGTTATATTATTCTCATTTTTACATATACACCTGTGGAATATGTCGGAAAGTTTAAATGTTTAGTGTGCTAAATACAGAAGCCAAGACGTAAATCATTTAGAAGTTATTTTTTTGCCAGATTAGTTTAATACTTGTTTTTTTTTTATATTAGGACGTACAAGATTAGGTGTGATGGTAGTATTTCGCTTCGCATCAGTGGCAACAACAACAACAAAAACAACAACAACAACAACAACACCACCAACACCAACACCAACAACAACAACAACAACGGTATCATCCAGCACGACGTCTGCGACAGTTTTTGGCGCAGGAAGTACCAGCATATCGGTCCCAAGCTTAATGATTTTCCCCTTATAACGTTACTCACACAAACACAACCTTCTACTATTATCTCAAAATAACACAGCAAATCTTCGCTGGTTCCAGAGCGAAAGAGACGTGCACATCTCGGTGCAATCTATCGTTCATCAATCGAAAGAGTGGTCCCGTTTTCCCTTCGTCCTAGGAGTGTAGAGTCACGGTCGCGTATGTGAGTAATGCTCTTTTCTGAACTGGAAAATCTACCACCGATCCTGCCATCCATCATCCGGAGCAGAATTGCTCGAGCACAACAGCTTGTGGGCTCTTGTAAACGTAAAGCACAGCAGAGCAACGTCTACAGGTTGCCAAACGAAAAAGAAAACGAAGGAAAGGATTCCTTTCTATGGACCTGTTAGCGCGAAAGTGACAAATTACGCGGCGGACGAGAAGAAGGATTTAATTTTATTTTCGTTTTTTTTTTCGTTCCAGCGCTGATGACGTACGCTGCGTTTGAACTTCTGCAAGTTCCGTAGGACAAAATTATTATCGAGTAGCTTCGAAAGAATAATAGGCTCCTCAAGAAGCGAAGGAAGCGTGATGAATGGTCTTGGGAATGCATTCTGCTCGACAGGTAAGTAGGTGGACCAGTGAAGGTAAGATACAATAATAACAAAAAAAAACGTTGTAAACAAATATTATGTAGTGGTGATATATTAAAGGCGATGGGTAAGGATGGGACCACTAGGGCACCACATTGAAGCGATTTGGTCGAGGGCAGTGGAATTACAAACTCCCTGTCAGTAACATTTCGAAAATTGAAGGTGGAATCGTGATGGCTTGTTTCACATTGGGTTGTAGAATTTTATCACTGTAAAGAGATTCTCCTAGCTTTGCGGATTACTTGTACGTGTCTCTGCTTACGGTTCCGTCCACCCGTTTTTAGCCCTTGATACTGGTTTAAATACATGCAAATGTCGAACTTGATCAAGTCATTCGTAGAGGACGATCCACTGATTAATGGCTGTGGCTTGCAACGTTCGACGACACACCGTAAGGATGTCAAAATTGTTCGATTGGCTATGAAAGATCCAAAATTTTCATCGAGAGGGATTGCTGAATCACTAATTCTAAGTGTTGATCGACGTGCTGTTTGTCGACGGCTTAAGGACAAGTGATTAAAGAGCTGTTTGGCGTCCAAACAACCTTTCATTAGCAAGCGGAACCACAAAAAGCGGCTGGAGTTTGCCAAAAAATACGCTGGTATGTCGGTGGACTTCTGGAAACGGGTTTTATGGACGGATGAGAGTAGGTTTGAGTTATTTGGACAAAAACGGCGATCGAGAGTTTGGAGAGTTTCTGGTGATGCACAAGAGGATCGAAACATCCAGAAGACAATGAAGCATGGAGGTGGGAATATTATGGTCTGGGGAGCGTTCGTATGGTCTAGAGTAGGAAATTCAGCACATACCAAAGGGATCTGCGGATATATACATCGACTTACTCTGCAAAAATTTGGTGGTTTCTCTTTTGAAAAATGGCCTGGAATCCAACTATATAGTTCAACAAAACAACGATCAAAAGCACACCTTGGGAAAAACCAACTACATTCTTCATGTCAAACTAAATCAAAATGCTCAAATGGCTTCCACAATCCCCTTATTTGAATCCGATGAAAATCTGTGGGGTTATATGGACGAATAAGTGAACAAGACAACGGTAACCAACAAAAATAACTGTTTTGAGGCTCTCAAAACAGTCTGGGAGCATATTGATCCGGAATACCTCAAAAAGCTTGTCTAAAGTATGCTGCATCGACTGAATGTTGAGGCCTAAGGGGGTCACATTAAGTATGGAAAGTTGAAGAATAAAGTCAAGGGCATAAACATTCAGGTGTATGATTTATTTTGTCCATTTTGAAATTCCGTCAAGCAGTAAATATTGAGCAAGCCATGCCCATTCCCACTACTTTTTCGAGCTGTGTAGATTATGGCTTCACCGTAGAGTAGGTGAAGACTCTACGGGACTGAGCTCCAAGCAACCCGGCGGGTCCACGGGTCGCGGGTGGTGGGGTTCCATCAGATATGATGGACAGCTACTGAATACACGAATAAGTAGCCCCGGACGAGCGGCGGGGACTGTTTAGGATGTGGGGGGACTGAGCAGTTGTTGGATTCTGTTGAGTTTCTTCCAAATACCTACAAATATCCGAAAGCAGCCCTTACAAAAGCGAGCCACCCAGCTTTTTAAAAATAAGGGTAAATGTCCAAGCCTTCACCCATTGGAGCGTCTGTTCTCCATGTTAGGGGCGGCTCAAAACAGCGTCTGTTCTCCATGTTAGGAGCGGCTGAGCCGCCGTCTTGTTAGTGCGCCCAAGACTCAAAATACAAAAGCCTAAAGTCCTGGTGGTGCTTGGGACTGTTAAACAGCAGCATCACGATGGTCCTCCTGCGAGATAGTGGGCTTGGTTGTGGGCCTTGCGAGCCGACACTATTAAAAAGGAATTGCAACGAATAATACACAAGATTATGGCTCAGGAAGTACTAGTGCATGTGCCTCAAGCTAAATGAATCACCTCTCAAAAAATAACTCCCATCGAGTAATCCCTCAAACATTCTGTCGAAATAATACAGCGAATCAAAACAAAAACAAAGATTATAACAATGTTAAAGAATGGGGTACTCAATGATGTACTTTGGACCAATGAGGTTTTTAATGAGTGAACCAATTTTAAGTCGCTAGTTTCCTACTGACTGTTGATTATATTATGCGGTAAATTGAAATTCCAATATCATCATTTGGATATAATCAAATGATTCGGTTAACGTTTCTTCTCCAAGGCGGCTAGCGTAATTAACAATGAGAGTGCATCTGAAAAGTATTTATCAAGTTCAAACGTAATAGCTTAAGCAACAAATCAAGGGTTTCTCATTCACCATAATAATCTACTACCACCCTGGTTCTTCAAAAAATCGATCGATCTACTCACCCAACCGCTTTGTGGGTCACGTCACACAGACTGGGTCACGCGTCGTAGGATGTTATCCGTCCTCGGCCTCCCTTTTATTCGGCTACGCGCATTCTCTGTGACACGATTCAGTATTCAACCTTTCTTTTTTTTTGTTCTCTGTACCATCATCATCATCACCCATTTGACCCAAAGGCGGCTGTGTTTGGTTGGTGTGAAAAGACACAGGGCGTACCTACCTATATACAACCTACCTACTATACACGATATGCGCTTGTCCTCATGGCTGGTGGTTTTTGTTTTGTTTTCTTTCATTCCGCTTTCCGCTAGCTTTGACCCCAAAAACATGGCCCGGCTCAACGACCATGACAGCAACGAATGTCAGCGGTTGATATTGAATTAAAAATAAACTATTATATAGCAACGCGTAGCATCGTAGAGTGATACAAGAGTTAGAGAAAGTACCAGTTACAGTATATGTATCTCTTTGAATAATACCTACTGCAATCGACCGAGATGAAATACGGCTAGATTATGTCAGAAAGAGACTGAGTTGTTGGATTTCAATTATAAAATCCACTGACAACCTCATCCTATGCGGCCGCATTGGGTTTGGCTTGATAGAAAAAAATATCCGTCTGTTTATTTGAATGTTGAAATGAAGATAATCATCACAAACAAAAATTTGTAAATTTCATCCGATAAATTGAGTAGGATTTTATTTGGAACATTACACGATAAATGATGAATAAGGCATGGCAATTTAAGCGTACCTTTAAGGCTAAGCAAATTTCAATTAATCGAGTCATGTTTAGACGTGAAATCAAAGCTGCACTGATGAAATTCATTTAATAGAATTTGATCAACGAATACATTTTTTGATAGAACTATCTAGAAAAAACAGAAAAAAGTGAAGCATGAGTTTTTAAAAAAAGAAAAGAGAGGGCCAAAACCTTCACAGAAAAAAAGAAGTGATTTTTCATTGTAATGTATGTAAATATTGATACCTGTAGATTATACTAGACAAGGTATGAAATGCCTCAGATTTTTACATGTTTTAGAATGTATACATGCATATTTTGCAACGCTCCACTTAAATGCATAATATTGAACAGAAATTTACACTACATTCTCGAGCTGTGTTCGCTTTAGAGTGACAGTCATCGAAAAAAAAATCAGGAAATCCACAACTTCCAGAAAATTGACACTAATTTTCGGATACTTCCATCTCTTCTTTGTCTACATTCTTCTTAATGTTATTATTACTATCCGATTTTATTTCATTTCCCAGCATCTTCATCTTTCTTAGCATTTC
Source organism: Aedes koreicus (assembly GCA_024533555.2). Lineage (NCBI taxonomy): Eukaryota > Metazoa > Arthropoda > Insecta > Diptera > Culicidae > Aedes > Aedes koreicus. Next base: position 87,069 of record JAHHFK020004821.1, read on the forward strand.
AAACTTATTGCTCCCCCAAATAAGTTAATTTCTTGCTCTCAACTTATTATTCTAGCTGCACTTACAGAGTTATTAACGAGAAGCTTTCGGTGCCAACACCAATGCGCCAAACTGTATATTGTGTGGCTAGCATAACGATAATCTGTATCCAGGGCAGAGCTGGAAAATGTGATTTTCAAAGAAAAATGACCGTCGATTTTTACCGAAATACGTCTGAAAATGTCAAAGGGCGTTAAAAAGATTTTGGAGGTTTTCTTCAAAAGTTTATCGATTGTTTCGTTATGATGGCACGTGACAGTGTTTTGGTAATCGATTTTACAAGAAAATGTTTAGATATTATTGTTAGTAGTTTCATCGCAAAACTTTGAATAGAGTTTTCAATCTATCAATTACATATTATTTCTTGGCAAGTTTTAAGGAGACTGGTTGGAACTTTAGAAAAGAAAATCGTATGAGAAAAAATCTCATGACTGCATAATAGCTTGAGTATAACAAGAAAACTGATGATAGTAGGTTTCTTCTCATGATAGTGAGATCAGGCATCATCGCTGCATTTTAACGTGTGATCTAATATTTTAACCGAATTTAAGGCCTTTTGTATTTTTTTTCTGGTAGAAAAATAATCATCGTGAATGCTGTTAAAAAAATTTCAAGGTTTTTTGCAATGTGCTAGCATAAATTGGTCTGATTACATTGGAAATTAACTGTTAATCAATTCATTTTTTTTGCGACACATTGCAAAAGTACGTTATACATATATAATCAATTAATGCTTCAACTGAAACAAAACATTGATTGCGAAATATATCCGACCAGACTCAGCCCCATTTGAATGTAAATATTTAAATAGAGCATTAAATAATTTACTCCACTCACACTTGACCCAATTTCGCTTCTTTCACTCCGTCGCTCTTTCTCTTCTATGTTGTGCTGGTCGGAAAAACAGCACTCGGTGCGCCCGCTGCCAACTTCAACCGACCCAGACCGTGATCATGCCAAAAGTACATAATGACGACGACGATGATGATGATGATGATGATGATGATGATCGATCTCGTTCAGCTTCGGTAGACGAGTATCGCATGTTCTTCTTTCAGCTTTCTTTCTATGCTAGTCATTGGAGCTATGTAGATGGTGGTTCGATGTTACAAAAACCATTATTTGAACACGAAAAAAGTTAGAACCGCATAAAAATGTTTAATGAATATTGTAATAAGTTTCATAACCTTATTAATTGATAAAATTCTAAATGGTTTGAGACCAAAAAAAAATCTGTAAAGTTTAAATCTAATTGAACTAATCACGCTTCAATTTATCTCAGATGGCATTTGAAATCTGGCTAACTTTCTAGTTAAAATATTCCTTTTATTATTTGGCTTGAATAATTTGATCTGTAAACTGACAAATTTGATTGCTTGTAATTTATTTGTTTTCCCATGCGTAGCGTTGAATTTGTCATGAAGTAGATTGTTTTTTAGATAGTGTTGAGACTTTTACATGCAAAATCTTGTGTCAAAACTCATATTACGAAATTTATTCCGTCCTGACAAATTTGAGATCCATTGTATTTCTTTATTCTATATTCTAATGACAATAAAAATGTGACTTCTTATAAAACTCTTCCTTTTTATTGATCAATAAAACAATCTAGCTTATGAACAAGATTATACAAATGATTGATTCATACTAGGTAATATTATTTATTTTATTTCAGCTTATTGCTTAAGAGAACTATGCTAACTATGACAAAGGAGCCCTCAACCCTTGAATTCAAGAATATTGAAATAAAGCCAACTTTTTCGTGTGTATCCATCTGGGTTTGTGGCATCGCCGGTTGCTTTGTTATTGTTTTTTATGTACATCATTATGTTCACGAACATCGTTGCCGTCATTGCCGTAATCAGTGGCATCAGAAGCGATGCTTGGATAACTTTCACGGTCCTTTTATTTGAGAGCACACTGTATATTATCGAGCACTTCTCGTAATCAATCAGTAGCACTTTCTCTTAGTTACAATTTTTTAGGAAATAGGGTGAAACAGGGATGTATTCGCTAAGGGTGGATTTATGGACAGTTTTTTCGGCGTGTTAATTTCCGCTGTTAATATTTTAGGACGATCTTTTAAATAATTGAACCAACTTTTGCACACAAGTTTAGCAAAACTCTCAAATCAACGCCTTGCATTTGGCCATTTTGACATTTCAATATTTTCAACAATATGATACAAATATTTTTGGATACACTTTCGAAATGTGTTAAAACAATGAGAATATTTTTTTTATCTGGGTTCATTTAATTGAAAGCAATGTTTGTAAGGAACGTTTACAACATTTCTTTTGGAATGACCTCCCCTAGTACTTCTTCCCGAGCTCAACAATGGATTGTCAAATGTCCAAGAAATGTCGAGATTTGGTGCTACCTCGAAGAAAATATTATTAATATTAATATTGCTTTTGCACACAGATTTCTTTTCTTGAACTAATCTACTTCTTGTGCTGCATGTCGGCAAATTTAAAGTTTCGGGGTAGATAACTTACAACTAGTTGAATATTCTTCATTTTTAACAAAAAAAAAAACTCAAGCACGTCGATAAATGAAACGCACGTCGATTTTTGAAACGTGAATTGCTTTATTTGGCAATAAGTGTTTTTTTTTTTTAATTAGGGCTAATTTAACATTGAGAGACTCTCTAGTCAATACTTTCTCTCATTAATATTCCGTTAACTTTTACGTTTTTTATTCTATTATTTCTAGTGTATGCTTGCCAGCACTATTGCGTTGCGATCTGTACTAAAGAATCCCTCGAAAGTTTTATAATGGCGCTGTAATAAATGTAAGAGAGCGTGACAGGAAAGAATCTTTGAATATCAGATTCGCCCTTTTTATTTCTAGTTACTAGAAAACCCAATGGGGCTTCCAGCTTCCAGTCAAGTGGTCGAGGCCACTAAGCAAAACCTAATGGATGGAATCAAACGAAAAGTTCCAGCATTCAGATATAGCAATTCAGAATAATCGTTTTTAAATGTGTTTGCATTGTCAATTTATCCTTTGTGATGATCAATTTTCTTTGTTTCGAAAATAAACTGAAATAAATTGGAACTGTGAGTTTTTCTTTGGATGGATTTTGCTGTGCGCTTAACTTATATGAAGAATTTCATGTAAACTTATGCAAGATATTGCCTAAATCCTGGCTGTTGTTGTCAGGGCCTTAAAATTCTTGTCACTTTTTTGTGGTTGCCTCGTAACTATAAATTTTAATGCATAATTTCATGCTGTAAGGTAGTCCACCTCCCCATCTCGCAGCCTGGGTAGCGCTAAATGAACTACAATCGAGTGTCTGATTCCAGGTCAGGGGCGGCTCTTGTGTTAATATTATTTTTACCTTGTCTAAAGATTGGACTCGGAAAAAATGCGACACTTTGTTTTGGGTGTAACTTTTTGTCGCGGGGGTAAAAATTAATGAAATTTTGGGTAATACTTGTTTAGAGTGTTATGTTTATGTGTGCAAAATTTCTGTCAAGTAGTTTTCAAGATGCATTCGAAACAAGAAGAGCTACGCCAGCAAATCTTGGGCGCGGTGATCGATAATCCTGGTCAGTCGCACAGATGGATCGGCAAAAGGCTTGGAATCCACCATTTCACCGTGTCCGGCGTTGTGAAGATGTTCCAGGCGACGAAGATCATCGAGCGGCGCGCTGGAAGCGGCCGAAAACCGAAAACGGAATACACAGAGAAGGCGCGGAAGATAAGGCAGTACTTTAAGAATAACCCAAACCTTTCCCCGAGACGTGGCCTAAACGGTCAATTCGTCGAAGAGGTTTGTCCAGCAAAACATGGTGGCCAAATTGCGTGCGCGGAAGCTGTACCGTGAGTGGCTGGTCAAGCCAGGCTGTCTCGTCATGGACGACCCAGCCTCGAGTTTTTTGTCGGTACGTTCCGCATGGAGGTTCCGGAAAAGTTCCGGAAGAGAAAGATGGACAAATTTGCGAAGAAGTACCTGTTGTGGCAGGCGATCTGCGAGTGCGGACGGTACAGCAAGCCGTTCGTTACAACCGGCACCATAATCGGGCAGATTTATCGAGAGGAATGCTTGCAGAAGCGCTTGTTGCCCTTCCTCCGCTCTCACCGTGGTCCCACGCTGTTCTGGCCGGATCTCGCTTCGTGCCATTACGCCAAGCCTGTAATGGATTGGTACGAAGCGAAGGGCGTTAATGTGGTCCCGAAGGAGGAGAACCCGCCAAATGCACCAGAACTTCGTCCGATCGAAAAGTTTTGGGCGATAGTGAAGAAGAAGTTGAAGAAAAGCGGAAAAACTTTCAAAACCGATGAAGCTTTGAAGAAAAACTGGGAGAAATTGTGTAAGGAAAATGGACAAAGCCTCGCCCAAGATCTCATGAGCAGTGTTAAGAGAAATGTACGAGCATTCAGCTTGGGGGAAGAAATTCAATAAATAAATTATGCCAAAACATAGCTAATACATAGTTATTCAATCCCTAAAAATTTGAGAAGTATTCGATTTAAAATGAATTTTTGGTGATCATTTTTTTGTGTCTCATTTTTTCCGAGTCCAGTCTTTATTCAGTATTTTTAACAGGGTTTTTTGCCTGTGTGTAAGAATAATAATTGATTTCTTAAAACTAGTTCTTATCCATAGAGAGAATTGATCACTTGGAAAGTTTGGATTTTCTGTTTATAAGAGGATATAAACATTTTATATATTTATTACATTTGGCTTGAACGCCCTCAATGTGATCTTTAAAAGTTAATTTTTGATCAAGTATCATTCCAAGATATTTTACTTGGTTTGACCAAGAAATTGGAACCCGTCGAGTTTTGGAAGCATTAGGAGAAATCTTCCATTTTTGAAAATAATCTTTAAAAATGTCCAAGCTTTTTTGTAGCCTCCTGGATATAACACGAAGACTTTTTTCTCTAGCGGAAATGCCGGTGTCATCAGCAAAGCAAGATTTTTGGCAGCCCTGAGGTAAATCCGGGAGATCTGAAGTGAAAATGTTATAAAGTATTGGCCCAAGAATACTACCTTGAGGATCACCAGCTATAACAGGCAATTGATCAGATTTAGAATTCTGATAATTTACTTGCAAAGTGCTATCAGTAAAGTAGTTTTGAACTCCGAATTTCATTATATAAAGCGGAAAATTGAACTTTTTCAGTTTCGCAATCAAACCTTCACGTCAAACACTGTCGAATGTCTAGAAGATCTAGATGTCTAGAACTCCAGTGGAGCAGCCTTCAGCTTTGTTCGAACGAATTAAATTTGTAACTCTCAAAAGTTGATGCGTAGTTGAATGCCCATGGCGAAATCCAAACTGTTCATCAGCAATTGCCCGCTCAGATTCGTTTCGCAGACCTCTGGTCTGCCAAAGTTGCAAGCAGATAAGACAAAGAACCTCTCACTGCGGCAATAATGCATGTTGCTCCACTTGCGGGGAGAAACATGAGGATATCGTGGTCCTGTCTGGGCCTATTACTGGGCCTATTATTGTGGATTTCTTCAAACGGCTTTGAATTATTTTTATTTTTACATGATTAACATTCAAAATTTTCATTACAAAAATCAAAGATTTTCTAAGCAAAAAATCTCCCACCCCTTCAGTTACGTCTTTGTTAGGAGTACTAACGAAAAGTCGATTGGAATCATTGAAGTTTACAATAATAAGACATGATTCTACCTTTTGGCAATTTTTAATGCTTTATTACTAAAATAATAGCAAGACATATTTCCAATTGATTGATGCAAAGAAAATAAATTTTTTAACTAGGAATGAATGAGTTATCAACGTTTAAACGCTGACCACTTTTCGTGGCGCTCTCAATTTTAAAATTTTAAAATTTACAGCCCCATATGTTGTCTAAGTACATAACATCAAAATTACCAATTTTACTCCAGAACTTTTTGCACCAAAAATCTTAGGAATATGAGATTTAGTAGTTGTCCTGATGTGACGTGATGTGATGTGATGTGATAAGAACCTACCAGCCGGTTGCACCGAGAAAATAGCCTACGTGATGGCTTGTTGTAGCAGGGCTAGTCGATCTCAATGAGGTCCTTCGGAAGACCACGGCCTGAACCGCGTATCTTCACATGACAAGGGACTGGCGAACCCTTGGCCAGTCAACAAATCCTTCGACTGCCTTAGTCTTTTGAACTTTGGCCTTCAACGACGTTATTGTCTCTGTACCAATCCAACGTCGATCGCGCGTAATGGCATGATGCCAGGTCCGGCCAAAATAATGTCTCGCCTCCGTGGAACCGCAGGAAGGGCAACAGACGCTTCTGGAGGCACTCGGTGCGGTAAATTTCGCTGTTGATGGTACCCGTTGTGATGTACGGTTTACTTAGTTTACCGCATTGGCATGTGGCCAGCCAGAGCAAGTATTTTTTGGCGAATTAGTCCACTTTCTTCTTCCTTATGTCTTCCGGAACATCAAACCGTGATTTGGCAACGTAGACTTCCAGCCCCGGTATCTGCTTTGCGTCTTCCTTGATGTAGGTTTCGTCATCCATAACCACACACATCGGTTTCGTTAACCACTCTCGATACAGCTTCCTTGCGAGGGATTTGGCCACCGTGTTTTGTTGATCACGCCGGTTCGGTGCCTTGCGGACCTTGAATACACGAAGCCCAGCTCGTTTCATGGTTTGCTGAACGAACCAGGCGGAACACTTTGCCTTCAGAGCCGCGTCACGAATCGAAAGGTTCGGATTACACTTGAAATAATCCAACACCTTCCGGGCCTTCACAGGGTCTGCTGTTTTCGATTTTCTTCCACTTTCAGCCCACCGCACGGTCGTCTGGGACTCCTTAAACGATTTTACCACCCGAGACACAGTTGTATGGGTGATTCCCAGTTGTCTTCCGATCCATCCATCGGTCGCAGTCGGATTTTCCATGACGGCGCGCAAAATTCTCCGGCGATTTTTTTCTTGTTTCGATGACATCTCAATAAACACTGAACTGGAATTTTGCACATGTAAACAATTCACTCCAAACTAGTTATACCCAGATTTTCATCAACTTTCACCCACGGACAAAAAAGTTACAAACGGATAAAAATGGTGCATTTTGTTCGAGTACAGGCCTTATGCTACTAGTCCTAGAAAAGCTGAAAACAGAATAGATCATTCCAAATATCTAAGATAAAATTTCAATAAAAGATATTATTTTATAAGAGATGTTGTTAAAATTCTTCTTTATAACGTTCTAGTTACGCTTCAAAGATAGCAATTGGAGTAATCGAAGGGCACGGTTTGATGATTTCTGAAATAAATAACTTGTCTTATCATAAAACCACTAAACAAAATATTTAAATATAATCCTATACTGCTTATAGCGCTTCTATCTTTTATGAATATAGTAATTGAAGTTCAGAAGTGCAATTTTAAAGTAAATGTTATGCTGAAATGCTGAAAAACAAATTAAGCCTTTGATGCTTGTCATGTTGATTCTGGCTCTTGAGATAAATAGTTTTGGATTACAAAGATGATTCCATAGCGTGCTGAAATTATGAATTAAATGAGTAGTAAAATAATATGATATGATGTGTAGATATTGCTATAAAAATTGATTTATAGGTACACGATCTTTAGTTGCACCCCCTCACTTCGCTATTGTCAATATTAGATTTTGTAGTTGTCCTCTACTCAAACCCTTTATTCAGTGTTTGACCGAAAAAGTTTTCTATCCTATCTACATGTATGAAATCTTTGTTTTCCACCGTGACCTGCTCTATTTTTCATTATTATTTCCATCGTGTAGCGTAACAATGTCGAATATTAAAACCCCCTCTGCCATTGTCGCCGTAACTGCTCGAGTAATGCGATGATGACGCACAAGCAAAAATTAAGTCAGGCACTGGTAATAACTTCGTCGCAGAGAGGTACAGAACAAAGAACGTCCCAAAAACTAGGGCTTGGGGATAACATCTGTCCGGCGTGATGGCGTATTACCGGGCCTTTTTTTATTGTGATTATTATTATATACTTCAGTTTCCCTCTTTTATTGCATCAACTGTTTGTTTGGCCTATTTTCCGAACAAATGCAATCATTTACTCGCATTGCACCTTTGTTTTAACCATCAACGTTGCAACTAGGTGAACCGAAAAAAAGGCAAACAGTAAACACACACCATCGCAAAACGTATCACAATTGCAAGTGCATTCGGGAGAAGATAAGATTTTTTTCCCCTCACGTCGCGCATCAGCCTGCCAAACATTTTAGGGAGGAAATTTCCAGGCAGACGAGACTGAAAAATTCGTCCGCTTTGTTAGTATTAGCAATGAGAGTGGGGCTGATGATGAAAAAAAAACCCACAATTAATCCAACTAAGGTGAGATCTGATTCTTGCTAGAAAATTAAACTTTAAACCGTGTCCTACGTCTCATGCGGATTTCCGAAATAAGGTTTGATTTAAGACGTAATTCGATGTTTAAGGTTTGGCTAGGTCAAAAACTGGCCGCTTTTCTGAAAAAAAAATTCGAATCATTGCTGGCTTTTCCTAACATTATGGAAATAACGTGATTTAGGCTCACACGACTATTCTTCATCATTATGAAATTAGTTTGAAAAAGAGTGTATATTTCTGCTCAATATGTTGCACATAGTTGGGGAGTTATCATAGTAGAACATACCTGTGCTTCTTATTACTTCAAATTTATTATTTTATCACAATTCAGTTTATTACCGGTTTCCATATGACTTATATAAATGTTTCTCCACAGTTATTGATTGAGAACGTTCGTGATGATTGAGTGACATTTAAAATCATACCTTTTGCCCAGATAGTCGAAGCATTTTCTTTACGAAAAATTCCTCGACCAGATCGGGAATCGAACCCAGCCACTTTCAGTATGATCTTGCTTTGTAGCTGCGAATTTACTAAGTGCCACAAGCCTTTACCTAGAGGGGAACCAATAACATACGACCTTTTTTTATGAACCCCGTTAAACATTAAGATGCTCATCTTCTATAGCATTATATCTAGAATGCTGCTGTTTCATATGGAATACAGTTTTCATGCATTATGATCTAGCTTATTCTAAACATAGTCTATGACACCTCAATATCGTCAATTTGACAAAGTTTGCAGTTGAGAAACGCAACTTATTTTATTTCTTAACATTTGACGATCTGGGAGAGCCAAGGTTATAAGATGTGTATACTTTTCTCTTCCAAGAATGGTAAACACAGCCAAAATGCACAAATTTAGCGAAAGTTAACTGAACTCTCGTCTCGAACGCTGATGTAACCTCCTTTTCGTATTCGTTTGGTGATGGTTGTTTACGAGCTGAAGAACAACAACGCAACAGCGCGGAGTGGACATGCACCTGATTGAGGTGGGTGGCGGATCATGAGAAAGGCGGAGAAAAATTCGGAACAATGACCGATAATACAAACACGGTGCACACTGTGATCATATGATAAAATGCTGTTTGAATAGCAACCGCCAATTTAGAGTGAATATATTGCTGACGTTAAACTTAACAGATGACAACACGGAATTTGTTGGTTCAACGTACGAAAGATTCGTTGCAGTCTAATTCGTATCCTTCGTGTCTTTTTTATGTGCAATTGAATAGTTTTAGTTTCATAATTCAAATTAACCCTCGCTTTCCCGTGGGTGCAGGAGATCCACCACTTTTTGATCCGTCTCACGTTTGATAATCAGCCATTCAAGAAACAATACTGATTCAGGCTTCTCCGAGAAAGGCTTGCTTCATTTAGAATTGGAACAAACTTTTGCTCATATTGTGGCGCTCCTGGTGGACGGATTTGGAAGCCCACGCCCACGTGTCAGCTTCATTTATGTATTTTTGACATTCCGCAAATCGACTGTACTTTGTCAACAATCAACATGGAAGCCGAAAGAAGGGAAAAAATTTTGCACAGTTATTTGGAAAATCCATTGTGGTCTGCATCTAGGCTAGGTAAACAGCTGAAATTGCCCAGAAATACCGTATGGCGCGTTATCAAACGGTATAAGGAAACATTGACGACGATTCGGAAGCCTCAAACCAATCGTCGGAGTGGAACTGTTGACCGGAAACTGCGTGGTAAGATTTTGAAGACGATTAAGAGGAATCCCAATCTGTCGGACCGTGATTTGGCCAGAAAATTCGGTGTTGCCCATAGTACCGTGAGGAGAACTCGACTCCGGGAAGGAATCAAGTCGTATCGAGCTAGCAAACAACCAAATCGGACCATAAAACAGAATAGTGTGGCCAAAATCCGTGCTCGGAAGCTATACGACCAGGTGCTGACCAAGTTCGACGGGTGTCTTCTGATGGACGATGAAACCTATGTCAAGGCTGACTTCGGGCAAATCCCAGGTCAAAAATTTTACTTGGCAACGGCTCGGGGGGATGTTCCAGCCAAATTTAAATTTGTTTTTTCCGACAAATTTGCACGAAAATTCATGATTTGGCAGGGCATTTGCAGCTGTGGCAAAAAAACGAAAGTTTTCGTTACAAATAAGACAATGACGTCGAAACTATACCAAAAAGAGTGTCTCCAAAAACGAATTTTGCCGTTCATTCGATCCCACGACCATCCCATAATGTTTTGGCCAGATTTGGCAAGCTGTCATTACAGCAAAGTCGTTCAAGAATAGTATGCAGAGAAAGGGGTCCAGGTTGTTCCGAAAAACCTTAACCCACCCAACTGCCCCCAGTTCCGCCCTATTGAGAAATACTGGGCAATCATGAAGAGGAGACTCAAGGCAAAGGGAAAGGTTGTCAAAGATATCAATCAGATGAAGACCTGGTGGAATAAGATAGCTAAAACGATGGACGAAGAAGGTGTGCGCCGCCTAATGAGCCGTGCTACAGGAAAAATTCGAGAATTCCTTCGAAACCGTGACGAATAATTTCATCCGTATTTTTTCTTAAAAGTATGAAGAAAACGCTACATTTGTATAAAAAAAGATCTTGAATTCAATAATAAATAACTGAAATACAGGCAATTGTTTTTGTTCCAATTCTATCTGAAGCAAGCTTTATTCATTATTCTCATCAATATGCTTTGAGAATTCAAGCAAGTAACTATTGGACAACAATCGGCAAATCATTGATTCTAAACAAATATGATTTTTATGGATTTCAGAATTTTGTCGTATAATTATTTTCAAAGATGAGTCTTTGTACCACAAAACAACCAAAAACCTTAAAATGTATTTGTTTTTAACTATTGATTTCAAAATTTAATCAATTTACATTCAGAATTATCTAAGGTGCTTCAGCTACGTAAGTATCTTACCAAGACCTTATATGATATAATATAAATTTAAACTTTTCCATCGTTTTTAAATAAACAGTGCATCATATTAAACAGGTTGTATGTATAAGGAGAATTGATCGTTACAATTGAAGATTGCAAGATTGATTTGTTTGCTTTGGTGACTTCTGCGATATGCTCTTTGAAACGAGTTTTGAGGGTACGTTTGATTTGTCCTACGAAAAAATTTCAGCAATGATCACATGTTATCTTTTAAACACCTGATTTTCCAAGTTTGTCAATGGTTTTTTTTTTACAAATCCTAAGATATCTCACATCAAAGCTTATTTTTACTAGTGAATATTATTTCAAAACCAAAAGTTTTGAAGAATTGGTCATGTGTTTGGATTGCTTCGTGTGCTTGTCATAAGTCATTGCTATTCTTTTAGGTTGGGTATCTGTCAATGTTTTTTTTTTTGTTTTTTTATGTACTGTATTGTTTGTTGTGAGTAACCAATCATTCACGTTAACTAATGTTTTTTCTGCTTAACAAATCAAATGCTTTGTTAGATATTTGAGAAATCTTTTTTTTTTGTCCCCATAGGATTACAATGATCGGGGTTGGTTTTTGAAAATTTTCAAGTGATTATGCCGGAAGGATTAGTCTATGGTAACACCGGGCTGTCGAAATCAGCTCACATAATCTTCTTGAAAATTTTTGGGGTTTTGTATTGTGTGTACGCGTTTTGTTGTGTAGGTTTTTTTAAAGCGTGTTTTTTTTTTTTTCTGTGTTTTTTTTTTTTTTTGTTTTTTTTTTTTGTGTTTTTTTTTTTGTTTAACAGCTATCTCCCTTATTCTAACGCTTGCATTTAAAAAAAATGGACAAAAATTTCCGATTTTTCATGGGTTTACCTTCACCCGCACTGACAAAACTACCCATGCAGCATCAATCATAGTAACCCAAGAGTCAGCAGATAAAATTTGACAGCTCTATCAGTCGAACTCTAACCGTGATGGCAAAAAACAGTGAAGCAACTCCGTTCAGAAGGGTGCGCGTTCAAAGTACGGCACCCCGCCGCGTCAAAACGGACATCGTGCGGCACTTTGTGGACGCCGGATACGCCCGTTCCGGCAAATATCCAACATCTTGGCACTATTCGACAACAATCAGAGCATCGAAAGAAAGCCCGGTTCCGAACGGCCGACGACCCTGAGCGACAAGAAACTCCAAAGGATGCTAAAGAAGAAGACCGAGGGAAAAATGGCTACATCGCTGCGTGCTCTTCAACCGGCCAAACAGTGAAAAAGTACCTGGCGAACATTAACATACATGTCAGGAAGCGGAAGTCGCGTCCACTGGTTTTCCTAGCTGCAGGCAATGACGCAGCGGCAGCGGCTGAGTAAGATGGTCAACTCGATTTTCTCAGCGAATCGCCACGTGGCGGTGGTGATGGACGAAGAGACCTATCTCACCCTGGATGGCAACGACTGGCAGGGCTCTTCGTATTTTGCTTCCACCACGAAGGAAGTGAGCTCAGAGGTGAAGTTCATTTCACACACCAAGTTCCTGAAGAAGATGCTGCTGTGGCTGACAATCAACAAGAAGGGGATGTCAAAGCCGCTCTTCTTTCGCTCCGGACTGGCCGTGAACGGGAAATTTTATAGTACGAAATGCCTGCCGGAAGTTGCGTCGTTCATCAAGAAATACCATAACGGCAAAGACGCTGTGTTCTGGCCGGATCTGGCGTCAGCCCACTACTCGAAGCGATCATTGGAGGAGATGGAGCGGCTGAATATCGATGTGGTACCCAAGTCGGTGAACTCGCCCAACGTCTCCCAGCTGCGTCCTATCGAAAATTTCTGGGCCAAGCTGAAGCGTAAGGAGGAGGAATTGATAAATAAAACGAAGGAAGAAAAAACATGCCTACACGCATGTTTTCGTCCGCCATGGCGAATGTTCCGGTTAACTGCCGGAACTCTTTGAATAGCAGTAATATAATTGAAACTATGCAAATTCTAAATTGTATGAAAATAAGGAAAGGTGTCGAATTTAAAGTTTATATGCTACTACTAGTGGGTTCAAATGCACTTCTGGTCCACATCACCCCTGGCAACACTGGTTTGCATCTTTTCCGTTTGGATAAAGATCCAGATAAGCCCTGGGACCTGGTAGTTATCAAGCTACCACAAGGTTTTGCCAATGCCCAGGGTAGATTTTTGAGAAATCATTCATCATCTTAAATTTTGATCCAGGAAAACCGGATAATTTCGGCAAACATGTTGGTCCAACCCGTTCTACGAATTAGTTAATAATTGTTGAGGATTTGATGTATTTATATGTTTCCCTAGCTAAATTCTCTTCCATGATGGGGATTGAAATATGCAAGAAAAAGCTAGACCTAAGGTTTTAGAATAGCTAGTCAACATGTTAAAGAAATATAGTTAATTGATTAGAGACGCAATATGAAATAAATATAATGTATTCTCAAATGAATCGCTATCTATGAAAAAAATTAATACGATGATTTTGATGAAGCATCACAGAGAACAGACGTTCATCTTCGGCCTGCTACTTGTGTAAAACTTTAAACCGACATTTCAAATGTATGTCGTTATGCTCCAGGTAGGTGGCGCTGCAGTTGTGCGGTAACTGTCATGTCAATGTTTATCAATAAAAAGCCTAGCACATAACCTGAAAAGTTGTGTTTATTTTTCTCTGCACTTGCTTTTTAAACCGGCTGCCCATATTAACTTTTACACACGTTTTTCAAGACAAGGTATATGGACATCAATGTCTGTTCTTTGTGGTAGCATATACATGCTATGTACTATGTAGATAAATAAGTTAAATTATTTATTCATTTTGTTTGTTTATTCTGCCGGTGGACGCATTACTGTCCCATTTTACAAATAACCAATTTTGGAGTCGATTTGTCATACTTGAAAATTTGACGCACTAGATCAAAAATTGCTCCTAGTGGGCCAATTGTGCGTGCATATATCAGGTGGTAAAAAATCTCTCATCGTATTTAAGATGTTTCTAGAATTAGCAGCACCTGTTTGAATTATAATTTTGAAAGTACACATCAAAGTGTTGTGGTTGGCATAAAAAAATCAAAAATAACAAATTGTCATATGGGACAGTTATACTTCCAACCAGTGTTGCCACATTTTTATCTGTACCCGTAATGATTAAAATCTTCTCCATCTGTACTGGTTTTCCAAAATATATGTGCCAAAATCTGCACCATTCAAAAATGTTATACTTATACGTTAAGTTCAAAACCAAGCTTTTTGATGTATTGCTTTCTACTCGTGGTTTTTATACATTGTCTTTGACAATTTTACCTGTATCTTCGAAGTCGATTTCGAAATTTGGTTTTATTATTGTTGTTTTGTGAAAATGTTCTCTCGACAGCTGCCGACTAGAGAGGAATTATTAGAATCCTTAAAACCAAAGTACGGAGGGCCGGAAACAATGAACTATCATCAAGCATGTATTCGATTCAAACTCCCAGCTTTTGTCCACCAACCCGGCACATGTTCTTGGTCAGGCACGCTTATCTCTTGTCGTTGCATTTTGAATTTCAATGCTCGGAATTCCTTTCTCAACGTTTGAAGATCTTCACCGTACACACCCCAAAATGACTTTCACACGTATGCCTGGAAGGGAGTCAATTTTCTTAGGTTGGACATTGCAGCAGCCTTTAGCATTGGTTCATTGAAGTCAACCCGTTTACTAATTTGCTTGACCAATTCCACAAAGAAATTACAACTGATATCACGGAAAACTGTTTGTCATTCACCCGTTCATCGATTTTGCCGCATCGTCAGTCGCCAGCTCAACATAAATATGTTCAACATTCTTCAACATTCTTAAAAGTTTCTTCGCAAATGTTTGTAAGAATTATGAAGTAAAAGTCTTTTAGTTCATCGTGCAGCATGATAAATTCAGGTTTTTCGGACTGAGACAACAGATCTAGTCTACTACAAGAGGTGGCAAGAGTTTATCCAGAAAGAATAGCAAAGGCTTCGTCATTGGATCTTGCAGATACGTCAGTATTTTGCACGCAGTCTGATTTTTACCATCATTCCATTGAAACTTAAAAATAATATCAATTCAGCCAACCGAGCAGGTTATCATCTACACATCTCTATACATCTCTTGACGACCGCTTCCAATGAAAGCCATCTGGTTGCAGATGGATGAAGCATTTTTATTGGTTCAAGGTCAAGGATTTCCTGAATTATGTTGGATTCGCTAGTTTTCTTCGGACTATTCGATGTTGAACTGTCAATACCTTGAAGAAGATGCTTTAGGGATCTTTTCACAAGCTTAACTCGCATGTACACTTTAGAACAATTAAGTATAGGCTTTCAGCAACCACATAACCAAGTTTGACAACCGTCTCGAATGAATTAAAACGTCTACAGCAGACGTACAGTTTAAAGAGACGTTAATATAATGAATCAAGTTGGACAATCCCATTGTGACTGCAGCCCGGGCAGCTATCTTCAACCCTGCCTGCGTTGTGATGATTTCCTTAAAATTCGAAACATTCGCAAAGGTGTTCAACACATCGTTGTTATTTGATACAACCTTCAAAACAGTTTCCATATGGCACTTCGTCAAAAGATGGGCTGTCAAATTGGATTTCCCTCCCTACCTGACCTGAGTTTTTCGAGGCACACTTTGCGCCAAGCGAAGGATTTTTGTTTTTCGAACCTTTCTAAGCATCGGTATTAGTTCACGTCGGATTTTTTCAACATTTTTTTTATGAGTTCTTCCCCTTTAAGTTCGTGGTTCTAAACTATCCGCAGATGTGTCATGCGGCTGCAATGGTACTGAAAATAATTAAAATAATATTGGTTCTGTATAGCGGTAAAGTTAGTGCCTCGTACTATACCATGTGTTTTTATCGCAATCTTTTCCACGCACAATTTGCACATCGGAAGAGCCACCAATCAATTCTCTATTTATGTTTGATTTTAGCGAAGATATGGCTGAACATTGTAATGTTATCTAGCGTAAAATACTAAATAAAATAAATTTATATGTCTATATGCCCATGTTTGTACTTTCGGTTTTTTCGTGGAATAATCAATCAATGTAGTTTTCCGATACATTTCAGCAAAAACGGTAGTTGATCGCATACTTCTTCTAAATTCAAAAAAACAAACTTGAAAAATAATTTGAGCCAAGCAGGAATCACAACAATCCATACTGGTTTGTTCTAATAGGTCAAATAAAAAAATGTAGGTAAAAGCTTTTTCTTTGCTCAAATGCATACGTCAAACCTTTTACTTGAGCATTTACTCACGTTCATATGACAGAAGCAAGAATTTGAGTATTTACCTTTCGAACAATGTATTTGGGAGATTTTGTACATTTAAATTCGTAGATTTTTAACGTTTTGATCGTTCATTGAAAGTTTATAAAGCAGGACGAGAAGGAGGCAATGATAAGCAACTCTACCGGTTTACTCGAGAAAATGTTAACTTCGTGGCACAAACATTTGTGGAAAATGATTCTGAAACCCACGGAGAAGCATTATCAAAAATACAAAAGATGAAATATTTTTGCCTACGGTAATAACTGTTATCAACCTGTGTGACCAATGTAAAACGAAATGTGTTTGAACAGCCGTGATTATCAAAAGAGAAAGTATGAGAATCGATTTGAAAAAGTTCCTAGAACTGACTAAGTTCATAGCGATTGTCCTTACATCAACGGTTTGCCGGGGTTTTCAACGTTCTTTCCAATTCGTTCAGAACAATTTTCCGGTTTCCAGTCTGCTTCCGGTCCGACTTTACCTTGATTATTTGCCTCATGTTGATTATTTTCTTCATTACTTGTTGAACGGACATGTCGATTCTATGTTGGATCAGCAGCTGGATACACATTTCTTTTGCGGCTGATTTCATTTCTGCTTCGCTGACGGCGTTTGGGATTTATCCAGCCGAGCTTTTTCAAAGGATGCAGAATATCCACAAACTTCGCTTCATCAGCAGCTTTTTTGCCGGTAGTTTCGCTGCCCGTTGGATTCTGATTTCCATTTTCATTATCTTTACCTGAAAAGAAAGTAAATAGCTTCCCTGATAAAAAAAATAGCCTTAAACGAACGATATCACAAATCCTCCAATAGGTCGTTAAGAAAACTAACCATACGAAATTTATTAGGGTTATAGTTAGCATATTTGTAATATTGGTAAAAAGAATAGACTTGCTGTGATTCTGTTTATCCTCCAATTACTCCTCGTTGAAGGAATCGTTAGACATCTTCCCGTATTGATATTTCAGACAATTACCACAATTTGTTTACCAACAATGTTTTATACCTAAGGAAAACAAGAAAAACATTTTTTGACAGAGCAAATGCTATGTTTGAAATTCGAACTTACACCGAGTAGAGTACAACTTTATTCAGACGAATTTGAACAGATGCTCAAACAGTTTACTTCAAACTTGAAAATTCAAGCTGGCAATACGTACATTTTCTTTCATTCTTGTTTTTGCCATTTTTACCTGTTCACAGAATCTGTACGCAGATAATTCTGTACCTGTGGGAACACTGCCTCGAACTGTGATGCG
This sequence comes from Aedes koreicus, assembly GCA_024533555.2. Classification (NCBI taxonomy): domain Eukaryota; kingdom Metazoa; phylum Arthropoda; class Insecta; order Diptera; family Culicidae; genus Aedes; species Aedes koreicus. The sequence goes on from JAHHFK020004821.1 coordinate 104,895, forward strand.
TAAGCAATTTACCCAGCCACTAGATATACTTGAAAAAACGTGTGGAAATGGAATGGATTTTTCTTACTGCCTACATTTAGGGGTTTGCTGAACATTACCCTCCAATTGACTTCACACTGTTCTTCATAAGCAGCAAATGCTTTGCGTATAGCTCGCTTGCACGCTTAGTTTGTTGCTCCCAGTGATAGGTAGGGTATGTGTTCCTTGACTCAGCCTATTATGCAGCGATTGATTTAATTTTTTATTATAACTCATAAAGTTTTTAAGCTGTAAGCGAGATTCAACTAGTTATACACTTGCTAAGATAAGTTTGATAAGACATTTGGTAGTATGCATCACGAAAAGTTACTCAACTCTCTTTATAAGGTCAGAAACTTTGTAGGGATATGGATTTAATGTCGATCTATAAGCACCAAATTGGGTCTATTTATGGATGCAACTTCGTCCCATTCGATGCATTTATTACTAAATGCAGTCTTCGTATGGTTTTTTTACTAACTTTATGAATTAAGGCATTGTAAGCTATATTCGCTTTACTTAACACAAACTTTCACAAAACAAAATAAAATAAAACTTCTTCGAAACACTTAAGCGATGTTCATATGTGATGTAAATATCAGTGCATGTAAAATTGAACTTCATTTCAAACGAAGCAGCAACTTGCATGAAATAGTTCTAACAAAGACGAGCTTTTGTATTGTAACATTATTGGCAATGTATGGAATATCCCAGAACTTTACACGATTTATAATTTAAATGTATATGTTTTGTGACGCTCCATAAATGTGCATGATATTGAACAGAGATTCACACTACTTTTTAGAGCTGTGTATTTTCTGTACATAAAGACTGCGTTACTCGCTTTATCGATTCAATTAAGCGAAATTTAGATCACTTGAAGATTGTGGAGATTATCTGTTCAGCTTAAACAGTGAAATCATGATGCACCAAAGTTCAAGAAATCGAAAATTACGCGCAAGTGAACAACTATAAGTTCATAAATATTGTCTCAATTGATTCGGATTACATCGGTCATCCTAATAGCAACATGATTTTGTTGATTATCACTAAATTAATGACATATTTGGTACATAAGCCGAATAAAGGTGATAGGCTAACATTACATCCCATTACCCTATAAACTGGTTCTACCAAAGAAGAATGCTACGTAGAAGAAATCGTTGGTTCTACGTTTAAAAAAAACTGAGCCATTGACTCCGAAACAGCAGTTAAATTATGCGTACACAGAAAAATATTCTGAATTTTCATTGTGATGTAAATATCAGAGCATGTAAAATTGTATTTCCTTCCACACTAAGCAGCAACTTGCATGAAATAGTTGTAATGAAGACGAGCTTTTGTATACAACAGTATCCGCAATAAATGGAATGTTCCAGAACTTTACAGGACTTATAATGTAAATTTGTAAGTTTTGTGACGCTCCATTTATGTGCATGATATTGAACAGAAATTCACACTAATTTTTCGAGCTGTGTAGATTATATGAATGATCCTTCCACTATCACTCAGAGGTAAAATGCTTTTACGGGTTTAACCTCACTTCTCCTGGCAGCATCGATGTTTATCAACCTACAATTTAACAATCTTGGCGTGAGTGTTAACGATATTTTTTTTGCTCAAAAATCAAATCTTGAAAAGCAACTGGCAATCGTTTTGATTTTGATAAAGGTTATGATTGATGAAGTGAATAATTACTAGAATAATTTTTTTTCAAACAGACGTATCTGATTTTGTAAACAAAGAGGGGAAGTAAGATTCAAACCCCTCTTTCCCATCCGTAATTTGTAATTCTTATTAACCTCGAGACGGCCGCAAGTAATCGGCTCTATCCTGCTAACTTTAGTTTTAAGATAAATGATGTATAAAAATATGAAAATTTGGCTCTGTAAAGTTGATTCGATTGAGCCTGTACAAATAAGGGGCTATGCATAAACAACGTTGACTTTTTTGGGGGGAGGGGGGTTTGGCCAAAATCTACGCTCCATACAAAATTTCAAAAAAATTGTATGGAGAAAAGTCTACGAGGGGGGAGGGGGGGGGTCTGACATTTTCAAAAATAAGTCTACGTGGTTTATGAACCGGCCCTAAATGATTGTTAAAAAAAAAAAGAATTTTCCGCACAACGAAAAACAATTTGCTGTATAGTCAAAACTATAATTCGAATGTAAGATATATTATCACATTCTATGTTATTGTTATCAAATAATTTAATCTCGTTTACACCATATATCCTCTACATTAACACATATTGTTAAAAAATTTGTTCGTATTGACATATTGACAAAAAATTTGTTCGTGAAAATTGCCATTTTTTATGGTAACTTATTCCCTATTCAGCACATTGTTATTTGGCCTTTTACCATCTGCTATATTGTTAAAACTATAAAGAAGATTGTTAGTTTATAGGTTTATCAACTATGAGGGTAAATGTCGTAACAATAATTGAAACGGTCGTCAACAATAAGGGAAATGGTCCAGGAATGGTTTGTGATTATGCGGGTTAAGCTGTATGCAGCACATTTTTTCAGAGCACCAAAACCGAAATAAAAGGATCATCCTCTTCATTGTTGTTTTTTTCTTAATTTTTCTGCTGATGATAATGTGTTGTACTTACCCAAACATATTATCCAATACTAAAATTATCATTTACAATATGCTCTCTCGAGATTTCCTTTCTTGTCCACTAGGATGGTGTTTGAAAGCAATATAAAAACGTACATTTATAATTTGTTCAAATAAGCCAATTTTATTACCCCTAGAAGATGTTATTAAATTAGAATGAATGAATTTCGAATAATTTTTATTCCACTGTCACTTGCAAATGATTTTTTATATTAGAGTGCTGATCGTGAGTCTACCACAAACGGTGTTTCAAGTGGTTCCATCAACTTGATGAATGAACTCATTTTAATTCGCTGAAAATTGAAATGAATCAGCTTGACAGATAATGCACAGCTGCTAAATTTAGCAATATAAACCTTTGCTTTCCTTCAACTCGCATGTCAAATTGGAGCGAACTGACGGAATGAGTGTATTACAATATAGATCATAAGTTCGGAAACCTTACGATATCTACCTTCTTACTATATATACTATTTTCAACACTATTTTTAGTTGATTAACAAACATGAGATTCACCAAAAACCTTTGCTACCATAGAAAGGGTAACACTAATACCTACGTTTGGCAGAAATAAATCAAACACCATCACCATCATCAACTATGACTCGGGTACGGTTTCAAGTGACCAGCCAGTAAAAATTGCTTCAATTTTGCTTATGAACGCTTCGTTGATGTAGTATTCAGCCACCTGAGCTATCCGTTACCGAACGCTCGTAATAGTGAGCGTAATAGTAATGTCTCTAATAATTTCTTTCTTATAAACCATATCACTAATGGTCCTGGCTCATATTTTATGTTATTTATTCACTTCTTCTTATCCTTAAGCAATCTAGTATTGCAATATAAACACTAGCACAGAGTTAAACTAGGCTTACAACTTAACCTTAACAATGGACCACTGCTTACGAGTACTCTATTCCATGAGATTTTTTCAAGTGCAGATCCAGCTCACTTCTGTAATCAAATTGCTTGAAACAACGGTCGCAAGCAAACGCACGGACGGCTTCGTGAGATTTCAGGTGGCGCCTAAAGTTGCCTCTGGTAGAAAACACTTTGGAACAAATCTCACATGTGTGCGGATCCGCCTCCTTCGGCGCGTGTGACTTCGAGTGAGCATATAATTCCTTCTTGTCTGGAAATTCCTCCCGGCACTGGTAGCAATAGAATGGAACCCGAGAAGTATGATAGTGGAAGTGATTTTGGAACAGCTCGAAAGTTGGAAGTGTTCGTTCGCATATCTGACACTGTATGGTTCGGTTATCGTCGTTTTCATCATAATTGCTACCGGTGAAATCGTAATCTTCTGTCAGAGTTGGCTTACACTTGTCACATTCGTTCGGATTGGAACATATGTGTGTTTTATGATGTTCTTGAAGTGATGGAAGGTCGTCGAAACGATTAAAGCACAAAGGGCAACGATACTTTCCGAGAACATTCTCTGGATCTTCCGATTTATCTAGCGCTAGCATATTTTCCATGAAATTGGTAGTATTATTTGCCTCGTGATCAGCTTCATGCTTAAGTAGTGGCTCTTCATCTGTGAATGTTTCCGGACAATAGTTACAGGAGAAATAAAGTGCATTCACGTCCAGCGAGGCATCATGAACTCCCATGTGCATTGTCAGAGCACGCTTGTAATAAAATCTACGATCACAAATCTCACAACTGAATTTATTTCGGCCTTCGTTGTTGATGTTTAGTCCAGCTAATCGATCTTTTCTATTTTTCCGAGGGAAATGCACCCGGAACGTATGTTCTTTGAGGCTTGCTTTGTAACAGAACACCTATAAGCAAATAAAAAATAACAGTAATCGAATGTTGTTATGAAAGACTACACAGTTTTTACCTTTTCGCATAAAGTGCACGCAATCGTATGCGCTTCTTGAAGCTTCTCATGATACTGCAATTGACACTTTTGGTTGAACGTTTTGTGACATCTTTCGCACTTATAAGCATTGGCTTGAATATGAACCGTTTTTTCATGAGTACAAACTGTGCTCTTATGATTAAATCTCTTGTCACAGTAGGAGCATTTGTACGGTTTTTCACCGGTGTGTAGCCTCATGTGAATTGCCATGCGCTCTTCATTATCCAGCACCTTATTGCAACGGTCACATTTGAGTGCTTTTCGAACTTTTTCATGTGTTCGAGAATGTGCTATCAAGTTCGATTGATGATTAAAACATTTCATACAAATTTTACATTGGTAAGGCTTTTCACCCGTATGTAAGCGCATATGAATTTGTAGTTTATCGTCAGATTTGAAAACCTTCCCGCACGTAACACAAGAAAAGTTATTATCAACGCCATTCTCACCATGAACTTTTTCGTGACAAGTGAGTGTGTTTTGAGACCGGAACTTTTTATCACACACCCGACATTCAAATGATAAATCTTCGTTATGGGTCCGCTGGTGTTTGTCGAGCTTAGCTTTGGAATCGAAAGTTTTCGTGCATATTTCACATGCGTATGTTATTTTCTGCATTACTGTAGCAGGTACCTGTGTGGAGTGCTGTACGACCACATGAGTATTGCTATGCGGAACCGGAGATGCATGAACACTGTATGGCTGATGATGATCAACCGACGAGCTAATGGTCGACGCGTTGGAATGCTCATGATGGTATTCGTGTGCCATTGGGAATGTAGCTTGCTGCTGACCGATGACCGCGGTTTGTGTATGTGGCAGGTAAGGGTTTGATACCAACTGTAAATCCAGAGGTTTCCCATAGAAAATATGCTTCTCCCCTTGATGTCCACTAGTATCCACATAGTGTTGAGCATTCTGACTATAATTAACGGGTGGCGTAGCCGTTCCACTGTTTGGCTCTGAGCTACTTTCTTGTTTCAAACCAAGACCTGGATTCGGAACTTTTAAAAACGATGCCGATGTGTTTGCTGAAAAGAAGCCGGAACTACCAGGAACCGATTGAATGGGCGTGGAACTAAAACAAAGCAAAATAAAGTTATCAAGAATAACCTCTTATGTACACAAATCTATGCTCACAAAACTTTGTTGTTGTACGAGTTGTAATCCATTTCGTTTTCTTTCCTGCGAATTTTGGCTACTTGCAATGGTATTACTTTGACGCTATATTGGAGAACCCACGAGTGTATAGATTCAAACTACAATCAACATAGAAATATTTCAAAAATTATAAGTTTAAAAGTATAATGTTTACAATTTACAATGAGATACAGTATAAAATGAAGTAGCAAATCACATCACAACAAACATATTTTTAACTCTTGACAGAATGAGTTTTACACTCTCGGGCTAGGATACTCAAAATTCTATTTTTAAAAACCACCCATAACCGGATCCACTCATTTGGTCAACACTAAAAATCGCAAATAACCATTAATGAGTAAAAAAAACCATCCACGGTTGATGAAGCTATCATACTCTGATAGACAAAGACTTCATTTGTGTTTCTCAGAAGGTTCTGTTTATCAGTGAATTAATGAATATTATGTGGAATTTTACATGGATTTTTGCCAATAAATAGGTGTGGATTATTTGCCGTGTATGATTCCCTTCTTAGAAATTATTTGGCAGCCGTGGAAAGGGACGTTTGGTTTGAATGTTGGTATGATACATCGAAATATCATTTTAGAGAATCAAAACGTTTTCAGTGATACGGAATTTCTTGATACCTGCCGGAACGCAAGATTCTTTTAAAAAACAAGCACCAATTAATGAATACGTACGCAAAATATATTCATCTTTTGTTAGTAACATTTTGAATACTTGAGTAAATAGAATGACAATCGTAAAACCCCAAGGGTAAGTCGCTTAGAACATTGTGCAGCCACGATGTCTTACAAACTAACACTAACACGAAAATGTTTCATAACTGTGGCACTTTGATTTTCAATTCATACCACATATGTGGAACACTGAAACACACTTTTGACAAACAAGCTTCTAGAAATAAGAAACCAGCAACCTTGCCAATATGCATTACATGGTTGCCAGGCTCACTAGAAAATAACTATTTGAGCTGCCAACACATCGGCACCTTCAGCACATTACGGGAACACTCAGAACAAGGCAACGCTTGTAGATACACTCAAAAAAATAGCACAGGAGAAAAGTTTGCTGAGCGATCCATCCCTTGTAAAAACCTCTACTTGATAACAGCAAAAATCTCAAAAATAAATCAATCAAGAAACGGTCGAATGATTAACATCCTGCGTTTTAATTTTTCGTGGCGACAGCCATTTATAAATTACACACAATGCTCAAGGTATGCAACAAAGAGAAAACAAAAATTGTTTAACCATCGCTGTCTGCCATTTGGTAAAAACTAAGAAAGTAATGTTATATAAATTCAAATCAAACTCTCTCTCTCAAAATAGGCGACCCCGGCAAAGTGGTTAATGGACAGAAGCAACGCGTTGTCATATTTTTCTAAGCGAAAACCAAGGGGGCAATCATTAAGGATTTCGCTATAGCTCACATGGATTTCAGTATCAATGTGATGAATATATGGTTAGGATAAATGCATCAACCTGCTCTTCCTAACAATAAAAACTTTCATATGTGCGAATCGTCACGTCATTCTAGGATACAAAACAAGTGTGAAAGAGCTAGTTGATTTCTTCTGTCATACCTGTCATGCCTTGGCATTGATTGATTTGTTTTGATGGGACATATTTCGACTAAGATTTTTCATTAGGGCCTAACTAACAAACGTAAATAATGGCTTCTTCCGTAAATTTCTCGTAATACAAAAGCCTCAAGTTCTATCAAATAGAAGGATTCATGTTTTTTTGAAATGGCTATGGTAGATTAATGAGGCTGGTTTCCAAATTCAAATACAAATTCAAGAAAGAAGCCATTGTTTACATTTGTCATTCAGGCTTTAATGAAAAATCTTTGTCGATTTAAGTTGTCAGTTGTCCAGAATTGTCAGATGTCCAACATAGTCAAAATCATGTGAACTATAGTGCATCTATATGCAGTTGACAGTGACGCTGACCCACTGGCGAAATCGTAATTATTTTTCTTATTAAACTTTCAATGAATAGTTCATTCATGTCCCAATATTTGAAGCAATAACTTTTGCACTCTTTTATTTGATTCTAGCTCCGACGCATTCTTGTGGACCAACATGAATCCCGAGGTGCATTTCGGCATCACTTCGGAACAAAAAAAAAATGGGCTTGTTAAAATGTTTAGTCGACGCAGAAAAAATGTTTCTGTAATACCTTATTCATACTTTTTTTTTAATACAGAACATATGTTCCTGTTATACTTTTTGTACAATTTCTCCTCAAGTGCATAGTTAAGAATATTAATCCAAATGGATAAATTGTAAAATAGCATTTCTTTATTTCTTGAAGTATTCTAAAATTAAGACCACAAAAAATACCCAATATTCAGTAAAAAATAACGATACAAATTCGGACATTTCTAACGTTTATCTTCCTGTAAAACAAATACCCAATATTAGGTAATTTGTGTTGCTGCAAAATTTGCGTATGTGCACTTCTGCATTTTAACAGATTATCGGTACTTTTTAACGAACCTTACATTCTCATCTTAGCGTGTACTTAATTTCGGTTTGTCAAGAAATAGCGCGTATGTAATTTAAACACAATATTGAGTTTTATTGTACGAGCGTATTGGAATAGTCGATAACGCTTACACGGTAAATCTGGAAAACTCATTTTATGACTATATTTTGCTCATTTTCAAGAATATACGTGATACGTCAAAAAGTGACTAGTTTTTATACACGAATGAAGAGTACTTTTTACGCCTTTTCAAGTATGTCAACGGCGACAAAAAAATTCGTATAAAGTAGGCACCGCTGAGAAAAGAAAATTAACTCTGCTCGTGACTTGATGATGACGCCATTTTCAAAGAAGCATTTATTTTTTACGCAGTTTAAGTTCCGGAACTGTTTTAGGCTGTCGTAGTATAGAAAATGGAGGCCAGTATAGAAAATTATTTAATACGTTGGATTAAGACGCATTCACGAAATTGACAGGTAATTTAAATATTTGCCATTGTCAGTAATTACAAATATTTTATGTTGTATGAAACAAAACAGGTCTCCCATGCCCTGTGGCCGGATGCGGTTATTAAGGATACATTATTAGGGCCGAATCATTAAGCTTGGGACCGAGCTTGAGACCGATGTGCTGGTAGTTCCTGAGCCAAAAACTATATCCATTTTCTTCTCGACTATCCAGCCACTGCAATAAGGTTAAAACAATAAGTTCCAGAACGTTTGTTAATAACTCTGTAACAAAATGCTTGAGTCAGTTTCTGTGCAAAACCTAGACAGGTTTTTAATATTTTTTCTTCCAATTAATAAACATGGCTGTGTAATTTATTGATATCTAATTCACTTTCGAATTTAAATTACGGAATTGAACCGTTTTCAGCAATACACGAGCAAAATATATATTCCGAAATGCGTAAATATGTATATGTTTTATGTTTGAAAAGGAGTAAAAAGTATGCATCTTTTACTTTTCAAAAGGAGTAAAAAGTATGCATGTTTTACTTTTCAAAAGGAGTAAAATGTATGCATGTTTTACTTTTCAAAGGGAGTAAAAAGAATGCATATTTTGACGTATATTCGGTTTACGCAAAAGAGAGTAAAAGTAATATACTCCTTTTTGGCGTAGTCCCAGTTTCTCTCGAAAGAGCATACTTTATAGTCATAATAGCGTAAATTGAGATAACCGTATAGAAAAAGTACCCAACTGAACAGTTAAGTGTGGGAAGCTAACGTTGGGTATACTCATGTTAACCTACACGCTAAGTTCAGTTGAACCAAATATGGGGGAAAAAAACCCCCAAAAGGGAAAAAATACTCAAAAAAATATGTGGGTTTTTTCTTATTTCCCTTTTTTTGGTTTTTTTTCAAAAAAATTTATTAAAATATGTGACACCTTTACCCATAAATGAGTATCTGCACTTTATTGCAATTATGGGTTAATTGCGCTTAGTATACACACTTAGAATGTTTTACAGTATTCGTTAATTTTTTACCGATTTTTCAACAGCTGAACCACAGCCATTCAAGCTTGAATCACAGCATGTGAAAAATTCCGCAACCGTCAATTTAAAAGGAATCACCAAATGACAATAAGCAACTAGCAAAAAGCAAATCTGTCAGTTTTGTTGCCGCTCTGTGGCAACTAATTGCTCGTCAAAACATCGTGTCAATATCGAGTCGCGTGTGGCGAACGTCGGCGTGATATTTTGACATGCTAGCATATGCCGTATCTTCACCACATCAGAGGGACTCGACTAAGTGAACAACATGGCGTTAGTGAAGAAGCGATGGCTAATGGTACAATCTGCAACATTTGTGGTATATTTGACAGACCTCTTATTTATATAAACCGCACCATGGTTGATCTAATCGCAGGCATGGTAAAATCAAACGTATTTATAGCCAGGTGAAAATTGTTGGTGTTTGCGCTTAATTTAACCTTAGAAATGTTAGTTTCTACTGCGGCTTTTTTGCGTGTACCGTTGGGTACACATAACTTATGTCTGGGTAAAATTATACATGTTATAACTCTGTATTCTGAACAAGGCATAAAGGTCCAAACGTATTGTGGATGGAAAAGGAACGGAAACGGCAAGTTTGACAGTTGTCGCAAATAACGTCGATATGTCCAATTGGTATAAACTTGGATCTAATCAGTTTTCTATCCGACAAGCAGGTTTAGTCAGATTGGGCTTTTCCGCTGCCGTCGCCGTTCCGCTTCCGTTATCACTGCGTTCGAGCCGTAAGCGTCTACACAGTATACGCTAACTTGAAATACGCCATTTATAAGTAAAATTTTATTCATTTTGAAGGAAAGTGCCTCAACTCCTTGAAATGAGTAAAAGTAACAATCAATATGAAAATAGCTATTTAAAATTGGCTCATTGATTTAGTACCGCATCTGTCCCAAGTTTACCATAAACTACTCCATTCTTTTGCCCTGCGGTACACGAATCTAGTTTATTTTTTGGAGTTTACATAATATATGAGAAATTATTCGTTGGGAGTTATGTTTTGAGGGATGATTCATTTAGCTTGGCGGTGGTATTTCCTGAGCCAAATATAATATATACTCTCTTCATCACCATCCAGCCCCTGATAACAGTGACTCAACTCATCAATGAGTATGCGATGCAAAGTTTAATAAATGTGGTAATAATTTATTAATTGAGAGCTTCCGATGCCAATCATATATTATTGCTAGTGTATAATCTTGTGGCAAATACAGTCATTCATTATGTCCAGAGGACCTAGAAATTGTCCTTTCCGAAAAAGTCCAACATTGAACTCAGTCACGTCCAACATGGTGTTGAATTATAACTGCACCTTCATCGTCTGATCCAGGAGGGGAAGTCTGACGTTGACATACTACCGCCAATTATTATATAAAAACATAATGTGCTCAACAGATGCAAATAGTGTTTTCATTACGGTTTTGTTGCGGAAATGTTTAATCTGTGTCAAGTAGTAGATACCGTGCGCGGGCAATTTACTATCCTTAGGAACAGAATAAAATTGAAAAAAAAAAGAATGTCAAAAGTTAAACTCGGGCTGTACATTGACTTTTAGAGAGATGTTTAAAAAAGGGACCTACGTAATTTATGAACAAAAAAATAGTGAATAAAAAAAACACGACTGACGCTTCCGCATAACAATGTACATCATGCCCAGGTACTTCTTCACCCTTTGGCCAGTTCCTTCTCGGCCGAAGATGCGGAACGATGCGGCCACCTTGTTTTCCAGACATTAACCTTGGCACCAGGCTTTTAGCGACACTCTCGTATTTCTCCAGAAGAAAGAGAATGTTGTGAATGCCGGATCAACTATATTCGGCAGACACGACGTCTAGCTTCTTCGCTCCGGACTGGAGCTGACTGTACGAGAAACCATCGAGCGTAGTTGCTTAACTGTTTTCGCCATCGCTGCTGTAAATCAACTGATAAAGCTGTTAACGTTTTTCTGTACACATCAGGGTTGCTACGATTGGCGTTGGATAGTGGGTTCACCACCAGTTGGTAGGATGATCGCATGAAAAATCACTAATAACGGTCCATTTTGAATAATGCATACGTTAATTCGTACTAAATTAAAAGGACCTCAAGAATAAGTGAATTTGATTAGGCCAAAGTTTCTTAAACAATAAGAGATTCTCCAGAAAGGTTGTGACTTTGTTAAACAAAACAACAGGTCCAGCTAAATAAATAAACAAATAATTAAATAATTGTTACAGAGGGAAATTCGGATAAAAAATCGGTGATGCTTGCCTCATGTTTGTATTAACATTTATTTCGAAAAATAAACTTGTGGATTCACATAAATCACAAATCGTTGAAATAAATAAGACAATTTATAAAATTCTAGGTAAAGCTAATGAGAAAATATCAATTAAGTTGGAAACAAATCCAATCGCTCATAAATAAAACAAGGACGACTTTTCAAACGGCGGATAATGTTTCAAAATCAAAGTGTAATACTTTGAAGATTGCGAAACTCTGATCTCGTTAACGGAAACTGAGTCGTTTTGAACAATCATCCTTGAAACCATCATTCACTCATCACTCTCTACATCATTATTCTAGCAGACTGATTCATCACAAATTAAAGTTTTATTGCCTTTGCAATGGCACTAGCTCAAAAGCTACCCAAGTGACCATGGGGTTGTGGATTATATGAACCCTAAACAGGATTTCGATAATATTAGCATTATATGTACAATTGAGTTTTGCCTAATTTAGGATTCGAATATTTCTGTCAACATTGGTACGAATTACTTTCCGATCGTTATAAAAAGACTCTATTATTTGTTTGGTATGGTGCGAACGTAAATTAAGATCGGATATACTTTGCTCTTGTAATGATCTTGACCGGGCTCTCATGATGATACTTTTTTTTTTAAGTGGCCGAGAGAAAGAACTAAATAGTTATAACAAACTTTTATTGGCCACATAGTTTTGGGTTGGTTCAATGCACGTTATTCAATGCTTTACTTTAAATAAATACGTGGATAAAACGAAATCATCCATTAAGCTGCAATCTTCCAGTGTTTATCTATTATAAGCGCATTGTACACAAATTTTACGTTTTTATCATAGGCTGCATGAGAGACCAACTGTTCGAAGTCAAATGTACTCTATCACTAGTTCGCTTGAATGAAACTCGAGTGAAACGACGGGGTAAAATTTTGCATTGCTGCTCGACTTTAACAGAAACCAGAAAGCTATTAATTTCTTTGTCACATTAATTTTGTTGATTGATGCTGGTGCCTGTAAGGCATTAAGCATAAGAATTGCTGATAGAAGCTTTTAACATTAACTTCACAAAACTTGGCATTATCAGTGTTGTTAATGGGCTTATAAACACTATTAAAGCATAAATAAAGCTGATGGAATGTTCTATACTAATGCTTATGCCAAGCAGCACATCAGTTCTTGTTTCTACCCTCCATGGCGAGCGTTATTTCCTCAATGCTCTTGCCTCGTGTTTCCGGTATAAATAATGCATTGAAGAACACTCCGAAAAAGCAACATCCGGCAAAGGTCCACATACAACCATGCATTCCAAGTACTTCCACCATCACTGGGAAGTATTTTATCACAATGAAACTAACCACCCACAGGAATGTTGTACACATAGATCCTCCAAAGCTTCGAAGCTTTTGTGGCAAGATCTCTGTCAGAATCACAAAAGTTAACGGGAGAATACCGCATGCTGCGATGAATATCACAAACGACAAACTGGCCACTGGAATCCAGTTGATTGAGCTGACGTCATGTCCGGATGCTTTGAGGTAGGCGTGAACTCCCATGGCAATCAAACCGATAGCTGAACCGAATGCAGTAGATATGTACAGGGTCTGTGAAAAACGTCGGAGTTAATAAAAATATCATAAGAAATAACAAAAGCATACCTTTCGCTGAAAGCGATCTACCACCAGTGTAGAGACGTAGGAACCAACGATTTGAATTCCTCCAACAATGATCGCCGCCAAGTTGGGATCTAGATCTGATCCGGCTTCGGCAAAGATATTGGCGGTGTAATTGATAAGAGCAAAACATCCGGAAAACTGATTCAAAGTAACTAGCACCATTCCGATGAGTAGGGCTTTCTTTGTGGCAAATGGAGCTGTAAAAATAGTTGTTAGAGGGGTTACTTTTAAGCGTTTAGTTAACATGCTTACCAAAATCTGCCAACTGAAGGGACGATTCCTCGCTAGCACCTTTTCCACTCGGGTTAACCTGGTTGATCATGGTGGTCATTTCTACCTTCAACATTTCCACGTGCTCCGGAGAGCTTGTGTACCCGCGAAGATAAATCAAGGAACATTCAGCAGCCTCAATTTTGTTGCAACGAATCAAGTGCTGTGGAGTCTCCGGAAAATTGATGAAACACAGCAAGAATATGATCGGCAATATAATGAGAATGTATGATGTGATGTGGTAGGACAAATAGCTTCCAACAACAAACGACAATAACGTGCCCAGATTAATGAAAAGGACAAAAAACGATCCAAGAGTGCCTCGTTTGCTGAAGAAAACAGAAAAAAATATGGTTAAAATAATGATTACAGAAAAAATCGTTTTATTTTCAAACAAACCTGTCCTCAGCAATTTCAGTAACGTAGAGCGGAACAAGGAGAAAAACTCCAGCAGCACCCAAACCTGCCAGTAGGCGTCCAGCGTACAATATTTCAACGTATTCTCCGAAGGCAATGCAAGCCCAAAATCCTATCAACGGAAGGGCTGCAATGCAGAGCGAAAATTTTCGCCCAAATTTATCCGCTGACCATCCGAACAGTACGGTTCCAAAGATGGCACCTACGCATAGCAGCGAAGCTATCCACGTAGCTTGAATATCCGTTACGGGGCCAGTATGCAAGGGAGCATCAGCGGAAACCAGTAGAGGAAGGAAGGGTGAGAGCCATCCGATGGCCGTGCCTTGCGCTAGCGAGATGATGTTAACTGTGGAATAGAACCAGGGCAGATGCAATTAGAAAAGAGAGTAAAGCCGCAAATTACTATATTGTTTGAGTATTTTCACATGATTTAAAGCAGAAGTTTATTAAAAAGCAGATAACTATTCTGCCAGAGTACAGGCATTTCTATAGTAACACTTTGTGTGGTGTAGTGTGGTATTGCGATTATGATCCAATTGGTGGCATGTCTTAGTACAATTTTTCGTCTACGGCACCAGTGGTGTAGTGGTTAACGTGGTTGCCCTTCAATTGGTCTGGTATCAATTGCAGTCAGTGTCGTTGGGTTTCCTGAGACGACAACTCTCTGATCACGTCTTTCTTCAGAAGGTTAATAAAACCGTTAGTCCCAGCCCCTGTGTGTTGATGGGTTTGATATGTTGGGACCAGGCCCGTCTCCCTTTCCACTTTTGCTGAAAATATCATGCATGAAGTCTTAATAGTATTTGATATTTGTGCACAGCAAAACGCAAAACGAGAGGTACTTGGTCGTATATTTCCTTAACAAATGCGTAGCGAACTTCCTACCCAAAAATACAGTCGACTGTATCGGGAATCGAACTGGAATCGACTTGGAACGACTGGAACGGGAATCGACTTGGAAAACCGATGCGTTTATTGACTACGCTACGACGAAGCAAAACGTGAAGCGAGAGGGATTCGGTCGTGTATTTCCTTAACGAATGCGTAACGAACTTCCCGAGTAAAGTCAAACATCATAATGATAGCAATTCTAAAACTTATTTTGATATCAACATCAAATTGAAATCAAAATTTGATTTCACTTCACAATTGTCAAAAGTTTTGTTTTCATTGTATTGACAGATCATCAAGTGGAATACTCATTTAGCTATCAACGGGAAAAAATGTACAGCAAATTTACTTTTCAATGTGCTCTCACTGACAGCAGGATCAGTTTTAAATATAATGTCACAGGAATAAATGTTTGCTATCAATTTCGATCTTTTAACCGTTAAAACGACCAAAACGACAGCGACTTGAG
Organism: Aedes koreicus; assembly: GCA_024533555.2. Taxonomy (NCBI): domain Eukaryota; kingdom Metazoa; phylum Arthropoda; class Insecta; order Diptera; family Culicidae; genus Aedes; species Aedes koreicus. The sequence goes on from JAHHFK020004821.1 coordinate 120,529, forward strand.
TAATCATTATCGGCAACAACACAACATCATATTTAGTTTTCTATTTGATCTCAGAATCTACTCGGGTTCCTACCCAAAAATACATTCGACTGTATCGAGAATTGAAACCCCCGACCTCCGGCTTGGAAAACCGATGGGTTTACTGACTACGTTATTATGCAGTCAATTATTATGGGAACTGAATAAATAAGGTACGATTCGTAAACAAATATGTGGTTCCGTTATGAGGATTGGGATCTATATTTCCTTATTTTAATAACAACCCGCACTTCACCTTGAATATCCTTAGTTCGACAATACTTGGATTTTGACTGTCAAATATTAATTATATATTTATTAACCTGCACATACGTGTCATTGGTTGCTAAAATAAATCGTAGGTTGCTGATATATTGTAAAACATGTAACACTACCCAAGAAACCACGAGCATTATATCATAATACTAATTTGACAGATTATCAGCAGCAGTAATTATTGCAACAAAATGCTATGAAGTTTACATTTGATATGTGATGATGCATTGCTGTACTCCTAAAATCAACATAACATTAAATACGTATTAAATGATGAATTATTGCATTATCTCAATTAACGGCCAGCTAAACAGTAGCATTAGTACAGTATATATTTAATAAAGAAGTGCTTCTATCATCTGGATGATATTTTCGATATTGACTTTGAAAATGAGAAACAAATGAGCTCAGCTGCCTGTCAGATCCAGAATCGTCATCTCCATTCCCTTAGCCTTGGACTTTGCAGAAGCAGGTTTGGTTCTTGAAGTTTCAGCAAAAAAAAAACCACGTGTTTTTTGTTGATATTCAGAGGGCAGAGCTGTTTTTCCAACAAGGAATCTGCATTCACAAATCGTTTTCGTTTTTGATCCAGTTTCAAACGGGTATCAAAATTGGATCGGTTTGTAGTATGTTGAACGTCGTTGTATTTGTTTTTATTTGTAACTAATTTCGGGTTGAGGTTTTCACCGATAATAAGTTCGGGTATCGCAGTCTCAACGACGTGTTTAGCAAGTAAAATCTAAAAATAGCTGCTTGATACATGTATTTCTAGAACGACAAAACAGCTGCTGTAGAGAGTATGCTTCCGTAATATTATGCAGTTGTCATTTGAAATACCATCTCTCTCTTGGGTTAGAGCGTTAACACAGCCGGCATTTATCTTTCAGTTGTGAGCAATCTTGGTTCGAATCCCGATTTAGGCGAAATACATTTGTGCTTAATCAATGTATCCCATAAATGTTACGCGAAGATGCGAGTTATGAAATTACATCTAAATATGGGAACAACAGGAAAATAATCTAAATTTCAAATACAAATTAAAACATTTTTGATTTTGTATAGTTGGGAGTGTGTACAAACTACCGCTAGAAACTATCACAAGCTATTAGTGGTACATGAGCGCGATCCAACACGTTACTTGTGCCTGTTGAGGTGGCGGATTCGTCCGTGCCTTGACCTACCCCGCATTGGGATGCTAGGCAAAGGTAACGTCCTTGGTTCGAGTGCCACTATATCCATGCCCTTCGCTCAAATTCAATACTTCTATTAAATTTTCAACCTACTGACCCACTGACGGAATTTTCAAAACTTTCTCTTCATATCTTTCATTCTAGCAAACAGTACTGTCCACTCTTGGTGCCTCATGGTGATGAGCGCATATCTCCTTCTACATCATTTTTGATTATACATGCTTTTAAAAATGCAATTAAAAAAATTCAGTAGAAGCAATAATTCAACTGCTGAAAAAGTAGCTATGTGCCCTAAATATACATGTTTTAGGACTTCGATAAAGTATATGCGCTAGCTTTCTTTTGACAGGAGTGAGCCTCTTTTCAACTTTAAATCTATTTTAATGACGCATGCAAGATTCAACTGCTTTATACCAAAAACGTGTATCGTAATATTATGCAAAATTGATGTATCTATATACAGCTTCATGGTTACTTGAACTCCTGCTCCAACACACTCACCTTTACTGTTAAGTCTCATTTGAATTTAGTGTTGCTTTTGCTTTCACTTTTCTTTTCTAATTTCAAAAAATATCACACTACAAACTGACAACTTAGATGACAACAGGTTCTGACACTCGAGCGAACAACCACAGTAAATAAATAAATAATAAACATTCAAGCACATCGTAAACACTTCTTCATTCTTTGAAATTGCAGTTTTTACTGTCTGTGATAGCAAAAAAAAAGGTAAATAAAGGTTCATGCTTATTTGAAACTATTTGCTTAGGGAAGGTCCATTAATTATGCCACGCAGTAAGGGGGGGAGAGGGGGTTTGGGAAAACGTGACAATACATATACAAAATTTTGAAGGTCCATACAAAAAACGTGACAGAGGGGGGGGGGGGGGGGTTGGTTATAAAAAATAAAAATTTACTTTTTGCGTGACATAACTACAGATCGACTTTTTGCGTGACATGACTACAGATCGACGATAAATGGCTGCAAGCTGTTAAAAAAACGTCGAGCTTCAGATAATACGGCATACCATGCACTCTATGGGTACTATTTTTTGGGACTTTCGAGGATCAAGCTTGCAGCTTTTACGTCTGGTCTACCGGAACATTCCTTCAGCAACGAGCATTAGGCTCAGAAAATTTCATAGCCATGGAATAAAGTTCCCAATTGCAGGGACTTTTTAAAAGCATGCAGATTGCTTTCCGATTAAAAAAATGTTTTCTTCAGCTCCTCAATCTGTACCAAGAATGCCAGATATTTTTTTCAAATGTCTGCGATAAAAATTTGAAATGTCTGGGATTCTCTAAAAAAGTCTGTAAACTTTTTATTTTGCTAAATTAGACTTCTTTCAAGAGAGCAAGTTATGTCATTTTCGCTATATATGCGATGGTGTGTACATTTCTGCATCTATTTCTTGGATTGTATTCAATCTTACACTATTGTTTAATATTTTTAAAGTGACACTTAAGCTTGAAGCATTCGCATAGATAACACAATTTTCAGTAGCTTTTTCTCCATAACCTATAAAATAACTAATTACAATGAGTCACAGTTTCCGTAACATAAATTAAATAGTTGCGAAATTTTTATTTTTAATTCATTAATAAAAAAACACCACAATGAAACTTATTGATATGAAATAAAATATTTAGGTAAAAAGGATTTTTTTTATAGTTAAGGTTGAGGCTGTCAACTTGCATATCTTCGATTTATATGTATCGGTATTGAAAAGGTGTATTTCCTATTTTTGTTTAATTATTTTTGTTATATCGTGTTTGTTTTGCGGATTATGTATTTTACGCAGTATTTCCTACAATCAATGTGCAACTAGCGATTTGGAATTGGTTCACTGTTGCAGAACCCCTAACTCCGACGTTCACCTTTCAGTTTGCACCTTGCCATGAACTCTTGCACTTTTCAGTACCTTTTAGTACAAGTATCTCTGTTTTTGTTTTGATTCGCTATGTTATTTTGAGAGTGTATTGGTGTGAGTTACGGTCTTAGGGGCGAATCATTAAGCTTGGGACCGAGCTTGGGACCGGGTTCTAGTACTTCCTGAGCCAAAAAAAATATTCGTTTTCTTCAGGACTATCCACCCGCTGGTATTTCAGTCTAGTATAAGAAATAAAATTTGTTTAAACCCATCCACTTTGGACATATCTAACTGTACCTTATTAGTGAGTTTATTCGTATTTTGATACGGAGGTTTATATATTTTTTAGGTTGTATTTATGGTTTAGTTGATAGTAGAGTTGATTGCTTCTTGGTTAAAATACTCAGCAACCCCTTTTTTACGGTAATTTCTCAAATATGATTTGTACTGTCATAAAACTTGATTTTCGTTGCGACCTAATGGCAATGAACCAATATTACCAACGCCTTGAGAGTAATTTTCATGGTTACAATAGCTGAGAAAATTATTGTGTGTTTTTGTGGTAGATAAGAAAATGGCATTATTAAACCCCACCTCTTACGCATGGGATCGAATACTACCATAAGTAGAGGCTCCATGCTACCCTCGGAAAGAGCCTATACGCTGCTTATCTCTGGGCCCATTGTGTCTCCAAGGGGCCCACCGCTTTCGTTTCCTCAAGGATTACTTCTTTAAAAATAAATTATACCTACGTTATTTTAAAATATTTCAACAAAGCTTCTAACCGTATCTACTATACAATACTATGCTGAAAAAAGCCCTTCCCTCAATTTCAAACTACTTCTATTCTATTTCACAGCCTACCGAACCCTATCGGACCTATTAATACTCTCTCTTCACATCTTTGGTTCCTACCGTATCTACACTACTGTTCAGATCCTCGTACGTTTTAAATCCGAACTTCAGAGAATACCTTTATTTGAAATTTAAAAAATATTTCAGATATCTGTAAAAGTCTGCAACATAGATAAAATGTCTGCTTATTGTCTGCATCGTTAAAAAAGTCTGCAACTCAAATGAAAAGTCTGCAAATTTACAGACATGTCTGTAAATATGGCATCCCTGATCTGTACATAAACTAACAATATTGTATGAGTGCGATTCTGTCCATGTGTGCGAAGGCGAAATGAAATAGGCCAGTTGACGATTTGCTGCAAACGTCAATTTCCTCAACCCGCTCCTTCGTTTTACCCATCCGCTCACGAAAACAATCAACCAAAACATGTCGATTGCTACGATCACAAAATCGTATACTAGCAGGTTATGAGACAGACGTACACGACCAAACTTTTAGTTTGTCATTGATCTTTAGATTGGCTATGTGTATTTCTTATTTCTTTTACTCTCACGCATACGTTAGCCAAAGCGACTGTGACGACAAACGGCATGCTTCGTTTAAAAACAAACAAATGCAAGAGACAGCAGGCTTCACGTTACATAACAAAGAAGAGAGGAAACATGGGCTCGCTCAAAAGCAACAGTGATGCCATAGCTGCCGCTCAACAGCGAAGCATTATTTATCGTTGGGTACTCTAAAACATATTTTTTTATTGCAAATTATAGTGCCAGATGATGGACAATATAATCATAAGCATAGATCAACCTCCAATGACTGGAAGAAACATGACCTAAATGAAGATTTCAGATTATCTAAATATGTAATAAATTTAACTCAATGTTCAACATCACATTCTGGCAACAAGCCAGAATGAGAGAGAGAGAGAGAGAGAGAGAGAGAGAGAGAGAGAGAGAGAGAGAGAGAGAGAGAGAGAGAGAGAGAGAGAGAGAGAGAGAGAGAGAGAGAGAGCGAATGAAGACATGCTTTCCGGTATACGCGATTAAATGCAAAATACACAAAGGCAACATTTGAGCGAACTTCTTCAGCAGGTAAGAAACTGATGGTTTCTAGATGATGTATTTTAAATCTGCAAAATGACAGTAATAAATTGGTAATCAATCATGATTCATACATCGAATCATTGGCCCAATAGATAAAGCTTATGATCGTATCATTAAAAATGAAATAATTTGGAAAATGTAGGAGTTATAGACTTATTTCCTAACAACTGATTAAAAAAGTGACCCTTGATTAAGCCGTTCCCTACCCTATTTACGCTTCACATGGAAGTGTCTGGAATGACGTGCAATTGAAGTTAGACAAGAGACAAGACGATATCTTCAGATATTTTATGGAATTGAGTTCACTACCCTGGAATTACCCCAACCTTTTATTTCTGGATTCAATTTGGATCCTCGCTCGAGCCCGCATCCATTGAGATGCGAATATAGTATCATATCTTCGATCCCTTAGAACTTCTCCATTTTTTTGCCATACTTCTTGCGTATACTCCATTTTATAACCGAATCGAAATCGTTTTTGGAATCATTAATAAATGCAACAACAAACAACATACAACAAAAATAATTCTCGAGATGTGAAACAGTTTGTCTCAGAAATCATGTCTTCCTTTCAATTTTACAGCATGGATGGATTGTTTCAAAAATGTGGATATATTTGTTGGGGAAAATTCAATCCTATGGTTGCGTCTCCAGAAGATATTATTTAGCGAAAGTACTAAATATAAAACCACATATAAAGTCCATATGCTCTGCGTCGGATACTTGTCCCCTCAATTGTCCTAATTGGTCTTCCTGTACCTTGACGGATGTTTCCGTAGAACTAAACATGGATTCACTCACTTTGTCCCTGAATTCCAATGCCTCAAGGCGGATCTTGAAAATCGTCATTGATGCCACCAAACTCCCATGTTTGACTCTACTAGCAAGTATGCAGTAGCACATCAACTATTATTAAGAGTGTGAGCAACCGTAAGCTTTCTGCAAATAGGGGGATGATCTTTGAGTGATTCTCTAAGATGAGAATTTAGAATCGAGTTTGACCAGAATGACCATGCCATGCTACGAACTTCGATTTGATTTCCGTATGATGCCTTCAGTTCATTTGCCAGATCGACCACAGCCTGGGTTGAAACTGCACCCGAACGGTCCCGTTCAGGTGGATCGGTTAAGGTCTCTTTCACCGAGTTCCATATAGTACGGTTGCAGATCGATTAAGAGTATACATGCAGCCTCAGCGAGATATCATTACCTCTCCAACTCTGCAACAGGCTGCTGCTCTCTTTAATTTTATCCCATGGGTAATGCCCAGATTGAAACAACCCAAATCTGTCGAGATCTTCTTCACTTGGCACTTCATTTGCAGCCCATACTGGACTTGTTGTTCCATCTTCATTTAGGTTTAAAATGACCTCACGATTCAAGTGGATCTTTGCTAAATGCCATATGTGATTAATGAAGCACTCTGTAGTATTGGCTGGGGGCGACCCCGGCGTAGTGGTTAAAATCCATACCTCTCACGCCAAAGTCACGAGTTCGAATCTCACCCCCGGACAAGTTACGAAAATACCCAAAAGAGGTATTTGAGTGACTACGACGGGAGATGAACCAGCCCGAGGCTAAAAATCTCGATAATCCAGACAAAAAAAAAAGTACTGGCTGAAATTTGCCAACGAGCCAGATACGATCCAGAAGACTACCCTTTGAATTGAATTGTGTGTACATATTAATTGCGGGCAACATTTTGTTGATCTGATTGATCCAAGCCACCCGTCTCGTTGGAAGAATTTCCTGGCTTTTTCACAATCCTAGTAACAGTTTCTTACACAGTATTGTTGAGAGTTCGGTTGAGTGGATCCCCCGTAGGTGTGCCCCATCTATCCATTAGGTCGTAATCCAAAAGGTATTCTGCTCGGTATTTGGACTCTGGTGCCTCCACATCCAAAAAAATGTAACCCCTACCGCAATCTAAAGTGTAGTCGGTTTAGAAGTGCTACTCGCGTTAAGTAAGCATACAACAAATTTCAGCATAATTCGTCAACTCTGATTGACGTTGTGGTCGTTTTATTTTTAATTTGGCTATAAAACTGCAACCATGTTATGGAAGATAATCCTCCGAGAACTCGGTTCAGAGACTGAACTTCAAAATATGATGTACCATTAAACTGTTGCGTTTAATCAATCCTACAACTTTGCCTAAAAAATGCATGGCTCGAACTTTAGTACCTAACACGGGCGAACGTATATTGACCGCTTCAATATTAAAAAATCATCATCTTCATCATACAACATATTTTCTAAATATATACAGCACTGATTCTACTGATTTCAAAACAAAATTTTCAATAGCTGTTAAGATCCGATAGTAAGCGCTTCGAAGACCTAAGTCGTACTTCTTTGATAAGTTTCGTTATCAAATGGCGCTTTGGTTTCAGCCTTCGATGAAGCTTATATGTCACCTTCACTCAAAATTGAGTTATTAATATATTCGTATTTTCATGCTGCATGATTGGGTTGATACTGTAGTTGGGATCATGTTGTGCGTTTCGATGAAATAACATGTGTACTAGGCATGAACAAAATTCAAATGTAATCTCCGGTAATCAAGCAGTTCATCAATTGAGCTGATCGAAAGCTGGCTTGGTTCATTGAAACCACTATTATCGAACATGCTGACTGCATCAAATTCAAACAATGTGGCTATTTCAAGTGAGATAATTAACTCTCAACACTGAACAGTAGCTATTCTAACCATCACGATGATATCTTATAACCAGCCCGTTCAGCATATTCATACCGACTGATAATGCGGAACATCAATTTCGATCCCCTCCACCCTCACAACCGCCAGTTGCATTTGACCGACCCTGCCACGAGTTTCAAGCAATTGTTTGTTTGCTGGATTCTGAACTGAGCACAACTTTTACAATCATCCGAATACGAAAACTAAACATCCGTAGACAGGTACCTAGGTATAGAAGCAACAATGCAATGATTTGCTTAAATTTGTCTACACGGGCAAGTTCAATGCTAAGAAGTGGGAAACCGCATGCCAAGGGGCGGGAGAAGCAAGTACAAATTGTGATAGAGAGTGGAAGTGAAAAAAATAAAACACGGAACAGCGCACGATCCAGAAGGTTTAACCGTAGAATGTGTTAGCTCAGAGGCAGGCAGTAGTTCTGTGTTCAATTTGAGTATCGTATTAAAAAATGCCTTCTAATTTAGATTTTAATGATGCACATTCGTAGGTTAGGCTATTTAAAGAAATAGAGACAATAGAATGAAGTGGAAAAATGCTTTTTGGCATCATTCAACTGATTCACAGCTCCTTAAATCTCAAAAAAACGATCATGTTCTACGAAGCAACTTCGAATCAATAAATGTAGAATTCAAAGTATGTATGACAAGTTATTGCTGAGGGTGCTAAAAAAATGCAACTGCGGTTTTGATGCTAGAGTCTACGACCTTCAATTTTATTAAAACTAGCATTCCAACTAAAAAAAGTCATGAAATATTTGTTTTCTACCTACATGCAAAAAAAAAAAAAAAAATCCGCAGTACAAACTACCATTTCGAGGGTTAAATTAAGCGCAAACACTGACAATTTTCACCTGACTATAAATGCGTTTGATTTTACCATGCCTGCGATTGAAGTCAACCATGGTGAGGTTGATATCAACATGAGGTCTGTCAAATATACCACAAATGTTGAAGGCTGTACCATAGTCGTAGTAAATTTGACTGAAATTTCATGGTAGTTTTGAAAATAGGCATAGTCAGGTAAAATGATAGTTTTTACTGCAAGTTTTTTTTTCTGTGTATAAAAATGAAATGCAATACGTCAAGGAATGCAAATTTTCCATTTCTACAAATAATAGAAAATTATTCCCAATTCGATACATAATCAGAACCGGAATAGGGATTAGAAACTTCCAGGACCAAAATATTACAAGGCGAAGGTTCAAAGAGGTGTTACTGTCAGATTCAAACTTGTTTTTGCGGATAAATTCGCACGTAAATATATGATCTGGCAGGGAATTTGCAGTTGCGGCTAGAAGACAAAGGTTCACATCACTGAGAAAATGATGAGTGCGGAGGTTTACAAAACCGAATGTTTCCATAAGCGAGTTCTGCCCTTCATCCAGGGACATGATGGTCCGGTGACATTTTGGCCGAATCTTGCAAGTTGTCACTACAGCCGATAGTGTAATAGTAGAGAAATGACTCCGGAGTCCAGTTTGTTCCGAAAACCCTCAATTCTCGAGTACTTTTTCAAACAGACTTATCTGATTTTGTAAACAAAGAGGGAAGGTAAGATTCAAACATTAAATTCTTGAAACCCTTAGCATTTTCATGCAAACTAAGGTCATCAACACAAGGAATAACATTTCCCTAACACGATGGTGATGCTACTTTCCGTAAGGGCGCTGAGAGTTTTGGGAAATTTACGTTTGAGTCTTCTTCCCCTCTTTGTTTACAAAATCAAATACGTCTATTTGAAAAAGTATTCAAGAATTCACCTAATTGTCCCCAGTTCAGACCCATTGAAAACTAATGGACAATTATGAAGAGAAAACTTGAAGTAAAAGGTACAGTCATCAAAACGGCAGCTCAGATGGAAAATTGGTGGAATAAAATCGCCAATACAGTGGGCGCGACCGTTGTGCGTCGCTTGTTGGGTGGTATTTTGGGAAAACTTTCTAGAATTCCTTCTTAACCGCGACGAATAAGTCGTTTCGTATTTTTTTTTCCCAAAATATATGGACTGATATACACGTTAGTGTAAGCCGTTTTCAAATAAAATCCAAAATAGACCCAGATAATATTATTCATTACTAAGTGGGCCATGCTTCATGTTTATATGGCTTTGTCACGTTAAACATTTTATACTTTACCTACCCAACCAGTCAAACCAAGGCCTGGGAGTTCTTTGGTATATTCAGAAGTCGTACCCAATTCAAACGGTCCAAGGCTGCATTTAGCCAGCCTCGCAGTCTGCGGAGAACCGGACTGGATCGTAGTGGACCTAATTTCCCAATGTGGACGTTGAGTGATTTATGAAATTCGCCTTCTCCGCGTTCGGCAACCGGTCCTCTTCGGCAACCGGTCGAATCAATGGTTTGTGGATGGTCAATTTTGTAGAGCGGTGAACTCTGATTGGTCGTAGCATCCTGTACGTCGTTTTATCTCTTTGCTGGTGTCGTTGTCGGCTGTCACCAATGACATCGCTTTCATCACCGTCGATCTAAATTCGAGATGAGAGGCTATCCGGCTTCTCATGAGCCTCTCTTTTATGTTTCTTTTTCGACGTATAGATTCCTCTACAATGAGTCCTATCTTACTCGCATCAGCCTTATGCCTGATGTACGTTTCCGCCATCGTCTCAGTGCTTCAAGCAGTTAGGAAATTCTTCTGGGTGATAACAGGGCGGTTAGTGAAAAGCTACACCACACACTGGCAAACGCTAACTCACCCGGGAGATTTTTGTTTTGTTCACACGCTCTACTAGATCTCACAAGTTGAGTGAAACCGACACGTACACACGGCGGGACAATTTAACTCAATTTTGAATCGTTTTTGACTCACTTTTGGAATTATATTTCATAAGGTAAATTGATGAAATTCATAACGATTTCTTGTAGCAAATAATCATAATGCAATCTTATGAATATCGAAAGTTTAATGCGCTGAGTGTACATCATTCTCTTTGGTTTATCATGGCTAAACCATTCAATTTTTGGCTCTGGTAACAGTTTAGGTCGTTGGAAGGCGTTGTAAGCTTATACAATGAACAATAAATTCAATGAAAAATGATGTTACAGCCGTGTTATTCACAGAAGAAAATTTCGATGAAAAGTCAAGAAAAGTCGATGAAAAGTCAAATTTCTGTCATCGGTCAAGATAGGCAACGCTTTGCTAGGATAGAGGTAACAACGCTTTGTTTATAAATGCTAGTAGGCTCTTTTCTTTTATTGATCCAGTGTTGTTCGATTGATTGAATTAGTTTTAACGGTTCGATTGTTGTCCATACTTTCATTGTAGGGCTTTACAAAAAAAAAAAAACCATCAAAAAACTTAACATACCTCGGGTAGTATTTTAAAAGGGCCAATCTCGTAAATCAATTCGCTTCATCAACTTTCTATTCTGTGAATAACGCGGCAACAATAGCATCTTCCATAGCATTTATTATTCAATGTTCAAGCTTACAATGTCTTTTTTTGCCTAAGCTATTATCATAGTCACGAACCGAAGGGTTTAGCCGTGTTAAACCAAAGAAAAAGTCAAGAAAGAGAATCGATCAATGAAAATAGGCCCTTTTCAAATGTTACGGGAGATTCAATGGGTAAAAGTATTTGTCCATAACTTGAGTAGTGCCTAAGCATTTTATGGAGAACAATGCTTATGAGGGGCATGTTTCGTTTAGAGGAAAAGCAACCCTGCTTGGCAATCTATTTATTATCTATTTCGATCTCAAACCTCGTCGTTTTCGGTTTGAAATGTTAACGGAAAATGGATTCGAAGTCACGTAAATGATGGCGTTAGTTGCCTTATTGGAGACTGTCAAATATAAAATCAGGGAAAATCAATCAATTCGTTTATGATAAGCACATCGATGCCCCCTTCAAAACTTCCTCCAAATGTTTTCAGACTTTTTCAATGCATACATTATTTTATCAGCACGCAATGAAGTTGAGTCAGGGCCCAGGCCGAATCTGGATCCGACCCTATCGAATAAAAAAAACGTTATGATAGGATAAACGGTAGAAATAAATGAAAACAACATCACAGAATAACTTAAAATTCAGCCAATTGATAACTATGAAGCGAAGATGCTCTGGGACTTCATGAACTAACCAAAGTGAACTCGAATTGCCTAAGTTGAACAGGCAAACACGATTAGGAATATGCGGCTAAAAAAATTGTATTCCGGTTCAGTATTATGTACACGTAAAACAAAGTTATGAAGCAAATCTAAGGATTCATAAAGCCTCAAAATACTTTTAAAATTATTCGATCACCTGGGGGTTCACAACTTCACACCGTCTGGAAGTCTGCGAGAAAATTCTGAAAACCGATCCGAGAGCATGGCAGCCAACACTTCACGACTCTTCGTATGAGTTGAGTGCATGCAGTTTTAAGCAATTCGAAAAATATTGATGTGAACTAGAAACTACTGGGCTGGATTGTGACTGCAGAACAGTGATCAAATCCCCGAAATTTGTACGTCGATGGAAATTGAACCCAAGGATGTCAATGTCAATTGCTTCTAAGCTTTTTTTTACATTCGGAAGCATAGCCAAAGACTACAAAAATTTGGGAACATGAAAATACAGTTAGTAATGAGATCCAATGAGAACAATCTAGAAAAAGAAGGGGGTAAAGTAAGGCTTCTGAGGAGTTAAATGTCCTCTGAAGAGATAAGAAATTCTGCTTGCAGTTTGTACTACAAAAATCAGGGGGAGTGGAAGCCGGTTCCGATCAAGTTATTTTGAGATACAAAAGCTATATTATATACAAACCTGTAATTACAGTGTGATTTCTGTATAATGCCTGAATTCTGTATGTACAGGATGCACCAATAAAAAATGCATATGGAAAAATGCATAAATCTCTGTAGATTGAGCAAAAACAGCTTGAAGCAGACCGTATAAATACGTTGTATTTCGTGATTTTGTTTTTTTTAAGGTGAATTCCTGCTCTTTGTATTTTTTATCTCTCTCTCGCAAACTTTCCTCGCTATTTCAAATTAATAAATCTCGATTTTTAGTGAAAAAACATCGAATCGAACTCCATTAGTTTGCTCACAGCAAGTAAGCATAAAACCTGATGTGATGAAATATTCAATATCTAGTTCAGATTCTGAGTTATATCAATTCTAAATTTTGAGGTAATGGCTGCCGTCGAGAAAGCTTCAGCGTAAGCCCTTAATGGAAGAAATCAAACAGGGTGAGGAAAAATTATACGTTTCAATGTAGTGCTCAAATTTGATACATGACACATTTGAAATGAGCACATCTGTCCAATTGCTTTCTTGATGTAGCATAAACAAATACAGAAAGTTTCGTTGGAATCGGTTCACGATTCGTTCTGCTATGAAATCAAATCTTTTGCGAAGTGCAGTAAATTAGCTTTATTAGCAATGTCCTTCATGTATCGTGTAAACCTTGAAAATTCCAATTTGCAATGCTATAAAACGTTACAACGAGCTTGGTAATTCGGAGGACCGTCCGGGAAGAGTCAGAAAGAGAACTGCGAGGACCACACGGAACCGATTAATACTTCATCATGGGATAAATCGAGATTCTAGATGGTCAGTCCAAGAAATCACTGAAAACCGACCTAAAGACAGTGCGAACTATTCTACGTGTGGATTTAGTTTTCTTAGAACCACTAACTAAACGAAAAAATTAAAACCATTGGGTACCGGAAATCGAAAATTTCATTGAAGGAAATGGACGCCATCGGACAATTTTGTTTACTGATGAAATTTTCCAACGTCTAACAATACCATAACCATAAAAATGATCGCCAACTTTTGCCAAAAGGTTCATCTAACCGTATGAATGAAGATAGATCACATCGTTCAGGTTCGGTGATGGTTTGGGCAGAAATTACGGCTTGCGGTAAAACTCCCTTAATAGTCAGCGGGAGTGGCGACAAAATCATCAATTAGTCTACCAATAGCTTCTGATGGACACTGCTGCAGGCGTATGTACATAACGGTAAAACGCAATGAGCGTTTTATCAAGATTAGGCACTTGGAGTGAAATGGATTTTGGAGCTCTGTAGCATACTTTTCCTACGATATTGAACCAAAGATGAATGGCCTTCAAACTTTCCTGATTTAAAGCCCATCTGGTTCACGAGTCCAGAGCCTGTAATAAGCCACACACACATCGCCCTAAATCACCTTAAAGCTAGTTTGACAAAACTCTGGGATGCTATATCTGTTCAAGAACTGACGTCCATTGTCGACAATATCCCTAAGCGGTTAAAGGCATGTGTTAAAAATAAAGAGGGCATTTTGAGTGATTGATGTCAATAGTAACTACTACATTAGTGCACCTACATTTCTACTAAATATTTTTTTGTTTCATAAAAAAAGTTATGACTTAACCATCAATCACGGATAGTTTATCCTCACCCTGTAATTAAATTAAGAAAAAACATATTTATTTACCCTCAAAGGTTTTTGAGAACATTAAGTCCAAGCTTATTCCCAAAAACTTACTGTAGGCATATTTTTGAAGCAGCTGCGTACAATGCTTCCAGTTCTTCTTCAAAACTTGTTTAATGATCAACATTGAAACCTAAATCGGCTATTTTATTAACTACTTGCCGCCATCAGGATATCGTTGTTAAACTAGATTGAGCTCATTCCAATATTCTATAGTACTTTAATAGACTACTGCTTTATTTGAATCAAATGATACCTGGGACTTTCACGCACATTCTTATGAAGGAAAATTGGGAATTGGGCTATTCAATGTGTTGGATCGTATCGGAAGGAAGATGGGTATAAGAGGAGATTCGTTTGTTCCCGTAGGTTTCACGTAGGTATTTTGGCCCTTCTTACAACATTACTGGGAATTCAGACCGGTAACTCAAATCGATCTCGCTATAAAGGGGAGCTGCATATAATACAACGTCTTGACATTAAGAGATGGTGGCTGTCTTACATACTGCTACATACATACACGGGAAATAATCCACACATATTTATTGGCAAAAATCCATAGAAAATTCCACATAATACTGATGTGTTCACACACAAACAGAAACCTCTGAGAAACACACATGAAGTTTATAGGGCAAATCAAAAGTATGTGTGGTTATGTGTACACATTGGAAGAATGTGTGGCTACAAATAGCCATCATTTGTTGATCGCATTACAAAAAATCATGTGTCGGACACATAGATATTATCATTGCTTTTTTAGCAGTGTACACATTACCCAAATACGATGGAATTTTCCTACATATTTTTTCTATGTGTATTTCTGAACATTTTGATTATAAATTCATTATCACAGTTTATATGTTTTATTCTACGCTGAAAATGCTTCCTTGAGTTTTAAAATTTTGCTAAAAGTTTTTGGAAGTGGTTCGAAGTTTTTTTTTTTTTCAATAGAAACTGTTATCACTCATCGAACAGTAAAATTCAGAGTGCCAATTGTATTGCCTTGATACGCAGCCTCTTATGAGCACAGTTGAAATGAGACTGATAATATTATCTGGTTTTATTTTATTCTCAGGTTGCCTAAGTGGTTCAGATTCGAGATAACTTACATGGTTTGATCATTCAGAGAATGATCAACGACGGTATTTTATGAAGACGATCACCTACAACTAAAGTTCCACTCTTTGATTCGAACTATTGCGTATGTTTTAAAAACTGTTCATTTTTTCAAAGTAGTCACTTGTTTGTTTTTGGCTGAAGGGAGAATTTTATTTCAGTGTGTTTCCATAATGCTCTTTTTGGAACACTGCTGATAACTATCATAAAAACTAAAGGGTGAGTTATGTCAGTGGCAAATTGATGTCATTTTAGACCAACAGCTTTGTGCGTTTAGACATTATTTATTTTATGTACTTTTTTAAATCTTTAGTTTAGTTTAAACAAGTGTAATGAATTAAGTTAGCAACAAGGATTCAGTGTAGATGATCGACCTTTCGAATGAAATATGTATCGTAAAATTTCCGTGTATTATTGTACAAAATCTTCATTCGAAACGTAACGCGGTCGATTTAAGAATATACAGGAATAGAAAAGAGAGACGTAAATAAGTCCTACGTCAAAAATACAAATTTCGCAACATGGGTCACATTTACTAGACTGAGTATAAAAAGAGGCGAAGATAGAAAAACAGTCGAAACGGCAAGACTTACTCTATTATGATTCAATTGAATCGCTTGTGGGAACTGATTCTGAAGGTTGAACCTCAAATGGCTAATTTTAATACAACAAGTTTTCTGTAGGATATGATCTCAGCGATTGCAAAACTTCAGTTCGCCAAATGAGTAATAGTCAATGCTTGATAAATTTTGATCGATAGGTGACCGGTTTTATAGTTCAATAAGTTTTTTTTTTGGCTCAACATTCTTTGTCTCTCTTACTGTCTGGCATCTATTTTCAACAGGCAGATTTGTTCTGAACACATTGTTTTGCGAAAAGCCTTCGTCTTGAGAATTTAAAGAAGGGGGAAAGTGTTGACATCAAAACATCAAAACCGAAAAGTTTGGAATTTTACAACAGATCCATTCAGCGGTAATGAAGGAGTGTTTAAAAAATGATTTCTACCTATCTACCAAGAGCATACGACTACTTCATTGTTTTGGAGGAATCCACCTGAACCTGTCCTGTTAAAAGATCCAGTAATTATCGAATGGCATCCCAAGAAGGATGAAAAATAAGTCAGCTTCATTGATAGTTTCAAGAACATGTGGTCTACGGCGAAAAAATTTCAAAACTTCATGGGAAGTGTCAAATATTCAACAGGTCAGATCATCTTCAAAACGATTTACAATCGATTTTTTCTACATATACTGTAATCTTTGTAAACTTTCGAAAGTACTGAATTTAGTCGAAAATAAACAGCTCTTTCATAACTATTCGGAGTTCATTACATATAGAAATAGTATATCTATTTATTTGGTGTCCATTTCATCAATTGAATAGTCTTTTTCACCGATTCTAGTTTTATGAAAGTTTAGCAACATTCGTCGGTATGGTTCGGAATTGGTTACTTAAAACACTTGATTTTGTCACAATTTTTGATGATTTGGACCCTGTAATCTGCACACATCTGGCCACGTCGTTGCGAATGCTTTTATTCTACATAAAAAACACCGCGCGAAACCAAAAAAGCTTTCATAAATGAAGAAAATGTGAAATTAAATCGGGAATTCCCAACACAGTTACAACATCATAGCGCTTTCTTACACAAGCCTCCAGAGTGTTAGAAGAATACCCTCTGGCCGGGAACTAAGAACTTTTGGTTCTCTTGTGGTTATAATCAGTAATGGCAAGAGTTCTGCTTTTTACATTTTATCGACTATATTCAACACTTTTCACAATGACCATTCGGAAGATGAGCAAAAGCGGACTGGCAATAAAAAAAAATGTCATAACATTTCTGTAATTTTTTTTTTTAACATTTTCGCTGCCGACACTGATGGTTCAATTCAATATCGCTTAAAATTTCGATGAAGTCTGGCGATTACTGCCTGAATGTGACGTTCATAGAAAGGAATCTAGTTTTGAGAATGGGTACCAGCTACTCCTGTGTATTAATGTCAATAAGTCAAACATCAAACCGAACAAGGCCAATCCCGCCTTTTTCAAAGACCGGAATCGACACTTAAAATAGTGAAATAAATGCTGGAAACTTTTTTACCTAGCATTTATGTGTTTTAATTTCTCGTTTGCTTTTACAGGATGAGTGTAAATTCCTGTCAGTCATAAAAATGAGACGCTTGGATGAATTTTAATTTTCAATGTATTTTCTGTTTGGTATCAGGTGAATTAGGTGAAGAGGCAGGCCGTTTTTTCGACGAAATAAAATCCAGATAATTATCCTCACACCAAGCCTGTGTAGCTTTCGCAGTATGGTGCACTGTTGTAGTGTTTCTTGTCGAAAGGAAGCGAATGGTTCTTCAAAACATTATTGATGTAATATTTCCTGTTGATTTTAACACCATTTTCAATGAACACCAATGCAACCATCGCCCTCCTGGAAACATTCTGGAACCTTTGAACAGCTCATACACCCGATCATTTTGCTGGTTGTGGTGATCCTGTAGCAGGAACATTTTTTCGTCCGAAAACAGAATTTCACCGTGCCACTTGAGTAGTTCCGACATCTTTTGACGCTTGCAATCTTTTGCTTATCAGTCAAGCTATGCACCCGTTATTTTATGCATGGATTCAGTCCAAGGTCGTCTTTGAAAATACTTCTGATCGTTCACTGCGACATTCCCAGTTCTTTGGCCATCTTTCGGCCAGACTTACCAGGACTCCGCCAAATCCACTTTCTCACTCGTTTGATGGCTTCCAGACATCCGACAATGCGATTACGTCATGGTGTGGGAGGTATTTTACCAGAACCGGTTTCTTTGTAGCGTTTGAAGGTGCGAAAGATGAATCTTTCGTTTATTCCGAGTGGTTCCAAACCGAGTGAATCTCAACAAATGAAAATTCAAAACAAACTTCAACAATCCGTGTTGACATTTGAATGCACCCTTAAAGAAAAATGTGCAAACATGTCTGTGTTTAACACATCCAAGGTTATACATATTTTAAAACACTATAGGGATTACCACTCACCCTGTATACAATAGTTATTTGATTCAAAGAAAACTTAAGTTGAAGAATGATATTTTTGGCCTGTTTTTATTTACATTCGAAAACCAGTGAAACTATTAAATGTCTGACAAAAAGCCCTGGGTGGAACTACTCAAGAGGAAATTGTGTTTCATAGTTTCAAACGATCTCTCTGCTATTACCGAGTATAGAAGCATGCTTGATTTTCAATTGATCTTTTTAACTACAGTTCCAAATGTTCCTAGATAACCCTTAAGCCGTTTATTCTTAGTAACAGCGCAAAGAAACTTATCAAAAGTATACATTGGATGTAAAGAATCGATAGATTCAAAGTTCTGATTCGAATATGAATTTAACGTTTTATTTTCTTGGTAAGATCCTAAAATCCTCGATTTTCTTTAAAATATAGTGTTTTTAATTACGTTAAGCGGTTCACTGTTATATGTATGGTTAAAGCACATCTTAATAAGATAAACACTCTTTGTAGTATAATATGTTATCATTTTCGATCACTAAATCAACGAAACCATGTTTTTTTTTCGATTCTGTTGGAATACTTCGTAGGACCTGCTGATAACGTGCTCTTTAAAAAAAAGCTCTGGATTATGGTGAAGATGATAGGTTCACCACATTCTCCACACAAACGTTTGTGCAGGACAATTTATCTTCATGATGATTTATTATTAAACAAAAATTTAATCATTTTTATAAAAATTCTAAATTTCAAAAATGCCGTTGATTTCAACTAGAACTGTTCATGATCAAGAAGATCATGAACAAATGCACTCAAAAAGATCGACAAAATCCAGGACATTCGCCGAAAGTAGTGGCATTAAACATTCACTTTAAGTCACCATTTACCCAGTCGCTAAAGGCTACAAAGCAAGATCATACCGAAGGCTGTATGTTTTGACTCCAGTTTGGTCTTGGATTTTTATTTGGATTGAAGAATTCACTTCACTCATCATAGTGACTTGCATGATTGTTATTGCCCCACAGTTCTATTAATCCAAAGAATTTTCACCTAAGAACTGTCGATGTGCAACTAGAACACTAAGGTTGGTAAAAGCTGTTGCGCGATAGCCAACAAGCTTAGAATACCAGAAGATAATAAAAATAATTAACAGTTGAAAATAACTAGATGCACCAAACCGAGTTAAACGCATTAAGATATATCACTCTTACTAGCATGACGCAAGTCCTTTCCTGTTTGTCAAACTCTTAGTTCTTCGAATGCTCAAATTCCGCATAACAGCCATCATGATTTGAATGCAAATGCTTTCTGCTATTGAAGCAATGAAAAAAAAACACCTTCAAAGAAAAAAAGCAACCAGCTTACCGCAAATAGCCGCCAGGTACTGATGAACGACCCTTCGATCTGGTTTTATTGAGATAGGGAGCTTAGTTTCTGTCATCGTCGTGATTAGATATCGATATCACTGCAGATCACTTTGTTAGATTCTGATCGGTAGCTAAATGGTGTTTTGTTAATACCACAAAGCGGTTTAGCACGTAATGAGCTGCAATTATAAATCACAACACTTCCGTCATTAGCACACTGACTGGAATTAGTTTTTGTTTTCTTTCTTCCACTGCGGTGAAATCTTTTTCCCTCAAAGCACTTTTCCGATTAACACGTGATCAGCAATAGAGTACGATCGAATGTCACTTGCGGCACTTGTATGGCAGACTTTGTGTCATCGAATGGATTGATTGTTTTCGACTTCCAGGAAATTATCACTTCTGCCAAAATAAGAATAACGTAAGAGCACGTATTTTCGATTTGGTACCGGACTTTATGTATGTAACCGATTAGCACCACGCTATGATTTTGATTTTGTTCTGCTTTGTTATTAAAGCTGGAATTAATCGAGCAATTTGAGGTTCGAGCGCTGCTGGTGCTGTTGAGATGATGTTTCTCGGACACCGGGTACCAAACGAATGATATGATAGTTCTCCAACGTCGTGCACTGTGCTCGATCGCTACTGTTTGAAGCGAGCGTCCCGCCGGTGGGCGAAGGAATCAGATCACAAATGCGCAAATTTGTAAGTAAGCTATGCTGAGCAGCAGCACACAATAGTGACTTGAAACGTCACTTAATCGGTGCTAATGATGGCGTATTTTGACTATCGTTGAAATGAGCCGAGCAATCGGAGGTGGTATGACCGACGTTTAAATGTTGAGATGCGAATATGTCCCGATTGTTGTGTAGCAGACTGCAGGTTCGGGGATGCTTATATATGTTTCTTGCGTTGTAAATAATCACATACTACGGCTACTGATTACGTCGAGGTGTAACGGCAGGGAAGAACTTTTCGTTATCAACGTAAACAGTTACAGGTGCACCTAGCCAGAGGGGATGTAAGATTTACTTACAGTTGTTAGTGCAGACCACATGAACGGATTTTACGTGTGAGAGTTTATTGCTAATAAATTTGTTCACGAAGGATATTATAATAAAAAGGGGTTTTATCCAGAGGACGTAGATAATATTGCGTTTAATTACTTTCTTCACATTTAAAACTTTAAGCTTATCCTATTTATTTGAAAAAATCGCAATGCTAGTACTCAAGTATGAATAAGAAATATTTTGGAGAGCTTTTTTTCATAAGGGCGTAGAACATGGAGGAAAATTCATGAAAACAATCCACCACAGTAATTGCGTACGCAGTTTGGTAAAAATCATGTAATTTTCTGCATAATCTAACGAACATATATGGAATGTTATAGTTATAGTCAAAAATTAACTATGAATTTGCTTGGAAAATAAAGAAAATTCAAATTAACATTCCACTTGATCAACTAAAACAAAAACTAGAACACTTTTTCAAACTATCAGTAGTAAAGGCTAGATCTTTCAAACCCGAAATTTAACATATTTTTATATTCTGCTGAAAAAAACACCCACACAAGGGCCAAAATCCAAGTACTCCAGGCGTGCACTCGACACTGAAGAAGTCTCCTAGTCGCAGACGAAATAAAGGGTGTCTCAAATGAAATTGAATCACGGAAAACACGTTATACAAAATTACCCATTGGGTATTTTCTCTTAAAAATTTGGTTAGAAGTATTTTAGAGTGTTTTTTGTTGTTGTATTTTTATCGCTGTCAGTTTTTCGAAAATTGGAAAAAATGGCGTCACCCGAAAAGCATCGTCGCGAATTGATTTTGCACAAGCACCTGGAAAATCCTCAACTCGGAATCGTGCAGTCAACTGTGAGTCGTATGATTAAACGTTACTACGAATTTCTGAGCATCGAAGGGAAGGAGAAATGTGGTAAGAATGGATTATTGTGTTCTATTAGTGGTCAGGATTCACGACGAAAGCGTTTAAGCGGAATCCCAATGCTTCGGTAAGGGATGTGGCCAAAAAGTTGAATCTGTCCAAGTCTTTCGCTCAGAGAGCCAAGAACCGGGAGGGACTGCATACGTACAAAGTGCAGAAGGCTCCAAATCGTGACGAACGTCAAAATACGGTGGGAAAGTCACGGGCCCGGAAACTGTACACCCACATGCATACGAAGCCTCATTGTCTCATCATGGATGATGAGACTTACGTCAAGGCGGACGTCCAGCAGCTTCCGGGGCTACGGTTCTTAACCGCTCAACACAAGTTCGATGTTCCGGAGGAAGTGAGGAAACAGAAACTTCAAAGTTTGCCAAGAAATACATGATTTGGCAAGCGATCTGCTCATGTGGCGCCGTTCGTGACTACCGGGACTGTAAACGGGGAGATCTACCTCAAGAAATGTCTACAGAAGCGTCTGCTTTGTCTGTTGAAGCAACACGAGGCCTATTCGATCGTCTGGCTGGATCTAGCTTCGTGCCACTATTAAAATGTTGTCCTGGCGTGGTACGAAGCTAACGAGATCACTTTTGTACCCAAGAACATGAACTCCCCAACGCAACGAAACTAAGGCCCATCAAAAAATACTGGGCTATTATGAAGCAGGTACTACGGAAGCATCCCAAGGAGGTCAAATCTGAGGAAAACATGAAGAAAAAGTGGGTTTCCGTACAGAAAAAGCTGCAGCCAGATGTGTTACAAGGACCTAATGAGTGGTGTTAAGCGTAAGGTAAGAGCGTACGGTTATGGTATTGAAGTTTAATGAAATTAATATGGCGAAGCTTACTCATGGGTTATATTTTACTGTCTGAAATTTTGAAAACGATCGGTCAACTAGGTAATTTTCGACAGCTTTTTTTCAGTGATGCAATTTGATGCGGGACACCGTTTAGGTCTATCTGTCAAAAGATAAGTTTTCTATTACGGAATTAGCTTGCGTTTACTAGTGATAGTTTGAAAAAGTGTTTCGAGTTTTTTTTATTTTTTATTTAAAAAAAAGGATCAAGTGAATTTGTGAAGGTTTTAATTTAAATTTTCCTAGTTTTTCCAATTACAATTCGGGAAATAAACTCATAGGATCAATATTCCATGCTCTTAATTTTTATGCATTACTCATACTCAAGACTCCAAAAACCGCCCAAATGATAGTTCTCAACAATCATATCCTTGTCGTGATTGTTCTTTATCCAATAGTACAAAAACAAAAATAATAGCAATGATCCACGCTCAAAGGCGAAGCACTACGATTATTTTTGCTCCGTTGAATTCAAACAGACAAAATTTTCGGCTGGACGCATAGACTAACGCAAGCAAGCAATAGATTTTCCGAAATCTGGTTGTGAAGTCTTTTATCTCCAAGTTACTGATATTAAAAAAAAAAAAAAACAATATAAAATGCAAGTTTTGCGCCGGAGCATCCCAAAATAGACATTGATATAGATTCTCCATATGTACAAACATTTCGCAACCCCTGCAAATTTCAACATAGATAAGACACCTTGTGAAGCTTTTGGCGGCATATTGAGCAAGCTTGGCTCGACAACATGAACATACAATAACAAGCGCAAAAACGTTGTTTGATTGTCTTGTTACAAACTTCAAGATAATTTCAGAGAAATATCATTTTGCTACATGTCACAAGAAAAATATATGTGTGGTGTAGAAGAAGGAGGTATTTATTAACAGACAAACCGGTTTCCAGATACAGATAAAAATCAGAAGATAATTGTGAGACTACATTTAATCGACGTAGAAATTAGTTTTTATATTTATTTTACTCTTATTTTTTTTACGCCATAATTTCAAACAAATAAATAACTCCATTAAATATACTTAACAATAAAACTATATGATAACGAAAAACAGAGATACAATTAAATAGGGGGAGAAAATAAACATCAGTGATCGGAAAATTGAGTGGTGTCTGAGTACAAGGCATTGAAGAAGTCTGCAAGCATTAGATGGAATACGCGTATCAGTCAAAGGATATGTAATAATGACAAAATTAAAAGTAAATGACTCAACCCATTCAAAGCTCTTTATATGGGAATTCCGATAAGAGAATCGTCTACAAGGTATTCAATAAGTTTGAATACACTTTCAAAATGTGTTTAAAAATGAAAATACAAGATATTCTTTATTAAATTTTTATTCAAGCAATGTTAATTGATAACCTCTACGACATAATAGCTGGGAACAGTCAATATCATGCACATAAATGGAGCGTCACAAAACATACACATTCAGATTATAAATCGTGTAAAGTTCTGGGACATTCGATACATAGTCGGTAATGTTGTATGCAAAACTCGTCTTTGTGCGGTATGACGAACTATTTAATGCAAGAAGCTGCCTCGTGTGGAATGTAATACAATTTCACATGCTCTGATATTCACATCATAATGAAAATTCAGATTTTTTTTCTGTGTGGTTCATCGGCATCTCGTCCCAGATCTTGGAAATAAGCTTTTTAAATTGGTCCATAGTGTTCACTTGATGTTCGCTCTGCTTGACCAGCATGTACGATCATACATTAAAGTCCAGGGGATTAAGGCCCTGGGACCTGGGAGACCACAAAGTCTTATCGAGAAAATCGGTCAAATTCTCCCGATATCACGCTTGGACGATATTCGCCGTGTTGGCCGGTGCACCGTCCTATTGAAAGACGTAATGGTCCTTCCCGTATAGGTCCCGAAGTGCCGGTCTTATAGAACGCGGCGTCGATTTTCACGTTTTTCTCGATTAACACCAGTGGGAGCTTGGGACGGGCTGACCAACGTCGGCGCCCACAGCCGATCATTTTGTATATTGTGCAGCTGTTGCAAGACAAAGAGTTTCTCATCAGAAAACACGAACTTCTGACCTGCGGTCGCGAAAGTATCAGTTTGGCTCTGTCCAGCCTCTTCTACGTTGTGGTCTCCGTTACCCCGTGAACCTTGAGTTTCTTGTACGGCTTGAAATTCACCCCCACCGCCGGAAAATGTCGCCAAATGACAGCAAGTCCACACCGTGCGCGTCGGTTAGCCCATATATGAGGCTAAAGCTGACACCAATATCAATACACAGAATGCACATGTAGCGCACCTACACAACGATGAAAAGTTATATTCGAACTTATTAAACACCCTGTAGAATCAAAAGTAGCCTTTTATCACGGCGAAATTAATAACTCCTTGGGTGAGGTAACAAGGCGTACGAATTCGTCTATCGCCTCGGTTCCATCACCACCGATCTGAATTCGCGGTGCGAGGCTAACATTGTCTTTTCGTGAGTTTCTTCCCTTCATGTATTTTGTTTTCAACGCATTAAACAGAAGCCTAATACGAGCTACGATATCAAGGTCGTCGGCGAAGTCAAACAGTTTGACAGGCTCTGAGAATCACACCCTTCAATGCAACTCTGAGTGGCAAACACGACAATCCATCACCTTGCCGCAACCCTCTCCGAGATTCGAAGGGAATCGAGAATGTCCCTGAGACTCGGACGACACACATCACACGATTCATCGTTGCTTTGACCAACCGCGTCAGTTTTTCTGGGAATCCCTATTCGTGCATGATCTGCCATAGCTGGCCTCGGTCGATCTTCTATGCGTGTTTCTAGATTTATTAACGTGCGATCTTCCATTTACGCGCAACCCAAACCCGCGCTACAGGGTGCAAATTCAATGCACATAAAATTATCACCCAGATAAAGGCAAAAATAAATGTGATCATATAACCATGATTAAACCATAAATAAATTCGCTAAGTATTTTGATTACTTTTCAGGAAATAAGCACTCACCATACTGACAAAATCGGATTAAGATCGGAGCTGGATGGCGGCCACATATCCTTCGCCCAGAACAGCAGATGTTGCTGCAACCACTTCTGAGTGCTGTTCGAGGTGTGGCACAGAGCCCCTTCTGTTTTCCCGATGTAGTCTCCCGTGTTTACTTTGTCGCCTTTTGGAATGAACACCGAGTTAATAACGATAGCAGGGTGATACACGTTTTTATGCTCACTGGTCATGTCTTTTACCGGGAGAGAACTAATATAATGATCGATTCTGGAATTTGATACGGGATCGACGGTAAAATTGTTCTCGTCGGTGTACAGGATTACCGGAATTTTTTGCTGGAGGAAATTCAAAATTTCCTTGCATCGCTCGACTCGTAGTTCCCGGATGCGGTTGATAATAATGTGAGTTTTGTTTTCTTCCGTGCCCTCGACTTTGCGTGTCGTGAAGTCGCTGATCCCGTGTCCTTCGCCATTTTCCTCATTGAACGTACTGGATTCGCCCGAATCTCCCTTTTGATGGCAGCGAAAACCCTCGGAATCCGAGCTGACCTCGGACGACCTGTGACCACCTTTGCGGATAGTTGTCCTTTCTCTTCTCCGTCGAAGACCCTTTTCACTGTCCACATTGGACACTCCCACGGCGATTGAAATGTCTTTTTGCGACACTTACGCGAGGGACACGTCACTAATATACTGCCACTTCGTCATGGTGCAACTGTCAAACTGAGGAATTCGGCTCCATTTATTCGCCGTCTACTATGATATGAATTATAGCTTACGTGCATGCAAAGAAAACGAAGGCATTACATGCACAGGTGAAACGGGAACCTTATTATTAACCAAACATTATCACGCATACTGTAGTACAATGTGCGGAAAGAGCAATCATGCCAAAGGAGTCGAGAAATTTTACTTTACCCTAGTCATCTCAAGCATGGTGTAGCTACAAAGGAACAATGCTATTTTCAACCACTGCACAGTGGGAAAAATGGGACCCAAAATCACAACTAATTAAAGGCCGCTGGATAAGTGCCCTGTAAAATAGCTTATCTTATGTAAAAAAATGCGAGGAATCGAATGGCGATAGTTTCATCTTGGGCAGACTCCGAAAAGTGGCTCATTTTGCCCGATTTTCCCCTAATTTCGTAAGAAAAATTGAATAATCACACATTTATCATATTATCTCTGATAATATTGCATCCATTTGTGCTGTACTATTGTGGAAATGTCTGGAAAATCCAATGGAGTTAATATTGTCTTGTAAAAACGTCAGGAACTGTCCATTTTGCCTGATATTCCCCACATGCTGAAAGTACTAGATATGCCATGTGGTTTTGGAAATTTGGGCGAATTAGAAACTATAAAAATGCAATACACTATTGTGAAACTGTCCGGGGAACTGAATGAAGAGTATGTAGTCTTGTGTAAACATTAGTTATTGTCCATTTTACCCACTTTTCCCTACATACTGGAAGAATCAATAGAAAAAAGGGGTTTTTTGGAATAGCTGCGCATTAGAATCAATTCAAATGCACTACAATATTATGAAAATGTCTGGAAAATCGAATGAAGTGGATGTCAACCTATGCAGACTTCGGGAAATGGCTCGTTTTGCCCGATTTTCCCTTAATTTTGAAAAAATAACTGGTTTTGCCCGATTTTCCCTTAATTTTGAAAAAATAACTGGATAATCCTACATTTATCATATTTTCACTAATAATATTGAACCCATTTGGGATCTACTATTGTGAAAATGTCTGGAGAATCCAATGAAAGCAATATCGTCATGAAGGACTCAATTTTCTTTGTTGAGGCATAAGTCTAGACAAACTTTGCATAATGTCCTGTGCATCCTCACAGTCTTTTAAAAGCATTTTCAGCAGGCTTTGACATACCACGAGATAGAAGAAATTGAAATTTAGCTTTTTACGTGATCGAAAAAACTAATAAAAGCTAAATAATGTTCGAAGGAGAAAATAGATCAACACAGAAAAAAAATCTGAATATTCATTGTGATGTATAAATCAGAGCATGTAAAATTGTATTCCCTTCCACATGAAACAGCAACTTGCATGAAATAGTTGTAATGAAGACGACCTTTGGTAAACAACATTATTCGCAATGAATGGAATGTCCCAGAACTTTACACGATTTATAATGTTAATTTGTAAGTGTGGTGACGCTCCATTTATGTGCATGATATTGAACAGAAATTCACCCTACTTTTTCGAGCTGTGTACTTAGAACCTAATGCAAATATTTGCCTTGAATTAATTCTTCAGTCACAGTTTTCAATTTTATAAGCAGATTTTGTGCTTTTACAAACGGATGATTTGGAAAAATTCAAATAAGATTTCTCATTTCCTATTCTATCAGATGGTATTGCCACAGACAGAAGGAGTTGTTCCAGGCTGTCTGTTAGTTTTCCCTTGGCCTGATGGTTGTATCCGAGCAGGAACGAATAAATTGATAACTGGTTTGCAATTTAAGAACACAGCATAAAAGGTAAGCTACCTAAACAAAATACCTAAGAATTGCAAGCAAAATAGCTCTCGAATAACAAAACTTGTTATTTTGGATATCTGGAAATACCCGAGAGGTACTATTTTGGTATTGTCTTACCTCAATTTGGTATTTGCTTAACATTGTGCGAATGTTTTTAAGGTATTATCCTCAGGTATTTTACCTCTTATGCAGTGCTCTTAACGACCAAGGTCAGTTATCAAGTTATTCGTTCCTGCTCTGGTACAATCATCAACAATAACAATTGGGATATTGAAATGACTTTTAAGACAGCCTGGAACAACGCCTTTTGTCCGTGGCAATACCGTCTGATAGAATGGAGTAGGGAGAAAATTTATTTGCATTTTTCCAAATAATCCGTTTGTAAAAGTAAAAAATCTGCATTATAAAATTGAAGACTGTGAGTGGAGAATTACTTCAAGGCAAATATTTGCATTAGGTCCTAAGAAACTTCTTGATCTATTTTCTCTTTCGATAATAATTTTGCTTTTTTCAGTTTTTTTCGACAACAGTTAATAGCTAAATTACAACTTCTTCTATCTCGTGGTATGTCGAAACATGCTGAAAATGCTTTTAAAAGACTGTGAGGATGCACAGGACATTATGCAAAGTTTGCCTTAATTTATGCCAAAAAATAAATTGAGATTAAGTGCATAGTGGACTTATGAATATTCTTAGTCCTTCATGTTTGTGTTTTCATAATTTATTTTAAAATTCTTTTGTTCATTTTGCTCTGTCGCAATGCCACTAATAAAAAAATTCCATCGCATCGCACTGGTTGAAAATAGCATTTGTCGTGCGCATGGATGTTAGCGCCTTAACATGTCAATTGAGCGGAATGATGTGTTTGGAGAAGTTTGTCGGTATGATAATGCACTTTTGTTTAAGTTTGCGTGTCGATAATCAATTGTCACTTGCAGAGATATTAAACTCATGGTTTCAGAATTTTGATAACCACGAAATATGATTTACATGGAATATATAGTTATAACGTTATAACGTTAATTCTATAATAATTTCTCAGGAAATTATATTAATTTTTACTAGTTATTATTCTCATAACGCGAAATTATGCTTATTCTCTTTTGAAAACGATCAGAGGTCCTTAATCGTAGTAGAGGTCAATTATTATATTGAAGATAACTCCCACAGTCGCTATGGATTCTTGTCCACCCCATTTGCAAGGTTCCACCAAACTTCGAAGAAATTGTTTTTCCACTCGTTTCAAGGTCAAGATGTCTTCATGTAGTTTCTTCAAAATGTTGTCGCCTTGATCTGAAAAGACCGAAAATAAAATAAAATAAATATAAAATAAAAGGAAAATCGCCCCTTGTACAGGCCATATCAATGAAAGTATCTTTGTGATGTCGGTTACCAAAACTTTTGAATCAGAACAATTATACTTTATAATTTATGACTTGTTGTCATAATGTATCATAAATTCAAAAACAGGGAATTACTTATTGATTTTTATTATTATTTCTTGGTGATCGAGAATTTCAGCCTCTGGAGGGAAAATCTCCCGTTGTAGTCACCCAAACACCTCTTTGGGTATTTTCGTAACTGGTCCTGGGGTGAAACTCGAAGTCGTGACATTGGCGTGAGAGGTATGGTTCCCAAGCAGCACACAACTGTCAAAAATAGTTGCAGCAACTTGATTGTGGCTTAGTTGAGTCATAATGCAGTCACCTTAACCGGATCGAAACGAATGTGCTATTACGACTATCGCGCCTATCGTACTATCCGCCTCATTTCTTAATGGTGTTGTGAAGTGCGACTAAACAAAACTATTTGAGTGAAATTTTAATTTTAATGTTGCTTTGATCATTTTAATTTCAGTATGTGGAGCTGCTATATCAAGCAATGTAAAGATAAGTTATTAAAATATCCATATTAGTCTGAACAAAAGTAAAGCAGTGACACATGCAAACGTTTTCTTTGTTCTATTTATTTTGATATGAATTAAGTTTTGTTCCCCTTCATCACACATGAAATCACTAGTGTTCATCATGGTTGCAGTCCAATAATCATCAAGGTTTTGCCGTTGCTCAGGAAGATGATAGAGAAACAAAAGTGCCCTAATCAGTGCTATTTAGCTAATAATTTGTGTTAAATGGTCGACAATATAAGATTACCGAAAAGGTGAATATACATTTAATCAGAAGAGGCTACATGAAAAAGTGTGCTGTACAATATCTTCTGCGCCTATAACGTCACACCTAGATGGAGAATTGAAGTCTCTCGTTACAACGACTCGTTATTTTTTTTTTAATGTGCACTTGTGATGTACTGTGAACTACAGTACATTTACTAAAGCTCAGCAGCGATGAGCTGAAATAGTTCAACCATTATTTTATAGTTCAAACTTATTTAATTTTTACTTCATTATAAAAACAAATTGTCAACATCACGTCAAAATGCAAAAGAGGCCACCTTAAAATAGAACAGCTTTGAAGATGAGCTGCGTAGGCACAAATCGTGCAGATTCAATATGAAGATTTATGGTCGCATCTACCTTGGGGAACGCCGGATGAAATTAAAAACCAATTCTGAACGAGCAAATTTTGGCGACGCAAAAATATTGCGATTAGTCAAGTAGAACCTGATCCAGTCAGGAAGTTCTATGGCTTTTATTTTTCACAGTTGTCGTCGTTTAGAAACATGTCTACACATGTTCGACAAGACTTTTCACACGGAATAACCAGAAGAAGATCTTCTCTGAAGAACCAGCTCATGGAATATTCCATTAATCTTAAAATTGGCTATTTATAATATCCACTAAATCACAGTTCACAGCCTGAGACCAATCATTTTCATTCCAGTTGAAATTACCAAAAATTGTTCTTTTTTCTCTGTTCTAAGCGTTAACCCTTACATTGGACAAAGTGCGCATTATAGCACATCAAATGCACTATAAGGCGCACTATGTCCGACTTTTGGTTTAAAGTGTAAAACGGCAGAAAAATCCATTGTGGTTTATGACTTGTTCCAGGTTTCAAGCGTGATGGCAGTACTTACTTTTGAAAGTATGCTGTCTAAAGTAGCAAGATCGATTTTTTGTTTTGGTAATCAGGCACATTCGATCAACGCAAGAGTGAAAATTAATGGTCATTATTCAGCGGTGAAATCAGATCAAAAACATCGAATTCGGTAATAAATACTGGATCGAAAAATTCGACTTCTAATGAGTTGACATAAATTATATCGTTTACAGAAATTTCTTCAGGGAACTCGTAATCACCAGTGCCATGAAGATATCGTAGCATTTCCTCATATGGCGTTATTTACAAAATGTTCGAAAACCAACTAAGTCAAGTGGCCTGAATAGGAATTGAGTTCACATTTAACCACCTTGTACTCACTCACTATTACCACCACTTATGAGCAATCGAGACTCTTTTTTTATCAGCATAATCACGATTACGCATAATCCTCTATAATCTGTTTCGTTACACAAAACTAGTCGTAATATGTTTTGTTGTTTCAAATGTAAACATGCTATTGCGATAGAGGTAGTAGCTGTAACGCAGTTTGATTAAAGCTACAGTACCGACCAATGATACGGTAAAAAGTGACGAATTCATTTTTGTGTAAACAAAAAAATGGTTCTTCGGCATGACAAGAATCTCTGACTTGAAAAGTTACCAGGGAGGACCCAGATTTCGATACTGGCAAGGCCATACATTGAACTTATTATGAGAGTCCACTTCACTCAGTCGCATGGAAATTACGACTCGGTTTCGTAAAAAAAAGGAGTCATTCCCAGCTGGTGCTATTGAACGCGGTTCTCACGTCAAGGGTGACCACTGCAGAGTAGCGAACTCTTGCGCTGGATTGCCTCCTCTGCCGACGGACAGTATGGCATCCTTCATTGACTTGCCCTTTCGAAAGCCAAACTGGTTGTTTGACAGGCCGCCTGTACGCTCCGTGTACTCCGACAGCCTGTTATGGATTACCCTCTCAATCACTTTACCCGCCGTGTACAACAGGCATATCGGTCGATACGCCGATGAACACCTAATGGTTTCCCTGTCATGGGTAGCAATATGAGGATCTAGCGTTTACAGGCGTCCGGGAAGACGCCATCGTCTAGGGATCTCTGCTTTACCATCCTGAACATTTCGGGCAAAAGACACCTTGACGGCCAAGTTTGGAATACCATCTGGTCCTGGCGCTTTGTTCACCTTGAGCACCTTGCTATCAATATGAGTTCGTCGTTCGTCACCATCGCCTCAACCCCGGCCTCCGATCAAGCGACAGACATCTATCAAAATAGATTGCAGCAACTTAATTGTAACTCAAATTAGTTGCATAGCAGGGACTCGGGGAGGCCGTGGCTCGGGAAGAGTCCCCAATGATCACCTGCAGTAGCTCTGGTGATTGCTCGGTAGGAGCCACCACTCCCTTGGTTTTGGCCATTAATAACCGCATGGGTCCGTATTGGCTTTCAAACACAAGCCCTCGAATCAAGCTCGTTTGTTGGCCTTTATCTCCCTCTTTAGCGCGGCATTTGCGGCGATTAGCGCCTTTCGACGCTCCGTTCGTTCTGCGTCCGAACGCGCTCTCTGCGCTCACCTCTGCCTAGTGTGGAGCCAAACTTCTTCCACTTGGAAGCGTTGATAAGTAGTAGTTTTGCATCTATTCGCGTTATTTTTTATAAATACTACTATCAGAAACATGCTCAGTTTAATATAACTAAGTGATTAAACAAATTTTACTAAGGATATCAATGCACATATTACAATTACATTTAAAAAATACTTAATCTTAAAATTATAACTAGGATTACGGTCGCTAATGATTTGCAAAAAGAAATTGCAGATCACTTGCTTCCATCTCTAGTAAAATTATGAGGGTTTCACTCCCTTGATGCCAAATAATATGTCCTTACAAAGATACTGTTATCTGAATTAATGGACCGTAGAAAACTGTACACCTTGCCCAATAGGCAACATACTGGATTTAATTTCCAATTATCTTCCCATTTTGGGATCTAAGCTATGGTAGCCCCAATCTAAATACTTTGAATTTCACTCCTGCTATTAAAAATAAACTTAAATATGATATCAATGATAGCGTTGAGATAATATACCCCACTAATGTATTATGGATTGGTTTCTCAGCAGACTTGACGACACAGGTTTTGGAAGAAGTAACAAACACCTGTCATTGCGAATAAAAGTGCCTTTAGATTAGACAAGAGCTAATTTTTACAACACCTATAGGATGGTGCAATTGTGTCAAACATGTTATCAAATTTTAGTGCATTTATGTTCTTCGCGGCTCTAATGGCGTAGTGGTGCTTCTTGGTGGATTTTCAATAAAAAAAATCACGTCAAATTCAAGTAGAAAAACATTCTTTTCAAAATTGTAGATTCCAAGTTCCTTCAGGGTGACTAACTTTATAATAAGGACAAAAAAAAATACAATATTAGAAGTAAATCATTGCTCACTATTGTTAGCATGGTAGCAAATGCATCGAGCCAAAGTTTGTCTCAATGCATACAATTTTAAACGATATTCACTTGACCATTTCTAAATTTGCTGCAACTGGTTACAATACATTCATTTCAGATTTAACGAGATAAGTGACTGTTATTTTAATTCTTATTATTGATCGATAGAACTCTGATGAATACATACATAATACTTTATTACTGAAATCTACCGATAAAGCGTTCGTTGACTGTCGATAAAAACGAACTGATTGGAATTTCTCAAGGCTTAAAACTTTTAGAAGCGCTTTGTGCACGTTTTGCACAACAATCAGCAAAGAGAGTGAGATTCTCCTTTAAATTTTGCACACTTTCATAACATATCTTTGCTCAATCACACAAAAGAGCAGTGCACTCCGCGCAATAAGTCTTTCATTGGCTGGTTTCAAGATGCTATTGAAGTCTTCGATAATGTTGTTCAGGAAGTTCTGGTCAAAAATTTATGTGAGATGTTATTTTGGAATCCAAGATGGCGGTCATTTCTTTTAAAAATATATGAAATGCCAAGCATTATGCTTTTTTAAAATTGGTATTAGCTTGTAGAGATCGAAATTGAAGTACTATGACATTTGGGATTCAATGGCCCACGTTTGTTATGTAAAAATAGCAAATATCTCTTTGGCCTGTTGATGTTGCCACGAGGTGCCTTGGTGTAAACGCACCTTTAGATGAAGACAAAAAAGTGAGACTACTTATCATGTATTGAAAATCAGTTTCTGTAACGAGTTATTGGCAAATAAATATGACTGATTCGAAATGACTGCTTACAGGCTTTCAATCGGAAAATACTTAGTCGTCTTAGTGGATTCTGAGTGAAAATGCTTTCTTTTCAAATGTTCCATGTTTTGCAAATTCATAAATGAGGGCATATACATGAACACGGAAACTAAATCAGAAATATACTCATTACAACAATTGCAAAAAACACAATTTCCCGGCCAAAAATAACTGATCACATTTTTGTGGATATTTGATCAACTCAATTGCCCAGCGGGGAAAAGCATAAAAGAGAACTCGTTCGAATGAGCCAAGATCATTCCGATTCCACCAGCCAGTAAAATCTTGTTCATTGCTGATTGTTTGGCGCTCTCTAAAAATAGGCTGCAATAAAAGAACAACGCTCTGGCACCAGGCTGTTTGTTGCACTATGGTGGTTGTACAAAGCTTGTTTTTCTCTCGGCTTTTACCTAGGATAAGGCACAAATAGGCTTCTCGAACTGAGTTTCGTCGCTGAATAAGCATAATGTGAGGTACAACAGTAACGATAACGTTTATTGTATGGACTAAAAGACATGTCGTGGGAACTTCGAGTACCCTCCTAGCCGTCGTGTGACGGTATTATTTTGAATTACATTTCGCAGTCAAGCAAATATGAGTTTAACAAGGTTTGTTTACTCACCCAATAACAATAATGGATTAAAAGATAGCAGCTTCTGGAAGATGGGCTTCATTGCAATGTATGTTTTAGTATTACCATAACATGTCAGGTTCTTGTGCTCAATGTTTCCGTAAAAATTACTCTAGTGTGTCAATGATACAGTTTTATCTACATTCGTCTAAAATCGAACTCTGAATAATTGATTAGAGCGTATTTAGTCAAATGGAAAAGTTCATTAATGAAACAAATAATAGACTCTGAAAACATAAAACCGGTCGTAAAATGAAGCAGTCGGATATTTATTCAAGTCTATCATTGCCCCCTGGCCTTCTTTGCCAAGCTTATCTTTAGGGTGTAATCCACATGCTTTCAACTCGCAAGACCAATAGGCTACTCGAGTGAGGAATTCTCGTGCTTTCATGAACAGCAGATAACGCACGTTTTATGGCAATTTCGATGTTCTGTGGGAATTTCGAGTACCCTTTCCGTGGACTGTGACGACAGCCAGTTTGAAGATCAACTGGGTCATTTTACTTTCACTTTCTTGCACTGAGAATTGACTGATAACAACTAATGACATTGACGTGTTATGTACTCTATTGTCAGCACGCTGCTTTTTAAGCGCAAGGTGCGAATCAAGTGTGACATTGTCCTCGGATTCCTTTTATCATAGCCGGTTGTGCAAAACTAGAAGAGCTATTCGGTCATCATTTCATAAACTAAACACGGTGTGGGCTTTGTGGTGCGTGGATATTTTACTTTATATGCGACAAAGGAGATTAGCTTCATGACGACGATAGATCCAAAAATAAACATTCTTGATTATTGCACAATGGCGGACACAATATAAATTACGTTGGTTAAGAATGAATACGGTTTGCTGAAAGCATTAGAAATGTAACTTTGGCAATACTTTTGCCAAAGTAAGTTGTTGTTTTCTATTTATGGAATAATAGACGAGAAAAAGCACTATTTTGAATTAAGAACACCGTTTTACACATCTTGCAAATAATGCTGTTGAATATTTTTAGAATTTAACTGGTTCTGGCGATATGAGCGGACCGATCAACAAGGCTTGGCGGTCTCTAAGAAAGTTCTGAATAGTTTTTAGACTTTGTTTTTCTTACTCCATGGCAGTAGTTTATTCATAGTCCATAGTTTTTCAATGAAATTATTTTTTTATTGTCTGTGTTTTGATCAATCTGTTTTCTTTTGTGTGTGTATACAGGGTGAGTGGTAATTCCTGTCAGTATTTTTAAAACAAATGTTACTTAGAGTGGGTTAATCACAGACATGTTTGCACATTTTTCTTTCAGAGTGAATGCAAATGTCAACACAACTTGCAAGTTTGTTTTGAATTTTCATTCGTTTTAGAATCCTGGTAATCGTGTACGTGAAAAGGGTGCTCATGATAAGTCTGTTTTTGAAACATTTTAGACCGTATAATATGTTTAAGAGAATGAAACCACTCGGAATAAACGAAAGATTCATCTTTCGCCCCACCAAAGGGAGAAAGGTTTCAACTGAACTAAATTAAGACAAATGTTAAAGATATACCAAACAGGAAATACATTGAAAATAAAAAAAAGTCATGCAAGATTCTCATTTTTATGACTATATACTTCACTTACAGGAATTTTCACTCACCCTGTAGACGGGAAACTTACATTTCCATTCCAAATCTATACAAAGAACGCCAGGACCCTGATGGGCGCGATAACACTTATGAATATTCTATTCTATTCTATACTTAATAATATTCTATTGACTTCTGAAGTCCGCAGTTCTAGATCAACGATTGAGTGTTCCCGTAAATAAACAAACACCACTTTGTTAGTTGCCGTACTGTGCAGCTACATAGCTGCAGTTTATATTTAATTATTTTTATGGATTTCAGGGTTTATAGTTGTCTACTTACCAATTCCGTATTAACGGTAGACCAGTTTCAGGAAGTTGTCCAAGTCGGAAGGATACTGTTAAATCTACGGTTAAGTTTACAAGTTATTTAAGGTTAGCAAAACTTAAGACCTTTTGTTTATAGGCTTAACATACGTATCATTTAAACTTGTCTCCGCAAACTATGCCAGAGAACAAACTGGTATTCAACTGCAGAACTTTCACTATAAAACACAATGAAACTAATCAAGCAAATATTATTTTACCAACAAATTGAATTCAAATCTTACAATATATAATGCAATTCTGCAAACTACTCAAATCTGCTGACTATTTTTTGTAATTGTTCTATCCACTGTCGTTTTAACGTCAAGATGACTTTACTTGTGACGGAACGGACAGTTGGCTCACTTATGTTTTCGCCGCAACAAGAGGTATCGGCGACAATTGAGAATAGATGTGAATCTTCTTTTTGCCATCTCTTTCATTTGATTTACTTACAGACTCTAATTAAATTTACAGAATTCTATATAATTTACTGAGCGAAACAAGAATAGCACCACCAAATGTATTTGAACAATATTTTCAAAATTTACGTACCGATTTTGCTCAATTTAGTTTTGAATGATATTTAAATTTATTTCGCTTTGATTGGTGTTCATGTTGGTAATATTGTGAAACACCGTTAAAAAAATGAATAAATAAAAATAGCAGCGCCCTAGCTGTTGATGAAATTAAGATTAAAAAAAAAACCAATAGAAACACTTGTTCAGGAAAAACTTTGACTAGAAGACCTATTCGTTCTAATAATTTTCAATAAGCTTTGATTTCATGTACAAAACCAGTTTTCCAACGTATCCTGTCTGATCTGTATTCCTGAGCACGGAATTCCAGCATGATTATATTGTCAAATTGTTTGCTGTTTCCATAAACATGACGTGCAAGTTTTACAATGGAGCAAGTTTTACATTCGACAATCTGGAAGCATGATTTTGAAGCAATAGATTTTTTTTGTTTTGTTTTGTTGGGACGTAGAACCACTGCGTCCACTGAGTTGAACTTTTGTGGTATACCCCTGTTTACTATTCTAATTCACATCTTAAAGCTAGATCACCATTTGTCAAGTGACCAGCCTAAGATGCGTCTCCAAGTCAGGCAAAATTGAGTTTATAAAACCCACCACCTTTCCAGGATTTGCAGTCCAAATTTCTTTAGGTTGCATATAGCCACTGTACAGAAATTTAAGTCTGCTCTTGTACAAGCAGCACAACTACAAAGCAGATGTTCCGAGGTTTCACGTTCCATGTTACAGAAACGACAGATATCATTCTGAACCTGGCCAATGTTTTTCAAATGCTATCTACTCGGGCAATGTCCGGTTGCTAGGCCAGTATAGGTACAAAGAACTCTCTTATTAAGCTCCAGAAGCTTTTTACTAATTGTAACATTTGGAATTATAAACCTTTTCGATTGAACACACTTTGTGGTGACCAACCAATTGATCATCACCCTTTGCTCTTCCCAAGATTTTAATTCCATTTTTATGGCCACAGTGTCCCGGAACCCAGAATAAATTTACCGAGTTCTCTTGAACTCAAGAATGCATTCCCAGACAAGTTTGGATGTGCATTTATAATTACTTGACGCTTTGAGTGCCGCTTGGCTGTCTGTAAAAATACAAATATTTGCATATCTATATTTCCTCTTCAGACAAACGTTAACACATTTTATTATAGCAAAGATCTCCGCTCGGAAAACCGTTGGATAGTTTCCCATCGCCACTGAAATTTCTACCCCAGGGCCGAAGATTCCTGCTCCCGTTTTTGTTCCAATTTTTGAGCCATCTGTGAAGAATTTTTTGGAGCCATGACGAACAGTGGGACCTCCGACTTCCTAATCTATACGTTACGTTTCACATATGTTGTAAGGGATGTCATGGTTTTCCACAGGTTTCATCCAGTCTCCATTCATATACATCATTGGCCCATTTTGAAAGCTTTGTGAAATGCTCAGGCGACCGACTAAGTCACCAGACATGAAAGTTTTCAACCGTTTAAGTCTAAGCATACTCTTTTCCGCTTCTAGTTGCACGTATTCGTGCAAAGGCAGCAGATTGCATTCAACGCTTGGATACTAGCCGTTGAAGTTTTGTAAGCTTTTTCTGTGCAGTAGCCTCTTTTGTTTTTGGACACCACACAAGAGAAGCATACGTTACTTTTGGACGTATTATGGATGTATAAATCCACATTATCATTTTTGGTCTTAAACCCCATTTCCTGCCAAATGTTTTTGAGCATATCCAGAAAGCACTGGTTGCCTTACCGATCACACACTCAAGATGAGCATTCCAGTTCAATTTGGCATCCAGTATCACTCCTAAGTATTTAACCTGTTCACTAAGATGAATCTTTAATCCTCCTAGCTGAAACGCTTTTAGACTAAACTTCCTTTTCCTAGTGAAAGGAACAATTACCACTTTTGATGGATTAATGCTAAGGCCCTCCTGAATACACCAAGACTGGGTAAATTTTAGGGCCCATTGCATTCTTTCTGAAATGATGTTGTCAAATTTTCCCCTCACTTTAATGACTATATCGTCTGCAAAACCTACAACCTCGAAACCTTTTTCCTCTAAGCTTCTTAGAAGATCGTCTACAACTAAGGACCACATTAGTGGTGAGAGGACTCCTCCTTGGGGACAACCTTTCGTTACCCGTACTGTAATAGACGAACTTCCCAGCTCTGAAGTGATTTCTCTTTTTGCGAGCATGGTATGAACCCAGTTAATTATGTTCATGTCAAAGTTCCTTTTCTTCATGGCACGAGCCATAGACGAATAGGAAGCGTTGTCGAAAGCTCCTTCAATATCTAAGAAAGAACAAAGTGCTTTTTATACCTTTGAAACCACAGTTAGAGTAATGTGAAAGAGGAAAAATGGACTAGGGGGTGTATTTTTGAATATTCAACACTTTTTCCATAGTCTTTAATAGGACTGATGAAAGACTAATGGACCTGTATGATTTAGGATGCGCCTTGTCTCGCTTTCCTACCTTAGGTATGAAGATAACTTTTACTTGTGTCCATGAAGTTGGAATATGGTTGAGTCTTAAACTTGCCTTAAAAATATCAATTAATGGTGAGATCAACACTGGTTCGCCGTTTTGAAGTAATGCTGGAAATATCCCGTCCATTCCTGCAGATTTGTAAGGCTGAAAAGATCT
This sequence comes from Aedes koreicus, assembly GCA_024533555.2. Taxonomy (NCBI): domain Eukaryota; kingdom Metazoa; phylum Arthropoda; class Insecta; order Diptera; family Culicidae; genus Aedes; species Aedes koreicus. The sequence goes on from JAHHFK020004821.1 coordinate 160,766, forward strand.
AAACGCATTTTTACCCTGGTTTTCTTAACGATTTTATCAGCCAAGTCATTTGGTGCGATTTTTGTTCTAACAGACATTTGAGATGTCCTTTTAGAACTTCTTTCACCTTCAAGTGATCCATCTCTGATTGGATCTACACACAAAACTGATCCAGGAAAATGTGTTTCCATAATCAACTTTATCGTTTCACTAGGAGTTTTTTGTAAAAACTCCATCCTCATTTTTCAGATTCCCAAGTTCAATCGTATGATCCTTTGCAAGAGCCCTCTGAAGTCTTGCGACTTCCAGACTATAAGCATTAGATTACTTATATACAAAAAATATCATCTGTCTTACTTGCACTGTTCCGAGAGTGTATAGTTTCAAATATTGTTTTAGTTTATGTAAAACTAAATAACTGAAACAAACTGCGCTTTCCACCAACGATGTAAAGGATGCGCAAGGTTTTTGATCTTTTTTTTACCCATCAATGTGTAAAAATAAAACCGTTTTATTTTTGTATGATGTTTCCTCTAATGGGTATTTTCTTACCCATTGCATGATTGAGAAATTCACAAATTTTATGACAGACAGGAATGCTATATAAAATTGAGTGTTTTTTTTTTCAAATCCTGCAAATAACCGTGAAGGGCAAAAAATTGTATTGAGTTAATGTAGTCGCTTTTTACATGGTCAATTAATTTAATTTGTGTTTTAAAACTCCATGTACCTACATTACCTTGTGATCAAAAAGTTCCGGTAATTTGAAAAAAAAACGCATTTATTTCAATTTTTAATTGATATCTTTATTATCGCCTTCAAAGTACTCGCCATTAGAGGCAACACACATATGCCAGCGCTTTATCCAATCATCCATACATTTTTTATAGGCCGATGAATGTATGGCTTTCAGTTCTTCCAGCGAATTCTTTTTATCGCATCAATCGATTCAAAACGCCTACCTCTGAGCGGAATTTTCAGTTTTGGGAAGAGAAAGAAGTCGCACGGGGCAAGGTCTGGTGAATATGGTGCTTGTTTGATGGTATTGGTGGAGTTCTTGGCCAAAAATTCACAAATAGTGAGCGCGGTGTGTGATGGAGCGTTATCGTGGTGTAAAATCCACGAATTATTGCGCCACAATTCTGGCCTCTTCTTTCGAATTGCCTCACGCAAACGTCTCATAACTTGTAAATAATACTCTTTGTTAACCGTTCGACCTTCTGGAAGGAATTCAGAATGGACGACACCGCGAAAATCAAAGAAAACGGTCAGTAAAACTTTAATTTTTGGAGCGACTTTGTCGTGATTTTTTTGGTTTCGGCTCATCTTCGGCGCGCCATTCGGACGATTGTTGACTTGTGAGCATATCAAATTCATATACCCACGTTTCATCACCAGTTATGATGCGTTCCATGAATGTGGGATCGCTATCTGCGTTCGCAATCATCTGTTTAGCGACCTCAACTCGATGCTGTTTTTGCAAAAAATTCAGCTCTTTTGGAACAAGTCGTGCTTCAATGCGTTTCATGCCCAGAATTTCCGTCAAAATGTGTTCGGTCGATCCAAATGAGATATCAAGGAGTGCAGCTATCTCCCGAATGCTAATTGAGCGGTTTTCCATAACTAAATTCTTCACGGAAGCGATGTTTTCATCGGTAGTTGAGGTCGATGGTCGTCCAGAACGCGGCATGTCACTCACGCTTTCACGGCCTTCTTTAAAGTCTTTGTGCCAAACAAATGTACGATTTTGTGACATAGAGTCCTCACCAAAGGCTTTTTGCAACATTCTGAGCGTTTCCGCTGCAGAAAATCCGTTTGCAACACAAAATTTCACACAAACGCGTTGTTCCAATTTTTTATCCATGGTAAAAATCGCCGAGCGTCTATTTTTCGACTAACAAAAGCAGTTGTCAAAACAAAACTAATGGATAATTTGCTCTCACACTTTGACAGAATATCAGAACTAGTGTTGCCATCTTACACTAAAAAGATTTTACCGAAAAAATAAAGGCGGCCTTTTTAAATTGAAAATTACCGGAACTTTTTGATCACAAGGTATAAAAAAAGGTCTCATAATTCTGGACGATGTTTGGGAAAACACTCATAATGATTTCCTCTTTCGTCGTTGTGAACTGACAGAAATTCGGCGGGAACTTAACTGGTACTTCTCCATTGCCAATTGCCAATAATTTATTCGAAAAAATTTCGGCACGCGGGTCGTTTTGTAAGGCAACTGTATTTTGTTTTTTTTTGCGACAGTTCAGACACATCACGGCTACCAAATTGAATGAAGTATCTCACTGCTTGCACAAATATCTTCGAAATTATCGAAGTTACACTGAGCTTCACTTGAGTGATCGTTCACGAATAATACACTTTATTCAAAGTCTAATAATTAATGCTCAAAAAGTAATTGGAATGCAGCATCAATTGTACTGTATTGCACAATGTCATGTGGAGTATCAACGTCATCTACGATCCATGTCAAGGATAACTCGATCAAAACAAAAAAAAAACCATACATAATGTATTAAAAATCTATTATTTTCGAAGTTTTCATTTTTCCCATATTTTTTTTCAATTTTCTCTTTTTATAAATGTTGCTTGGGCGTGGACAAACAGAACAAAAAAAAGACAACTGAAATCGGACGATCCGTTCTCGAGTTATGCGCGGTCTTACGTATGCCACTCTGTTATATATATATAGATCATTTATGCTAAAAATTTCCACTGTTACTATTACAACTGTATAACTTGAATGTGTGGGGTAGCCCAAGGGGGGGGACGGTTTTGTGGATTGGGGTGGGGGTGGGGGGGGGCGGGTTGGACCGGGGTTTCCGAAGGTCCTCTTGGGATCGGCTAGCCTTGGTTCAAAAAGCCATCCCGGGGGGTTTTTTTCGGGGAACCTGGGGAAAAAGTCCTAAAGACATGGGATCTTGGCTGGGGGGGGGTTCTTATCCCTAAACAACCGGGGAAGGGCATAAAAGAGCAACCTTCCCTTCTTCTTCTTTTTCCGTCCGGCTCAATTGTTTTTGGAGGTTTTGTTGGTGTTTCGGCGGGAATGTGGTTGGTTTTCGTGGGTTGGGCCGTTGCGGGGCGATCGTCGTTTTTGCGGGGAAAAAAAAATTAAAAGAAAAAACCTTTACGGCACAAAATAATTAAAGAGCCTGCATTGAGAAAGAAGCAACATCTCATCCATTTGCCAGGTTTCTGCTCGATTTGAATGGCTTTTTGCAAGGTTTTGACAGATAATCGCTTTTTCCAATCGATCAATGTTCAATGCCAATTTACTCATTGCGGCTCTTTAACAATAATAACATTCATTTCAACTTGTAACGTAGTTCTACGTCACCTCTGCGCATAAAGCCATTGGGCTGTTCCTTGTAGTTTTTTTTGCTTGAACTTATCTTGAACCTTCACCCTCACCAGTAGCCGAATAAAACTGTTAACCTCGGACCAGGGTTGCTAATCGTCAACCAACGTTGTCTTCGCTTTCATCTATAATGTCGAAGGCTGTGTACCAATGCCCGAATTAATTTTAATTTCCACCTAAACTTGACAGATGGAAAATAATCGATTAAGTCTGCTACTCGAGCTGACTTATTTCTGACAGACAGGAACTCAGTTTTGCCAGACATCTTATCGAAAGTTTGTTGATCAATAACAAATGGATTTTAATCAATTAATCGATTATTTTCCATCTGTCAAGTTTAAGTAAAATTAAAATTAATTCGCGAATTGGTACACAGCCTAAGTGTCGAGTAGTCTCGATAAGCTAAGTAAACGTGATTGAATCCAAACACACTACATAGAAAAAAATGAATATTAACAGATGCGAAAATTTTCCCCCTCGTTCGCCTGTAAACCAAAGCAAGCGGAGACAAAGAAATCGCTTGCAATCTCCCATAGAAAAATTCCAAGAACTTATGCCAAATCTAACATTCCAATTATGCGCATTAGATTACGCTGATAATTACTTTTTATTCAACTGTGTAGCTCTCTGGAACAATAAACTGATTGTAGTCAATCAGTTCTACGCGCTAGAATGTCATATATTTTTATATGATGTGCTATCACGTAGGATTGAAAAACAAACCCTCTGCCTTTGGTGAATTAATGACAAAAGCGTTCAGTGAAAAGTTCGTGAAAATTTGAACTTCAATGGCAATTCTAATAGCACTCTCTGGTATACTGTATAACCTGTATGATAAAATCCAAGCAATCATCGACCACCCGGGCGCTGTTGTCGAAGCGGTGATAAAAATATAATTAACTGTGAAAAGGTACGCGATTGAAATCATTTTATTTTTAAAATTGAATGTTTGTATTGTTTTGAACGTTTTGAGTGCTGCAAAAGGTATGATACTGAAGCAAAAGTGGTCTTGTAGTGGTTATTACACTGCTTGCAATCAGAAAAATAGTGGATATCGCAGAGTACGTACATGCAAGCTCCACCGCTAACATTTTTGTTGTTGTTATTTCAGAATCGTTGCATTATCCCGGGATGCAATCAGAATCAAGTCCCAGCTTTTTCGGATCCCTAACTTGGGTAGTACCAGGTTTGCACAGTGGAGAAAGGTTACCACTGTTTACGAATTCAGGACAGAGCGGATATGCTAACAGCATTTTGTGGAAGCAGACGTTGATGAATGTAAGTAATTCTGTTTTAGTTAGATTTATGTTATGTTGTATTATGCTACTTAATATTACAGACACACGGAAAAACCGGAAGACCACTGCCATATTCTCCATGGAGTTGCCAGCTGGAAAAGTCAAATCAATCCCTAAAAAAAAGGTTGCTGCGTTGCGGGATGCTGGATAAAAAAATCCGAGGAAGATTTCCCTCTTCGAAATTACAGCACTGGAAGAAGTGGGCAAAACAGCTTGGCTGTTTGACCGAAATACAGCTACTTGAAAAATTTGTCGGAAGCACTCAGGATAAGGACGACCGACCCATGGTTTTTCGATGTGTATTATGAACCCCGTCTTCTCAATAGTGGGATTTTTTTGCGTGTGTAGCAAATGAAGGCTCCCATCAGTTTGTTTCCCGTAGCGCATCTCTTTAGTGGAAATCGTTTTCGGCCCAAGGTATTGTATTGTTGAACCTTTCTCTCCCAGTCAGGATTTTCATTCTTGGTAAAAAGGAGGACGTGTACAGATGGTAGTACGAACTCACTGTGATGCAAATGGCCCGCTGCATTTGCCATTCTTTACTGTTCTGAGCCTTCGCCTCAACCGCAACTCTTAAAACATTAGCCTGCGTTACCAACAGTAGTAAAGCGAGATTGGAATTGTATAGGATTGTTATATAAGCCAGTGGTATGCTTCAAAATAGAAGAACCTGAAGCAGCTAAAAAAAAACTACAATGAAACACATACAACTACTTCGATAACTGGGCCAGTTTTGGCCAGTTTGATATTTTGGCCAAATAAATATACAAATATTACCTGCCACCAGCTTCGCAAATGCAACAGACAACAATTTTTTCCTGAATGTATCGTCCACGCTGGTCAGACGCTTTGTTGTACGTAGACAGCACATTTCCTAAACCAGTCGAGCACCCAAAAGGCTGTTTTTTTTTAAACTTTCGAATGGCCCAAGACCTGCGTTGCATCTGTGCTGGATAAGCTTTTTTTGCAGAACTCTAAGCACAAAAGTTTCCGACTCAATTCTCGCTGCGGATCTAATGGTGTAGCCTAGGCACACAATAATCGAGGATATACAGCAGACTGATGTGGACCTCGTTTTCGGTATGGATGTCTGGAATAATGCAAAACATAATCCTCGACATAACCACAATGAATCGATGCTTCAAAAACGCATTGACATCCATATTTAATGACTTATTTATGATATTTAGTATACTTATTATTATATAATTTGACAAATTTTGCACCTGTTTCATCCATGGATAATGTTCGTAACTAAATATTTTTAACTTTATTAATGATTTTACATTCAAACACTGAAGTTTGGACCGGTTGTCATAATTGCATCAGTAGCGCATAAGTGTCACATGGATTCTTCTTTATAATAGCATCGTAAAACGTAGCCTGATGATTTTAGTCTTCGACTATTCGGTAACATCTCTATGGTTGTTTTTGAGCTATATCCAAACAATTTTTCCGCTACGAGAACAACAAAGAATTGATTCAAGTTCAGCACGCGAAATCTGTTTCGTACACTCAGGCAAATAAACTTAAGAATTTCATAAGGTTCAACTCAACTTTGATGCTTTCGTATCCAGGTTGCTCCATAATTTTATTTTTTCAACATAATTATATTTCATAAGGTAAATTTATTAAATTCATACTGATTTATGATGGCAAACAATAATATGTGATCTGGTCGCGGTGGGTGGGCCTACGCCATTAAGGTGTGGCCCATTCAGTATTAGAACCAAATTTTTGATTCTTACAGCGACCCTAGTGGTCGGATCTGTAAATTTTGACGTCTTATGTTTTCCCTTTAACAATAACAACATCAGAAAGTTTTTTTCGCTGTGCAGTTCGAACGTGTTTCAGAGAAATACAAAATGGAAGAAGAAAGAACAAAAATAATTGTGCGCAATCATTTGGAAAACCCTTCGTAGTCTGTGCCAAAACTTGCCAAAGTGTTGGGGTTTTCCCGAAATATCGTGTGGCGTGTTTTGAAAAAGTACAGAGAAACTTTGTCGACGGATCGCAAGCCTCAAATCAAGCGTCGGGCGGGTACTGTCAACCGTCAACTGCGGAACACAGTCATCAAGATCATTAAGGCAAACCCCAACATCTCAGACCGCGATTTGGCCAAAAAGTTTCGCTGTATCGTGAAACGGATTCGTCTCCGGCTAGGCTTCAAGTCATACCGTGCCTGTAGACAACCAAATAGGGATCAAAAGAAGAACAATGTGGCCAGAATCCGTGCCAGAAAACTGGTGTTGACAAAAGTCAATGGCTGTCTTCTTATGGATGATGAAACCTATGTAAAGGCCGATTTCAAACAGCTACCGGGAAAAAAACATTACTTGACTACGGCTCGGGGAGATGTTCCTGCCAAATTCAAGTTAGTGTTTTCAGACGTAAATATACACAGAAAAAAATCTGAATTTTCATTGTGATGTAAATATCAGCGCATGTGAAATTGTATTTCATTCTACACGAAGCAGTGACTTGCACGAAATAGTTCTAACAAAGATGAGCTTTTGTATACAACATTATCGATAATGTATGGAATGTCCCAGAACATTACACGATTCATAATTTAAATGTATATGTTTTGTGACGCTCCATTTATGTGCATAATAATGAACAGAAATTCACACTACTTTTTCGAGCTGTGTGTGTGAGGGGAAAGCAGCTGGGGGGGGAGGAGGAAAACCAAAGGTTCTTTCCTTAAAAAACATTTAATTCAGAGCTGTACAGAACGGAATGTCTCCAAAAGCGAATATTGCCATTCATCAGATCCCACCATGAACCTGTCATGTTTTGGCCGGATCTTGCAAGCTGTCATTACAGTAAAACAGTGCTAGTGGTATGAAACGGGATTCAGTTTATACCGAATGAACTCAACCCACCAAACTGTCCTCAGCTCAAGCCGATAGAGAGATTTTGGGCTATTATGATGAGGAATCTGAAGGTGAATGTCTGAAGTGTCGCCAAAAGCATCAATGAATTGAGGACCAAGTGAAATAAGATAGCCAAAACGATGGATGAGAATAATGTGCGCCGGTTGATGAAAAGATCTCGGGAATGAAACAAATTCCGGGAAAAGTCCGCAAATTTCTTCGAAATTGAGATGATTAATTTTTATTGTATTTTCCATCTAAAGTTCACATAAAGTCGAACATTTTAGTTACAACAGAATACTATTTTGTTAATGTATATCCGAAATATGCGCCATAGTCTATGTTCCAATTCTAATTGGGCCACACCTTAGCACTGAGATGACAACCAAGGACATATTCTGACGTGGTGGTATCACATGCTGACCATTTTTATTTAATGCCGCGTCACATATCATTGATGCACTGGGATCCAACGGACATCCTGTCTCGGAGCCTTGAATGCTGGAGCAGTCTGAAGGGGCTCTTTCCTCAGTGATATCGATGTGGGATTTCCTCTTGGCTGCAACACCTTTCTTATGCGTTCTGTGATATGATGACGCCACGCTTAAATATAAATAGATAGAATAGAATAGAGCTAGATAGAAATATGTTGATGGACAATGTGTTCAAAATTATTGACATTAGTAGGGAATCGACTGTTGGATTCACTGAGTTGAAGTTTTATTAAAACTAGTAACGTAGCGTCAGTCTTATTTTGTTATACCTCACTTCGAAGAGCTATAATAAAAATATTATAACAATGCTATACAAACAATCTTTTAACGGCTTCATTCTCCACAATTTTATAATCATAGATACTTTGCCACCGAAAAGTGAATCTTAAAGATGACTCAAACAATTATTGTTAGGCTGCACATGCATGTGAGACTTTGAAGCGATTAAACGACTTAGAGGTTAGTATTAGACGAATAAAAAGAAGGCAATGAACGGCAAGTAAACGTTAACTTTTCTACAATAGAACTATAGAATTTAACTGACTATCGCAGAAAACAAGAACTGACTAAGGCGGACAAAGTGATAGGTGATTAAACGTGGTAAGACGAGGTATGCATCGATGACTTTCAGAGCAGAAGGAAATAGAACCAGGTAATTTTCTTTTAACAAAAGTATAAACGACTGAAGAAGTTACGAAATGCCCTCTAGAACTTATAAACGTAACACTGACTGACTAATTACATAACATAAAAAGAAACGCAACGACCATCCAAGCTCTTTTAAAGGAAACTTCTCTCTCATGAATCCCATCATTAAACCATAAATATAATTGGGATTGGGAAACTAAAACGCTCAAAAAAGTGTACGGCAGGTCAAAATGAGTCGTTAGGATTTACGCAACGATATCATCAAAGGCCTGGCGTGGAGGTTTCTACTTTATTCAGAGTTCCGCCAGTATACACACTTAGAAAATTTTACAGCATTCGGTAATTTTTTTACCGAACTTTTTTCGGCAAAACGTTCGGTAATCCGATTTAACGGATTTCAGTTGGAGGTGACAAGTTCTTTGAATTTTTTTACCGGAATACTGTAAAATTTCACCGAAATACGGTAAATCGGATTACCGAACATTTAACTGCTGCTTAAAAGTTCCATTAAAAATTACCGAATACTGTAAAATTTTTGAGCGTGTTGAGCTTCAAAGTTTTTTGATTAGAAAAAAGTGTTTTTTTTTTTTTTTTTTTTTTTTTTTTTTTTTTTTTTTTTTTTTTTTTTTTTTTTTTTTTTTTTTTTTTTTTTTTTTTATTGTTAACACTGTATTGTATTACATTTTTTTTTTTTTTTTTTTTTTTTTTTTTTTTTTTTAGTAGCTGTTCAACCGTTGCGACGATGGAGTTGATAGAAAAGCAGCAGCGCAAAAAAAAAAAATACCACGTGCCTGGAAAATCCAGATCTCTCTCGTCGTGCTAGCAGTTGGAATCTCTGCAACTCGGGTTTTTTAAATCGGTACAACGAACGTTTGATCAACAATCAATGTGCAACTAGCAATTTGAAATTGGTTTACTGTTGTAGAACCCCTAGGTCGAAGTATACCTTGCAGTCTGCACCTTTTTTTCTTTCTTGCGCTTTTCGGTACCTTCCGGTACTAGTATCTTGGTTGTTGTTTTGATTCACTATGTTATTTTGACACAACATTTGAGTATGTGTTGGTGTGAGCTACGTTGTTGGGGGCGAATCTTTGAGCTTGGGACCGAGCTTGGGACAATTGTGCTAGTACTGACTGTGCCAAGAAAAATATCGTATTTGTTCGGGACCTACTGGTCTTAGAGTTAGTCTATGGTTTGATTATCGATCTCCATATGGTATTTAAAGATCACAAGATGGTAGTGAAAGCTTTCAAGAGGAATCCAAACAGTTCAGTTCGGAATGTGGCGAAAAAACTGGATTTACCCTTATGTTTTTGACGGGGGGTACAAAGGTACCATTTCAGGTTTAACATTACAAAATTTCATAGTTTATTTTAAAACAGGAAACTGAAATCTTGGTAAAAGTGCGAAGGCAACTTTTTGCATAAAAACATTTTGTATACTAGCAAGGGTGGCCGAAGGGGGGGGGGGGACTTTAATGGTTTACCCTCAAGTGTTTGACAGGGTAGCTGGGTACCCATCAAATTCAAATAATTGTACACAGAAACCCCTCTCGAAGATCATGGTTGTCACCTTGTCGTAGGTGAGAGGGCTAATCTCATGCAAAAGGCCAGCATGGGAGACCAAGAACATGATCAGCAGTGATAGTATCACACTATGCTTTCTTTAAATTGCCACGTCGTAGTACGTTTATTTGAAGGCACTGAAACAGGTGCGATACTGGCGGGTTTAACCGCAATTCACTCTTAGACGAAGCTAGGAACAATCTACATATACCTGATATCAAATAATTTAGGGAAACGACAAAAAGTTCCCTTTTCATTTGCTTGACAGTTTTTTTTTCATTGTTGCTTATTCTCTAATTGTCATTCATTAAACATCAAAATACAGTTGGTATCATTAATAATCTTATTGTTCGCTTCATTATTGAAAAGGGTGAGTGTTTTGATCATGATAGTGAGCAACTAATAATAAGTCCTGAATAATAAGTATACGACAGCCGTGATCAAAGCACTAACTCTAACAACATATTATTAAGCTAGGGATCAGACCTCTCGAACTGAACAAAGGTCATCGAAAAATGTTACTTAGGAGAGATGCTGACAAAGAATTAAAGGCTAAGGTTTTATGAAAAGAGTAGGACGCGGAGGGTCCGCTTAGGGAGTAGCCTTGAGGTCATAGAACAATTCTTCTCTATATCGGTTAGCTTTGCTTTAATAGTCTCTTGAATTAAAGGGATCCCTCTCGTGCTGTAAACATGCATGTTAGATTAAGAATTTGACCAATAGTGAAAGTATCAGAAATTCTAGTCATTTTTTAACTGCCACGTTGTAGAACGTTTATATAAAGGCACTGACATAAGTGTGATACTGGCGAGTTATGCAATTCACTCTTAGACTTATTACCTTCAATCGAAGGAAAAGACTTAAAGTACACTTTTCATTTTCGTGGCAATTTGTGTTGTAGTTCATCCATTTGTTGTATGGAATGAATAATCAAAATATCTGGTTTACTAATTTTCTAATAACTGAATGTAATTGCACTATTTTCGAGGGAGGTGAATGTTATGATCAGGGTATCAGACCGATGATGACAAGCATGTATATTCGAGATAGGACGCGGAGGGTCCGCTTAGGAAACACCATTAGAAGCTATAGAATAGACCTATCCATGTGGCTTATATCTGTAGCAGTGTTAGATGCGTCATATACAATAGCATACGGTCGTTGTTTCGTTGACGTTTCGTATAACCTCCTTTTTTGTAAAGTTCAAAAACGGCAAATCGGTTGTAATCGGTTGTAATGCGAGGCAATGAGATTTTACCCTTCATATCACACTTTAAATTAATAGAAAGGATAAACAAATAAAAAATAAACCCGCTAGATAGCAGGTAGACAAGTTCTTTTCAATGTTTCAAATTAGCTCTTATATGAAATATATTTAAATTTGGGATAGCAAGTAGATCACAAGCTGTAGGGTAGGCTGTAATTTAGGGTTTAGCCAAGCAATTATATATATATATATATATTATATATATATATATATATATATATATATATATATATATATATATATATATATATATATATATATATATATTTTTTTTTTTTTTTTTTTTTTTTTTTCTTCATGGTTAGTTTAGAGTGACTCAAAATTTCCAGTCAAAGAAACAAAGAGTCGTTGTGAGAATATCACCTATAATCTCCATACACCAAATACATTTTTTTTTTTCTTTTTCTTCACCTTTCATACTAACCTTGGTCTGCATGCGGTTTTACAATGATGGTTGCATGGACGCGAGCGGTTGTGGAATTCAAGCAGCTGTTCAGCCAGCGTCGCACGTGGCTTAGGTAGTAAGTATATGGCTGCACATCATACAGGTAAGCTCTCCAGAAAAATTTATAGGGTTGCAAGGGGATGTCGAGTACATGAGACTTGGTTATAAATAAATACAATTTAATCCAGGAATCAAATTGAAATACAGTATCTATCAAACACAATAACAGACTATAATCACGTACACATTATTATGAATAAGACAAGACAAGAAATACACAGTACACCGACGAAAACTCAACATGGACAAGAACATACACAATACATGAAAGCGAATCAATTTTATTAAAACTATTTGAATCATCACGATAAAAACAGTGACCAAATGGGCACCATAGCCTAGGAACGTCTGTGTGTTGATTTAAAATAGAGGCTCATAGTAGCGAATTTTACCAATAAAAGGGTCCAGTGCAGATTAAAAGTAAGGGCCTGCTACCACTGTGATACCTACAAAAAAAAAAAAAACCGTGATGCAATTTGACGTGGGACATCCTTTAGAAGTGCCATACATGTGAAATTCGGTAGAAATGTTCATGGTCCAGAGAATGGCGATAAAAGTTATCCTTATCAAAGTGCACGCGGATGTCCACTAAACCGTGTGTTTGAGAGATATAGTTACTGTAAGCAGAGAGATGAGTAGGACAACGATGAAGCATATTCGGTGACCAGATACAACAATGAAATCAACACGACAAGAGAGGAAGTACACCAACAGCCAAATCGGAACAACTAAGGGTATCTTCAGCGGTGGTCTATTTTTAGATCAACTTTATACCTGATTTGCATCAGCGAAACAGCGAAAGAACTAGCTAAAATAGACCAACTTTGTGTTCCCCGCACCGGTGTTATATTTCTTGTGGTTGAACCCACCAACACCTGTCATCCTGTCGATCATTCAACATCATAGATCAGAAGTTTTTTTTTCAGAGATCGCAGATTTTTCACACACATTTTGCCATTGATTGGTTTGACCAAATATTTTTGAATGCCAGTAGTGCATCGTTAGCTGACGATAAGGAATACTTGTTCTTTCGTTTGGCTGAAGGTGAGTGTGTGAATGCATGCATTTCATTAAAACGATATTAGATAATGCTGATTTGTAGTTAGGCAGGGGATAAACAAGAGTCGAGACGAAGAGGGTCACATCCTGCATGACGCCCCAACGTCGACCGTGATTTCCGTTCCGTCCATCAGAAGCTGTACCAGGACTACTTTAGCGACACGCAAACCTACAACGAGAAGCACTTTCTGCGTTTCCGCGTACCTAGGGAGGTGTTCCTGGACATTATGCGACAACTAGTCAACTAGAGGCTTCTCCAAAATTTATCTGTATGAGCTATTTGCAAGTGCTTATCATGGCCAATCTATCGATAAACCGATTGTTTACTTTGAAGACTTCATTACTTTTCATTTCCGAGCAATCGAAATACTATTCGGAATCTCGGAACCTCCGCATTTCGATCTAGTCAGCGTTTTCCGGAAAATGCAGTGGCTGTAAAAAAAACTAAGACAAGCATTTGTTATTTAGGAATGGAACGAGAAGGCAATTCACTAGCACCGGGTAATTGAGGTAACTTGAGTAATTTGAGGTAATTATAAGCATCCGAGGCGAGCAATACAACTTTTTGTCCGCCACCAGTATCATACGCAGGTTACTTTTCGGCTCACAAATATACCTCAGAATATACGCAATAAAATTTAGTTATTGTTTAGTAAAAGCTGAAATACTACTCAATAATTGGTGAGTGTGTATTGTTTAGCAACCGTGTAAAGTTAGAGGTCATAAGTGCATGACGCCCCAACGTCGACCGTGATTTCCGTTCCGTCCATCAGAAGCTGTACCAGGACTACTTTAGCGACACGCAAACCTACAACGAGAAGCACTTTCTGCGTTTCCGCGTACCTAGGGAGGTGTTCCTGGACATTATGCGACAACTAGTCAACTAGAGGATTCTCCAAAATTTATCTGTATGAGCTATTTGCAAGTGCTTATCATGGCCAATCTATCGATAAACCGTTGTTTACTTTGAAGAATTCATTACTTTTCATTTCCGAGCAATCGAAATACTATTCGGAATTTTGGAACCTCCGCATTTCGATCTAGTCAGCGTTTTCCGGAAAATGCAGTGGCTGTAAAAAAAACTAAAACAAGCATTTGTTATTTAGGAATGGAACGAGAAGGCAATTCACTAGCACCGGATAATTGAGGTAATTTGAGTAATTTGAGGTAATTATAAGCATCCGAGGCGAGCAATACAACTTTTTGTCCGCCACCAGTATCATACGCAGGTTACTTTTCGGCTCAAAAATATACCTTAAAATATACGCAATAAAATTTAGTTATTGTTTAGTAAAAGCTGAAATACTACTGGGCTGCAAAATGGTGATGGAGCGTGCGTCCCCGCAACATAGCTAGGTCCTCACAAGTTCCTACCTCATGCTTCCACGGGTCAAGAGATGACAAAGACCGCCAGCTAAGGGTTGCGTACTTAGCTGGTAGTGCAGCCTGGGCACTGTTGTCCTTCTGACTTCAGCTAGATTGAGGAGGTGCGTGTCGAGCGTCTGTCCACCAAGGAGGTGCGGCTCAAACAGCGTCTGTCCTGGCATCCAGCGGTTGAGTAAGAAACGCTGTATCGCGTCAACTATACATTAGGTGGCAGCCGCACCAAAGCGATGTAGGCAGCCTGACCCCGGTAAAGTAGCATGCTGAAATCTTACCCTACCACGAGAAATGGAAGTATTCTTTGTACGGTATATAATTTCAGATCATCCATGGAATTCCCAAGTATTGTGTAATGGTTTTGAATTGTTTTCTTCCCCCGTGGCTATGATAATGCAAGTCCGTCTACAATTGCAGCAGGATCAGCAGACATGCAGACTTTACAAATATAATTGTTTATGATCCTACATTTTCTATTTTACAGACGTGGAAAGTTATTTAGGGGCCCAGTAGGAAAAAAGAGTCATCGAAGAATTTCCTGTCATTTATTTTTAATTTTTTTCGTTTTGGATTTTTTGAGTTTCCGTTTTTGGGCAGTAGTCATACTCATATTCTTTGCTATTTTGCTAGGCTGCCAGGTTATCAACTTTATTTCATTATATCACGTTGGAATATTCGCTATTTTAGAGTTTCAATCATCTAACATCGCAGCGGAAGAGGCAAATAACGGCATTTTATTATTATATGTACATTATGTAGTATTTCTTTACAACATCGTATTATTTACATCATATCATGACCTTCACATTTTCATACAACAAACCTGATTTAACGGTATCTGATTTAAACACGAAATATACCTTCAATTTATGACATCTAGCATTCCATATATGTCCAGTATATAACGCAGAAAATTACATCTGTGGTAGGCTTTTGAAAATTACGGAATCTGTGGTAGGCTTTTGCACTTATTGCTAAATGTATTTTTCACTTCCGGTTTGCAAATGGACTTTTTACCAATTCTGAGCTGATCTGATTCATGCAGCGCTGTGTGCCATTTGGTGTTTGATTTTACATTTCAATCTTTGCATTACTTCATCATAACTTACAGTATCATTATGTTTGGTAATATTGTTTTATTTATTTTACTTCATAGATTATTCAAAGATTACTTATTGTTTTTTGCCCATTTATCTTTAACTCCCTTCCAGTTAAATATTCCCTTGCCTAACTCAGTAGCAATAACTATAAGGTCAGCAAAAATAAAAGCGGATTGCTGTTATAAAATCAGCAGCAAGTAGCAAATAGTGACCATGGCAACAGTAAATTAAAATGTATAAATTGTAAAGTTTTGTAAAATTTCAATAAAGCTATTATAATCTATTATACAAACTTTTTTAGGATACCTCAAATTAAGATTGTGGTGAAATGCTGCTATCGCTGACAACGAACGAAAACTTGCTTAAGCGCGAAACACAGATTTCTACACTTTATCACTTTACAACATTTCTTGCATTTCAGGATCAACCGAATGAAGATCATATATTATAGATACGAATGCTTGTAGTATTTTCCATTTACATAAATATATACACCATTATATAAATATTTCATGGGAATGGGAGGGACCATCAGGGCACCCGATTGAAGCACTCTGGATGGGGAGAGTGGGAATGCCAACTCCCCATTGCTAACAGTTTGTGAATAGAGGGCGGGCTCTTCTCCCCGCCCATTGGGGCATCCTCATGTTAGATAGCTTGCTCTTTTGACCAATTGTTCAGTCTTGTTGTTGGAAGGAGATTCTTTATATCCCTGTGGATACGTATAAGTGATGTTGCATATCGATCCACCCAACCCCTTTTTGGCCCTTCATACAACGGCATGATTAGGATAATCAGTGGTTATTAAAGCTTGATCAAGTCTAACAGAGAGGAGAGCCCATTGCTGTCGGACTTAGTTTCCGTGCTACAATGGGTGGTAGTACATATCATACAACACACTTAAATTCGATTTTGCTGTTCGGTAAAAAAATTGACGAAACACTTCGGTAAATATAACATCTTACCGATTTTTCGGTAAACATAAAAAATGTTACCGTAATTTTGTAACACTTTACCGAACGATCTGTAATGTTGAATTTTATTTACCGTATACGGTAGAAAAAAATACAATCCATACGGTAAAAACAAACAATCACTGAATACGGTAAGAACTTTACCGAACAAAACGTAAAACGAACTCTGAATCACCGAAGCCCGGTAAAGTATTATTAGCTGTCAAACTGTCAGCCATTTTCTATGAAGCCTCGTGGTTCCAGTGATCGGTTGTCCAGAAGGTGGTTTGGATATTGATTAATTTTAATTATTCCATGTATGTATGTAGAAAATAAACCAGCGTTAATTGGAGCTATCATCCGGCTAGCTATAAATATTTCAAATGTGCTGATTACACGCTAAACAATCAATAGGTTCGATGTAAAAAGGGATTATTATTCTAAATGATACACATGCAAAATATATTTGCTGCATTGTATCCATCTACAGGTAGAACACAACTTCACTGACGAGCATCCGATGCAGCCGACACTCATCGTTCGTAGTATTTCGTTGACTGCGCCATATGCTGGAAAGACCTCACAGTCCCGGTCGGAATAACAACAAATATAGTTTTGTTTAATATATTCAATTAACCAATAACATCCGAATATGTTGGTGTTTAATGATAAAAACAAAAACAAAATACCGAAACGGTTCGGTACCAGACTACACAAATTACCGAACTGTACGTTAATTTTTGACAGATCATCAAATCTTCCATTACCGAACTGTACGGTAGTTTTTGACAGTTCGTCAAAAAATTTGAGTACCGAACGTTCGGTAATTGATTTAATTACCGAACAGATTACCGAACGTTCAGCTGTTGAAAGTTCGGTAAAAAATTACCGAATACTGTAAAATTTTCTAAGTGTGCACTCTTGCGCTTTTTGGTACTACCCAGGTAACTAATAAGCAGTTCCAAAGCGTCTTAACGGCAGCCTATCAAGCAATTAAGTCGCCTTAAATGCAAAATAAATGCCGCTTTTGGCCCACTATAACGGCTGCTTTACTACAATGCTTCATTAATGCTATTTTGCATTCGAAATGCTTATTTCAGGCTACAAGCATTTAAATAGCATTTGAAATTCAACTTTACAACAGAGAGCATTCAGGATGCTGATATAATGCTAATATAATGCTTGTAGCATCTGAAATGCAGATTTAGGGTTGATTTACTGCATTTACTAATGCTTATTGGTTACCTGGGTAGAAGCTTTATTTTTGTTTTGATTCGCTGTGTTATTTTGACAGAAAATTTGTGAGTGTGCTCGTGTGAGTTACGTTATTAGGGACGAATCATTAAGGATTTCGCTGTAGCTTACATGGATTTCAGTATCAATGTGATGAATATATCTAGGGTTTTTTTTTTCATTAGGGCGAATCTACAGTTGAGATTCTCTCCGGTCTCGCTCTCTTTCATTCATTACAGCGCCATTATAAAACTTACGAGGGATTCTATAGTACAGATCGAAACACAACAGTGCTGGCTAGCATACTCTACAAATAGTAGAATGAAAAACGTAAAGGTGATTGGAATAAGAATGAAAGAGAGCGAGCCCGGAGAGAGTCTCTCAATTGTAGATTCGCCCTAATGAATAAAAACCCTAGATATCGTTAGGATGAATGCATCAGGCCTGTTCTTTCTAACATTCGACACTTTCATATGTGCGCATCGTCACGTGATTATATGATACGAAGCAAGTGTGAAAGAGTTAGTTGATTTTTTCTGTCAACCCTGCCGTGCCTTGGCATTGATCGATTTGTTTTGATGAGCAATATTCCGAAAAAGATTTTTCATTAGGGCCTAACTGACAAACGTAAACAATGGCTTCTTCCGTAAATTTCTCGTAATACGAAATGGCTGTGGTAGATTATTGAGGCAAGTTTCCAGGGTCGACAAATTCAAGTAAGAAACAATTGTTTACGAATTGCTAATGAAAAACCTTTGTCGATTTTAGTTTTTAGTCAGATGTCCAAAATTGTCAGATGCCCAAAATTGTCAAACAAAAACATGTGAACTATGGTGCATCTATATGTGGTATAGCAATGCAAAGCTCCTGGGCTGTTTGGATTCCATTTCACCGACAAAGGATTATTCGAAAAAAAAAATGTTATTTGAATCATCCCTATTCGGCTTTTCACGTCTGGGTGTGGTAGTGTGCCTTCTGGAAATGTGGTATTACGTTTTGGACGAAAACATAACAAATAGCTGTCAAAAAGAACTTTTCTATTAGGCTTTTTGACGTTGAATCACCCCAGGTAACAAATAAGCATTAGCATATGCAGTGAATCAACCCTAAATCTGCATTTCAGATGCTACTAGCATTGTATTGGCATTATATCAGCATCTTGAATACTATCTGTTGTAAAGTTGAATTTCAAATGCTATTTAAATGCTTGTAGCCTGTAATAAGCATTTCAAATGCAAAATAGCATTAATGAAGAATTATCATAGCATTGCAGTAAAGTAGCCGTATATTGGGCCAAAAGCGGCATTTATGTTGCATTTAAGGCAACTTAATTGCTTGATAGGCTGTTGTTAAGACGCTTTGGAACTGCTTATTGGCTACCTGGGACCTCTCCCTATCTGGCACATGAAGAGGAATGATGGTGTGTTTTCCTCCAAATGATTTTCCTTCTTACTTGAACTCCTTTGATCTAAATGGCGCTGTAGTGTGCGTGCGTTAAACGTCACTAAGCCTAACCGCGAACCACAATGAAACTTTTAGGTTATCTGTGGGAAAACACAATTTTTACACGACGATAGACACGATAGTGTGCGTGCGTTGAACATCACTAATGTCGTTTTCGGTTATTGCCAGTGCGGAACTGGGTTTGCCCTAGGTCCGCCCTAACAGCTGTCAAAACGTTTTTTTATTCAATCGGGTCGGACCTGGATGCGCTCTGGATCCGACCCAACATCGATGAGGTTCGCTCTCAAATTTTTCGAGGTCAAACCTGGGTTCACCAACACACACAAACATGAACTGTCAAAATCAAATGTTTATGTTTGTTTATGTTTATGTCTTGCACTTATACCATCTTACTGACTCGACTCTGAATTCGTTTTCGTTCGGTAATTACGAGTCTGATTCAGACCTGACCCAGGTTTAAAACCGAAAACGACAGAAGCTTAATGCTTGTACATGCATATGGTCAACGAAACAGAAATAATTTTACGTTACATCGACAAAGATTTTTCATTAGGGCCTAATTGACAAACATAAACAATGGCTTCTTCCGTAAATTTCCCGTGGCACAGTGGCCACCCATCTAAGCTTCCAATTCTATCGGATAGGTGAACTCTTCCTCCCGTTAAATTCCCATTAAAAGCCATTGTGTACGTTTGTCAGTTAGACCCTAATGAAAAATCTTTGTCGACATAATTTTTAATAGTCTTGCAGTACCCTCGGCGGAACTCGTTGGATTAAGTGGAATCTCGAGTTGTATGTAGTTTTTGTTTATTTTGTAGTTTGGCTTAGATCACTTAATGTGTAGCTTCGAAACAGGTCAAAACCTAGTTTTTAACGACCGTTCAATTCAACGACTGTTTGAATCAGTCGTAGTGTGTGGAAATAAACAAAGGATTAAACATACCATAAAATATATCATTACAACACAATAAATGATAAAAAAAAAGAGTTTTTGATGTAGCGGCGATGAGGAAAATCTCCGGGGGGAGGGGGGTGAAAAAAAAAAAAAAACCCGCAAAGAAAAAATTTGTAAAGTAAAGTTTTCCTTTGTGGGGAGATGGGATGTCTAGTGGAGTATTGTGTTTTGAACCGCTATGATAATGGTAAAAACAACAATTAAAAATAGTTGTCCAACTTTGCCATAATATGGGATATTCCTTTTTTAAGTGGATGCAAGACGCTGGAAGTGGTGATTGTTCAATTTTTTTGATAGTTCTATACTGCCGTGAAACGCATATCAGTCTCATATGGAAAATCATCGAATGGAGAAAACAGCAATTAAAGTTGTTATGGTGTGTTTCGTAATACACTGTGTGTCGCATCATGTATGTATTTTTTCCATCCTGCAATATGAAATATGGTGTGTTCAATACTCTTGTCTCAAGAAACTACAAATTTATAACATTTCCTGCGAAAAAACAGCAGTGGGACTGATTTGCGATTATTGTGTATGTCCGATTGTAAAATAATCGCATATCAGTCCCAGCCTTTTTTTTAGGTAGAATTAGATTGATACAACTATATGACAATTGTATCATTTTAAATGGTAACATAAGAGTTGTTGCTTTCTGTTGCTCAGTGATGCTTTATTCACATCCGATTTGGTATTGTTGCCTATAATTGCCGCTGCGATATGTTTCACATGCTCTCAATTAACAACTGGGAAGTACTTCTAGAACACTAAGTAGATAGCCGCCAAAAAGGGCCCACTAGGGACGTGTTTCTCCCGTGCCACTTGCACTAT
Organism: Aedes koreicus; assembly: GCA_024533555.2. Taxonomy (NCBI): domain Eukaryota; kingdom Metazoa; phylum Arthropoda; class Insecta; order Diptera; family Culicidae; genus Aedes; species Aedes koreicus. The sequence continues at coordinate 181,743 of JAHHFK020004821.1, forward strand.
CATAAGTGGAGCTCTACATGTTGCCAAATGTAATTTCAACTTAATGATTTGTTTTTATCTTGTTTAGCTGTCAAAGTTGTTTGTTTTGTTCGAAGTATGTTATTTTTAGTTCGCGTAAGCGTTGTTCCGAATTGTCTTCAATATGTCCTCGTTACACACGATAAAGGTTTTTTACGCCTCCGATGAAGATTGTCTCGGATTCGATCTGGCATCGACAAACATTGCACGTCGTAAAGTGGAAACATTAAAAAACTTCCGGTGTGTTTAAACACCTCACCAGTTTTGACCAGTTTTTGAAGAAAATTGGCGAAAGCATCATCTAACCTCCAGATCACGAAAGATACTGATTCGGATAGCAGCTTTTTTTATGCTGACGGAAATGATGAGGATACACGGAAAACGATGTGGAAGAGGACTAAAAAAGAAATCCGGAAGTTGGATATCCCAAAAAAAACGGCATCTTGCACACAACGTACACACGTTCGGTAATCCAAATTAACGGATTTCGGTAAAATTTTACCGAAATCCGGTAATTTTTTTACAGATAACTGTAAAATTTCACCGAAATCCGTTAAATCGGATTACCGAACGTTCAGCTGTTGAAAATTCGGTAAACTTTTACAGATTTCTGCAAAAAAATCTAAGTGTGTAATTATGTTAGATTGTGGGCGTAGTAAGGAGTGTGCCACACTGGTTCCAACGATGAAATAATCGATATGAATAAATCCTTTTAGGACCTGGACGCCGCCGGCCAGGAATGCTTCATACGCGAGAGAGTTAACCGAGTAACTGTTGAAAGATGAAGTCGGTATCGTTTTACAGAAGAGCATCTTCGAATGCGTCATTCATAAATTTTCCATGACAGTAGCTAGTGGTGAATCTATGATAACCCAAATGCTTAAACTATACCTTATATGGTTTGGACGATACCCCTTGTAGATCATTACGGAAAGAACGTTATTAGGGCTTGTTTCATATGGTGGGACTGATATGCGTTTATTTGTTTTTTTCATGTTTCGTCAGAACAAACTACCTAAGTTTTTCATTGAAACGTGGAGAACAACGATAATTAGAACTATTAATAATCATAACTCAAAATCACCGAAAATTCATATGGGACTGGTATGCGTTTCACGGCAGTATATGCGATAGTCATCCTGACCATGATTTAATTGTCGGTATAACGATCGAATTTTTTTCAGAGCGGGAGGATAGCGAAGTGACAAGTATTCGTCCACCACCCTAAATTATAACGTCTGTCAAAGATAGTATAACAATAACTGTTTGTTTTTTTGTTAACCCTTCAGACGAAATCTGGAGCAACATTACAAAGGAGCCTAACAAAGTCTGTTAACAAAGCGTTGTAAATACTCTACTCTTCAAGCGTTACGCCGCTCACGCAAATCGACGAAATTATCGTGTGGAAGATTTTCTCTTCCCCTCGAATAAGTTGTTTCTTTTTTTGCATGGGCGGTTCACTCCGACGAAAGTTCTTATATCTCTATACAAAAGCATTTGGGCTTTTTTCAAATGTTGCTCTAGAAACGTCAAAAAGATGCATCAACAAAAAAAAAAAATCCACCTGGCCGCTGCTGACGGTTTTTTGTTGTTGTGTTTGTTGTTGTTTGTGGAACGACGGGTAGCCAAATGTCGCATTATTGTGTCGGTACTTTTAACGCAGACAAGAAAAGAAAGGGTAGAATTTCATTTTAGGTTTTCAACAGAAGACGAAAATTATCTCGTAAGCGAAATTATTCAAAATGGATCACGTCATAGGATGAGGGAACATAAACTGCGGTTCAATAACACTTCCATCATCAAAATCCGGACACTGCAAGACCTGCCAAAATTGTGAGTGGAAATTCTACATAACTCCCACGGTAAGACTGATTACGGAACGAAGTAGTGCAACATCTCTGCAGGATGTCCGATCACGGTTGTGCTCATTTTGCGGCTTTTGTAAAGGAGTATGGGCTGGAATCGTTCAGCGTGGTGCACTCCTATTTCAGCACCTGCATCAATAAGGATGCCCGGCGACGAAAAGCTTTGTCCTGCCTGTGTTACAAGTGTGGTGGTTCTGGCCCTAGGCTGTATTCGTGCTTACAATGTATCTATTTTGGCTGCGAGGGTGCACACATCAACGATCACTGTAAACAGACCAAGCATTATATCGTACTGGAACTTTGCTATGGCATGATCTACTGTTACCAATGTAAGGATTTTATTTACGACAGCGAATGTCAAGCGATAGCTGAGAAGCACATCCGGAAGGAAGCGAAAAGCTTGAACAAGAGTTTGTCCTGGAGACCGTGGTCTCCTTCAAAGGTGGAGATAGATTTGTTATTAAAGAATCCAAAACGCCGCCATGTAACGGCATTTGCCAGTATTGGCCTACGAGGACTGTTGAACCTAGGTTCGACGTGTTTCATGAACTGTATCGTGCAGGCATTGATTCATACTCCGCTGCTTAGGGATTACTTCCTTTCCGAGAGACACAGATGTACTACAAAAACAGCTGCCAAATGCCTTGTGTGCGAAGTATCTAGGCTATTTCAAGAGTTTTACTCTGGTGCCCGAGGTCCCCTATCGTTGCACAGATTATTGCATTTAATATGGAACCACGCGCGTCATCTAGCTGGGTACGAGCAACAGGATGCCCACGAGGTTTTTATTGCCACCCTGGACGTGCTACATCGTCACTGCAAGATATCGATGAACGAAATTGCCGCTGCTGCGGCGAAAAAATCGAAACAGTCCCAGCAACAGATGCAACAACAAGATAATCCAACACATTGTAACTGTATTATCGATCAGATTTTTACCGGAGGTCTACAAAGTGATGTAGTTTGTCAGGCCTGCAACGGGGTTTTTACCACC
>JAHHFK020004822.1:0-25660 GCA_024533555.2 Aedes koreicus
AACTGCAACGAATTATGTGCAATTATATGCTCTCAGGTATTGTTTTGGTCATATCTCCATGAAGGATTATCCAATCCTAATGAAATTTTGATCAACTATTTAAAAATTTTATAAGTTTAATTTGGCGCTAACAAAACTAAAATCGGTACACAAATAGCTCAGTATGTAATCGGAGACTACCACTGTTTGATTACTATTATAATAGGCCGTCAAGTACTGTTTCGTTGATATCTTCGTAACGAAATGTCCGAATAAAAAAAAAATCAATAGCGTTCTATGGGAATGTTGTAGCTTTCATTTGCCGTCAACAGAACTGAAATCGGTTCACAAATGGCTGAGAAACCGATGTGACATTATTTGTAACGCACACACACACACACACACACACACACACACACACACACACACACACACACACACATACATACACACAGACATGTGCTCAGTTCGTCGAGCTGAGTCGAATGGTATATGACACTCGGCCCTCTGGGCCTCGGATAAAAAGTCGAATTTTCAAGCGATCTTAATACCCTTCTTTTGGTGTAAGAAGGGTAAAAAGAGAAGTTGTAGAAATATACTATGTTTCAAATATTCAATATATAAAATGAAGTATTAGACAATTTTTAACCGTCAGTTCTGACTATCTCATGCGTCATAAAACGTAACAGATGCGACACTATAGAATGCAAACAGGATCGATTAGTGCGAATTGTGTTTTCCGGTTTTGAACTGCAACGAATTATGTGCAATTATATGCTCTCAGGTATTGTTTTGGTCATATCTCCATGAAGGATTATCCAATCCTAATGAAATTTTGATCAACTATTTAAAAATTTTATAAGTTTAATTTGGCGCTAACAAAACTAAAATCGGTACACAAATAGCTCAGTATGTAATCGGAGACTACCACTGTTTGATTACTATTATAATAGGCCGTCAAGTACTGTTTCGTTGATATCTTCGTAACGAAATGTCCGAATAAAAAAAAAATCAATAGCGTTCTATGGGAATGTTGTAGCTTTCATTTGCCGTCAACAGAACTGAAATCGGTTCACAAATGGCTGAGAAACCGATGTGACATTATTTGTAACGCACACACACACACACACACACACACACACACACACACACACACACACACACACACACATACATACACACAGACATGTGCTCAGTTCGTCGAGCTGAGTCGAATGGTATATGACACTCGGCCCTCTGGGCCTCGGATAAAAAGTCGAATTTTCAAGCGATCTTAATACCCTTCTTTTGGTGTAAGAAGGGTAAAAAGAAGTTAGTTCCGAAGATATTCGATACTTCATATATTCAATTAATAAAAAATACTATTAGACAAGCCTGAACGTATTCTTTTTCGATATAGTGAAAAATAACACTAACAGTGTTCAACGATCAGTTTATTTTAATGCTAGAAATAATTGAAAATCAAACATTAAGTGAAAAAAGAGAAGTTGTAGAAATATACTATGTTTCAAATATTCAATATATAAAATGAAGTATTAGACAATTTTTAACCGTCAGTTCTGACTATCTCATGCGTCATAAAACGTAACAGATGCGACACTATAGAATGCAAACAGGATCGATTAGTGCGAATTGTGTTTTCCGGTTTTGAACTGCAACGAATTATGTGCAATTATATGCTCTCAGGTATTGTTTTGGTCATATCTCCATGAAGGATTATCCAATCCTAATGAAATTTTGATCAACTATTTAAAAATTTTATAAGTTTAATTTGGCGCTAACAAAACTAAAATCGGTACACAAATAGCTCAGTATGTAATCGGAGACTACCACTGTTTGATTACTATTATAATAGGCCGTCAAGTACTGTTTCGTTGATATCTTCGTAACGAAATGTCCGAATAAAAAAAAAATCAATAGCGTTCTATGGGAATGTTGTAGCTTTCATTTGCCGTCAACAGAACTGAAATCGGTTCACAAATGGCTGAGAAACCGATGTGACATTATTTGTAGTACACACACACACACACACACACACACACACACACACACACACACACACACACACACACATACATACACACAGACATGTGCTCAGTTCGTCGAGCTGAGTCGAATGGTATATGACACTCGGCCCTCTGGGCCTCGGATAAAAAGTCGAATTTTCAAGCGATCTTAATACCCTTCTTTTGGTGTAAGAAGGGTAAAAAGAGAAGTTGTAGAAATATACTATGTTTCAAATATTCAATATATAAAATGAAGTATTAGACAATTTTTAACCGTCAGTTCTGACTATCTCATGCGTCATAAAACGTAACAGATGCGACACTATAGAATGCAAACAGGATCGATTAGTGCGAATTGTGTTTTCCGGTTTTGAACTGCAACGAATTATGTGCAATTATATGCTCTCAGGTATTGTTTTGGTCATATCTCCATGAAGGATTATCCAATCCTAATGAAATTTTGATCAACTATTTAAAAATTTTATAAGTTTAATTTGGCGCTAACAAAACTAAAATCGGTACACAAATAGCTCAGTATGTAATCGGAGACTACCACTGTTTGATTACTATTATAATAGGCCGTCAAGTACTGTTTCGTTGATATCTTCGTAACGAAATGTCCGAATAAAAAAAAAATCAATAGCGTTCTATGGGAATGTTGTAGCTTTCATTTGCCGTCAACAGAACTGAAATCGGTTCACAAATGGCTGAGAAACCGATGTGACATTATTTGTAACGCACACACACACACACACACACACACACACACACACACACACACACACACACACACACACATACATACACACAGACATGTGCTCAGTTCGTCGAGCTGAGTCGAATGGTATATGACACTCGGCCCTCTGGGCCTCGGATAAAAAGTCGAATTTTCAAGCGATCTTAATACCCTTCTTTTGGTGTAAGAAGGGTAAAAAGAAGTTAGTTCCGAAGATATTCGATACTTCATATATTCAATTAATAAAAAATACTATTAGACAAGCCTGAACGTATTCTTTTTCGATATAGTGAAAAATAACACTAACAGTGTTCAACGATCAGTTTATTTTAATGCTAGAAATAATTGAAAATCAAACATTAAGTGAAAAAAGAGAAGTTGTAGAAATATACTATGTTTCAAATATTCAATATATAAAATGAAGTATTAGACAATTTTTAACCGTCAGTTCTGACTATCTCATGCGTCATAAAACGTAACAGATGCGACACTATAGAATGCAAACAGGATCGATTAGTGCGAATTGTGTTTTCCGGTTTTGAACTGCAACGAATTATGTGCAATTATATGCTCTCAGGTATTGTTTTGGTCATATCTCCATGAAGGATTATCCAATCCTAATGAAATTTTGATCAACTATTTAAAAATTTTATAAGTTTAATTTGGCGCTAACAAAACTAAAATCGGTACACAAATAGCTCAGTATGTAATCGGAGACTACCACTGTTTGATTACTATTATAATAGGCCGTCAAGTACTGTTTCGTTGATATCTTCGTAACGAAATGTCCGAATAAAAAAAAAATCAATAGCGTTCTATGGGAATGTTGTAGCTTTCATTTGCCGTCAACAGAACTGAAATCGGTTCACAAATGGCTGAGAAACCGATGTGACATTATTTGTAACACACACACACACACACACACACACACACACACACACACACACACACACACACACACATACATACACACAGACATGTGCTCAGTTCGTCGAGCTGAGTCGAATGGTATATGACACTCGGCCCTCTGGGCCTCGGATAAAAAGTCGAATTTTCAAGCGATCTTAATACCCTTCTTTTGGTGTAAGAAGGGTAAAAAGAGAAGTTGTAGAAATATACTATGTTTCAAATATTCAATATATAAAATGAAGTATTAGACAATTTTTAACCGTCAGTTCTGACTATCTCATGCGTCATAAAACGTAACAGATGCGACACTATAGAATGCAAACAGGATCGATTAGTGCGAATTGTGTTTTCCGGTTTTGAACTGCAACGAATTATGTGCAATTATATGCTCTCAGGTATTGTTTTGGTCATATCTCCATGAAGGATTATCCAATCCTAATGAAATTTTGATCAACTATTTAAAAATTTTATAAGTTTAATTTGGCGCTAACAAAACTAAAATCGGTACACAAATAGCTCAGTATGTAATCGGAGACTACCACTGTTTGATTACTATTATAATAGGCCGTCAAGTACTGTTTCGTTGATATCTTCGTAACGAAATGTCCGAATAAAAAAAAAATCAATAGCGTTCTATGGGAATGTTGTAGCTTTCATTTGCCGTCAACAGAACTGAAATCGGTTCACAAATGGCTGAGAAACCGATGTGACATTATTTGTAACGCACACACACACACACACACACACACACACACACACACACACACACACACATACATACACACAGACATGTGCTCAGTTCGTCGAGCTGAGTCGAATGGTATATGACACTCGGCCCTCTGGGCCTCGGATAAAAAGTCGAATTTTCAAGCGATCTTAATACCCTTCTTTTGGTGTAAGAAGGGTAAAAAGAAGTTAGTTCCGAAGATATTCGATACTTCATATATTCAATTAATAAAAAATACTATTAGACAAGCCTGAACGTATTCTTTTTCGATATAGTGAAAAATAACACTAACAGTGTTCAACGATCAGTTTATTTTAATGCTAGAAATAATTGAAAATCAAACATTAAGTGAAAAAAAAGAGAAGTTGTAGAAATATACTATGTTTCAAATATTCAATATATAAAATGAAGTATTAGACAATTTTTAACCGTCAGTTCTGACTATCTCATGCGTCATAAAACGTAACAGATGCGACACTATAGAATGCAAACAGGATCGATTAGTGCGAATTGTGTTTTCCGGTTTTGAACTGCAACGAATTATGTGCAATTATATGCTCTCAGGTATTGTTTTGGTCATATCTCCATGAAGGATTATCCAATCCTAATGAAATTTTGATCAACTATTTAAAAATTTTATAAGTTTAATTTGGCGCTAACAAAACTAAAATCGGTACACAAATAGCTCAGTATGTAATCGGAGACTACCACTGTTTGATTACTATTATAATAGGCCGTCAAGTACTGTTTCGTTGATATCTTCGTAACGAAATGTCCGAATAAAAAAAAAATCAATAGCGTTCTATGGGAATGTTGTAGCTTTCATTTGCCGTCAACAGAACTGAAATCGGTTCACAAATGGCTGAGAAACCGATGTGACATTATTTGTAACGCACACACACACACACACACACACACACACACACACACACACACACACACACACACATACATACACACAGACATGTGCTCAGTTCGTCGAGCTGAGTCGAATGGTATATGACACTCGGCCCTCTGGGCCTCGGATAAAAAGTCGAATTTTCAAGCGATCTTAATACCCTTCTTTTGGTGTAAGAAGGGTAAAAAGAGAAGTTGTAGAAATATACTATGTTTCAAATATTCAATATATAAAATGAAGTATTAGACAATTTTTAACCGTCAGTTCTGACTATCTCATGCGTCATAAAACGTAACAGATGCGACACTATAGAATGCAAACAGGATCGATTAGTGCGAATTGTGTTTTCCGGTTTTGAACTGCAACGAATTATGTGCAATTATATGCTCTCAGGTATTGTTTTGGTCATATCTCCATGAAGGATTATCCAATCCTAATGAAATTTTGATCAACTATTTAAAAATTTTATAAGTTTAATTTGGCGCTAACAAAACTAAAATCGGTACACAAATAGCTCAGTATGTAATCGGAGACTACCACTGTTTGATTACTATTATAATAGGCCGTCAAGTACTGTTTCGTTGATATCTTCGTAACGAAATGTCCGAATAAAAAAAAAATCAATAGCGTTCTATGGGAATGTTGTAGCTTTTATTTGGCGGCAAAAGAAATATCGGTTCACAAATGGCTGAGAAACCGATGTGACATTATTTGTAACGCACACACACACATACACACACACACACACACACACACACACACACACACACACACATACATACACACAGACATGTGCTCAGTTCGTCGAGCTGAGTCGAATGGTACATCTTTAATGTTTGAAAAGGAGTAAAAAGTATGCATCTTTTACTTTTCAAAAGGAGTAAAAAGTATGCATATTTTACTTTTTAAAAGGAGTAAAAAGTATGCATGTTTTACTTTTTTGCTAGGAGTAAAATGTAAGCACATTTTAACGTATATTCGGTTTACGCAAAAGAGAGTAAAAGTAATATACTCCTTTTTGGCGTAGTCCCAGTTTTCCTCGAAAGAGCATACTTTATAGTCATAATAGCGTTAATTGAGATTACCGTGTATGTCAAACCGTGCTCGCATCTCTCTGCCGATAACAAAAATGCCCAAAAATAACCTCGAAGCTCTCACTCCACCACCAAGAAACACTCGAAAAAATATCTACATAATTACATCATACCTCACGGTAAGCAAACAAATAGCATAAATACTGCTCCAGAAAATATGGACGCACCTAGTTTACAGCAAAAATAGGGGAAATGGCTCTAATTTGGGTCTATGGATCTAGAATTGGGCTCATCGATAAAAATTGCCTGTACTTAACTTTTTCTCATGTAACCTACACTCAAAAAACAACGCACCTTATATTTATTAAGTGCCAGCACCTATAGATTTGGGCAAAGTGCAAAGTTATTGCTCTGTATTGGTGCGGCACTTATTTTTTATTAAATGTGGTGAATTAACCATATGTGCAATAAATGTATAGTCTTTAAGCGCAAGAGCTGAATAAATATTAATTATAGTGTACATGGATTGCATTAACTTGTCCGAGCAAAAATCAAATGAGTATTTTAATACGTTTTATGTGAAAAGGTGCATGGATTTTATGTTTTCATTAAAAGTTTAGTATTGGATTTTTTGTACTTTTCATGTAATAAAACGAAATGTGTGAATAAAAGAGGTTTTATTTGTACCATCATAAAAATTTCATCACTTTTTGAAGCTATCGCGTTCAGCAGCTCTTCTGTGGAAATAGCAAAAATGCTCGGCTGATCTGAAATATTCACAATAAACTCCGTCAACATGGCAAAAAAGAACATCTACAGTAATTTATTACCTTAAAAAAATTCAGTGACTTCCGCTGATAAACCAAGTACCTAAACCACCACACGGTAAACTTCACTTTGCTTCTCCATTTTGCAGTTTTTTTTTCTTCTAGAACTATAAAGCAGCTGATTGTTTTTCGCGCACGGTTTTTTATTTCGTTTTAAGTGCGAAGATGGATAGAATAGGGCAAAGTGAAAACACACTTGAATGACATTTCTCGCTCCATTGAAAATTATGTGCGGACCATATCAGTCTCATTGGAAACGAACCTGTGTATTAAGTGCCGGGTGTTAAAAATTATGTGCGGCAAATGAAAATCATACTGGCTCACATGATTTCAATTCGAAGCAAAAATTGACCGATTTAAGTGCCAATTTTAATAATAAAAATTATTGATTTATTTGCAGTGTAACATTAAGATGTGCCTTCGTCAATGCCCAAAATTCTTCAATTGGTCGAATTTGCGGGCAATTAGGAGGGTTCATGTCCTTTGGAACGAATGAAACATTCTTGGTGGTATATCATTCTACCGTACATATCACTTCATTCAGCGAAAGAAGAAAGTTCGTGCGATCCAGCGCTCCGTTATTTTGGAAGATTTATTCGAGTGCGATCCTTGGAAATAATTAGTTTTTTTTTTCTCAAAATCTATTCACTTCAGTGAAAGGAGTGAATGTGAGTTTTTTTTCTAAGAAGGCAGTGTGGTTTTCCAGTGAAATAAGAAAATCAAGCAGTGCTTGCTGGCGAATTATCATCCCGCTCATTTTCGCTTCATCTCCGCGTGGTGACGCTAACCAGCGATACACTACTACATCGCCAACGGTCATCCGACATCGTTAAGCGAGTGCACCCGTACACCCACGCAGCGCACCGCTCCCCGCTGCCCGCATAGAAGTGCGACGTTCAGGCATACGGTGCGTCAGCAGCAGTAGCAGCAGCAGCAGCAGCAGCAGCAGCAGCAACAGATCAGTAATATTAGTTAAGTTTTTTTCCTCTGTCTCTCATCCCACTAGAGTTTAGCGTTAACTTGTGTGTGTTCCTGTTTTATGTTTGTGTATTAGCGAATTCGTTTTTGATCCAGTTCCAAACTGGATCGGGTATCAAAATTGGGTCGGATTGGGTTTTATTTGTAACTCGTATCGGATTGAAGTTTACACTGACAATAAGTTCGGGTATCGTAGGTTGGAACTGGTTCCAACCTAGGTTCAAAAACGAATTCGATATATGATTTAAATTTTTGGGGGCGTTCAACGCTCCCACGAGTAAGGCAATTCGTGCATGTTGAAGAGGTTTCTTCGACATGGACGGTTTGGCTGAAAAAGTGCCTTTGCCACCTGATGATGGGGAGACACAAACAAAATTCCGACCGCGATCGTATCCAATGGACTCGGTCGGTCCATGGGTTGTCTACTTTCAGCCCAAAATTAAACCTCTGAATGTATACCAAATAACTACTGATTTGACGAAGCGATTCTCAGCCGTGACAGAGATCACGAAAGTAAAATTTAATAAACTCCGTGTTGTCGTCTCTAACCTGAAGCAGGCTAATTAGATTGCTTCCTCCCAGCATTTTACACTGGAATATAGAGTTTATATTCCAGCTCGTGATGTGGAGATTGTAGGAGTGGTCACAGAGGCGAGTCTGTGCTCTGAAATTTAGGAGAAGCGGGCGGTTGGCCGATTCAAGAACCCTCTACTCCCCCCAGTTCAGTACTGGAAGTCAGAAAATTAGTTAAAATATCGCAAAGCGAGGGTAAGAAAAAAGTTACCCCCACAGACTCGTTTTTTTGATACTTTTTCTGGCTCTGCCCTTCCTCACTACTTAGAACTGGAAAAACTTCGGCTACCTGTGCGGTTATTTGTACCCCGGGTAATGATCTGCCCAAACTGGCAGCAGATGGGGCATACGGCCTCCCATTGCGGCAATAAGGCACGCTGCTCAACTTGCGGGGAGAAACATGAGGCTGGTCCCTGTGCAGATAACACACTAAAATGCGTTTTCTGCAAGGGAACTCCTCCCCATGCTCTCTCGTCATGCCCGGCGTACAAACAACGCGGGGAAAAATTGGAACGTTCTCTGAAACAACGTTCAAGGCAATCTTTTGCAGAAATGCTTAAGAAAGCCTCGCCACCCGATATCAATACAAATCTTTTTGCTCCTCTGTCAGATGACGAGTCTGATTCGGACTTGGTTGAGGAGGGGACATCTTTCAGTTTTCCGGAAGGTGCTTCACGAAAGCGTAGATGCATCCGAGCAGGGAAAGTAGCTGAACAGAAGCCCCAAATCAACATGCCCAATTCAAAGAGCTGTGTAAAGAAGGATAATCCAAATCCTCCTGGTTTTCGAAGTGCAAACTACACACAGGATTTTCCATCTCTCACGGGGACAAACCCTCGATGCCCCGATTTTAAGAACAGAAGCCCCCTCTTCATCTGGGCTGTTTTCATTTGATGATATTGTGGAAGGTATTTTCAAGTACCTCGAAATGTCTGACCCTCTTAAAATTTTTTTTTTAATCAGTTCGTTTATTTATTAGGCTCAGGCGTGTGTAACACTTTGCGGAGCCGATATTCAATATTGTAATTAACAATTTTTCTATTTCGATTTTAGTAAAGAGGGGTGCCAATTACTCGTGGCTAGCTCGAGGTTAATGGGTCACATTATTGTTTGGAAGGGGCTAGGCAGGTAACTTATTTCAGGTATTTGTTGCTGCTCATGGTTGCGACATCTTCCAAATCCTCGGTCTCTGTAGTCCCTTACAGGAACTAAGCTGCAGATGGGTGACCACAGCTTGCTGGGCAGGTACAAGTAGCACGGAAACAAAAGGATAATATAACTGGGACACAATGGCAGGGAATTTACTAGAGTGAAAGGGAGGGGGTGATGACATTACACTCTTAGATCAGACAAACAAAGGAATTCGTAAATCGCTTGCATGTAGGGAAGATCACGCATTCCCAAAACATCTCTTACTTCGCGGAAGGGTTGTCTACCTCGGGCCACAAGGGTATCCAATAGTCGTGCTCTGGAGGCATCATTACCCGGGCAATGCCAAACTGCGTGATCGATGTCATCATAACCGGTTCCGCACCTACACATGTTGCTATCGACGAGGTTAATTCTGTAGAGATGTGCGTCTAGCGAGTAGTGGTTGGACATAAGTCTTGACATCACACGAATGAAACCGCGACTTACATCCAGACCTTTGAACCACGATCTCGACGAAACATTTGGAATAATGGAATGTAACCACCGCCCAAGAGAATTACTTGTCCAATCGTTTTGCCAACTTTGAAGAGAACTCTGACGTACTAATGGGAAAAATTCATCATGTGAAATTCTTCTTTCAAAAATCTCGCCTTCTTGTGCGCCCACCTTTGCTAGAGAGTCCGCCTTCTCATTGCCTGGAATTGAGCAATGTGAGGGGACCCATGCAAAGGTAATTCTAAATGATCTTTCGACCAACGCACACATCTGCTCCCTTATTTTTGAAAGAAAGTAAGATGAGTGCTTAACTGTTTTCATCGACTGGAGGGCCTCAATAGAACTGAGACTATCCGAGAAGATGAAATAATGGTCTATGGGCATGTCGGAAATTATCCCCAATGCGAAATTGATTGCTGCCAGCTCAGCAACATATACGGAACAAGGTTCCTGAAGTTTCCGGAAGGCAGATGAGTATTCATTGTAAACACCGAAACCAGTGGATCCATCAATGCGTGACCCATCAGTGAAAATTCTTCTATTGCAACTGACATGTTGGTACTTTTCGATGAAAATATGGGGAATTAAAATAGGTCGAAGTTGATCTGGAACTCCTTGAATAGCCTGTTTCATGGAGAGATCATAATCAATGGAGGAACTGTGATAAGGAAAGCGTACACTAGGAGGGTTATAGCATGGAAGACTAATATCGGATGACATATAGTTAATATAGATTCGTAAGAATCTTGACTGGGTACTCAATTCGAGCATTTCTTCGAAGTTTTCAATCACAAGGTTGTTACTGATTCCACACTTGATCAGTATTCTAGATGAGAGCTCCCAGAAGCGGTACTGTAAGGGTTTTACTCCTGCCAGAACCTCCAGGCTCATATTATGCGTTGAATGCATACAGCCAAGGGCAATACGTAGACAACGATATTGAATGCGTTCCAATTTGATGAGGTGGCTATTTCTTGCCGAGAGGAAACAAAAAGAGCCATATTCGAGAACTGAAAGAATAGTTGTTTTATAGAGTTTAATAAGGTCTTCCGGGTGAGCACCCCAACATGTCCCGGATATTGATCTTAGAAAATTGATCCTTTGTTGACATTTCTGTTTTAAATACGCAAAGTGATTACTCCAAGTGCATTTTGAATCAAACATGACTCCAAGGTATTTGAAGGTCAAAGATTGGGTAATGTCTCTTCCCAAAAGCTTGAGACGCAGTTGGGCAGGGAACCGCTTTCTAGTAAACACTACCAATTCGGTTTTATGCGGTGAAAACTCGATCCCCAAATTTCTGGCCCAGATGGACAGATTATCTAGGGAATTTTGCAATGGTCTTTGCAAGATTTCCGCACGTGGACCTCTAAAGGAGATCACAGCATCGTCTGCAAGTTGTCTTAGCGTGCATCTATTTTCCAAGCAGTTATCAATATCTTTAACATAAAAATTATAAAGCAAGGGACTTAAACATGAGCCTTGGGGTAAGCCCATGTAGCTAATTCTGGAAGTTGTCAGTTGACCTAGATTAAAGGTCATTTGTTTTTCTGACAGTAAATTATACAAAAAGTTATTTAAAATTCCTGGCAAACCACTACTGTGCAGACTATCTGCAAGTATATCTATGGAAACTGAATCAAATGCGCCCTTAATATCCAGAAATACTGAAGCCAATTGCTCCTTGTGTGCAAAGGCCAGTTGTATATCAGATGAAAGCAACGCTAAACAATCGTTTGTTCCTTTGCTCTTTCGGAAACCAAATTGCGTATTTGATAGTAGGTTGTTTGATTCAACCCAACGGTCAAGTCTTGATAGGATCATTTTTTCTAACAATTTCCTTAAACATGATAGCATAGAGATCGGACGGTAAGAATTGTAATCAGACGCTGGTTTCCCAGGCTTTTGAATAGCTATTACTTTAACCTGCCTCCATGCGGGTGGAACTATATTTAATTCCATGAGAGTGTTATACAGGTTAAGTAATCGTCTTTTAGCGATATCAGGAAGATTTTTTAGAAGGTTGAATTTAATCATATCGCTTCCCGGAGCAGAGTTATTCGATGAAAGAAGTGCCATTGAAAATTCCAACATTGTGAATGGTTCGGCCAGAGAACCGTTATTTCGGGTAGTATCCCGTAAATTCGGTTGTGTTGGGACAGAGTCTGGACAAACCTTTTTAGCGAAGTCGAATATCCATTGCATGGAGTATTCTTCACTCTCATTGGAGGATGAGCGGTTTCGCATGTAACGAGCCTTTCTCCAAAGCGTTGTCATCGAGGTTTCTCTAGATAGTCCCTCTACAAACGAACGCCAGTAATTGCGTTTCTTTGCTTTGAGTAAGTTTTTAAGCTTTTTTTCAAGCTTGAGGTACTTATCAAAAAGCTCACATGTTTCATGTCTACGATAATCTTTAAACGCATCGGATTTCTCAAGATACAACTTAGTGCATTCATCATCCCATCCAGGGGTGGCGGGTCTTCTTTTGAGGGATGCACTTGGAACACGTCGTTTCTGAGCTTCTAATGCACTTTTGTACATCAGGTCGGAAAGGAAACGATACTCTTCTAATGGTGGAAGAGGATCGGTAGAATCAATACCAAGGGTTACCGCCGATGCAAAATGTTGCCAATCAATATGCCTCGTGAGGTCATAAGGAACATGGATTGACTGGTCTGTTTTGTGAAAACTATTTGTGATTGAGATAATAATTGGTAAGTGATCACTACCATGGGGATCATTGATTACCTTCCACAGACAATCTAATGATAGTGAATTAGAACACAAAGATATGTCAAGTCGACTCTCCCTGGCAGGAGGTTTTGCTATTCGTGTCGCTTCCCCAGTGTTCAAGATGGTCAAGTTGAAATCGTCGCATAAGTCATAGAAAATACCCGCTCTGTTGTCATCGTATTGTTCGCCCCAAGCAGTACCGTGGGAGTTCAGATCGCCCAGAATAAGAACTGGAGATGGAAGTAATGTAATTGAACTCCAAAGTTGACGGCGGTTTATTGATGCCCTCGGAGGGACATAGACGGAAGCTATGCAAAGATCTTTATTCTTTACATTTATTTGGCAAGCGACGATTTCAATGCCTGAGATTATTGGGAGTGAGATTTTATAGAAGGGGTAGCACTTTTTGATCCCCAGAAGTACGCCACCATATGAATCATCTCGGTCCAGGCGAATAATGTTAAAATCGTGGAAGTTTAATTCATCTTCGGATGAAAGCCATGTTTCACAGAGAGCAAATATATCACAATCAGAATTGTGAATCAAATACTTGAACGAGTCTAATTTAGGTATTAGACTACGACAGTTCCATTGTAATACGGTGATCATATCTTGATCCTCACTCGACGAATTATTCATCGAAAGATATGAATTCACCAATAAGGGGCCATGATACAGTCAATTGCTTGAAGTAGTTTCCAACTATAGGAATAAGCAGGTCAATAATTCCTCGGAGCGGTGAAGCATCCGAAAGGCCAAGAGCATTTAAAATGTTATCCACAATGTCCCTAAAATTAATCTTACCTCGCTTGGACGGGATATTCTTAGAATTGCGAGAAGACGTAGTTTTTGGTAACCTCTTACGGTTACTGTTATTAGGTAGCGGCGGGTTGGTATAGCTACAGCTAGGAACGGATGCATCAGCTATTACCGGTTTATTCGGTTTTTTAAATTGACCCCCTCTACCTCCAATTTTTTGCAAGCTTTTGAGAGTAGGTTTTATTTGTTTCCGGCGCACACCCGGAGAACTAGTAGGCTTTCTTTTACCGGGGGCGTGTACCTCCGGAAATCCACTCTCATCGGCTTCGTCAGAGTCCAGTTCATCGGAAGACAAAATCAAAAAAGGATTTTCATTTTGAGCGGCTGATACAGACGATGCAGACGCTCCGTTTTGCGACTTTAACATGTCTGCATACGTCTGCTTGGAGCGTTCTTGTATGGAACGTCTCACGTTACCAGTGCGCTTCTTGTACACGGGGCAGTTCTGCAAATCGTGGAGAGGCTCTTTGCCACAGTAAGCACACTTTGTTGCTTCCTGTTGGCAAGCATCCTCTAGATGCCTTTGGCCGCATTTGCCACAACGGGGCTTGTTGTCGCAAAAAGTAGCCGTATGACCCAACTGTTTGCACTTGGTACAATTAAATACCCTTGGTACAAAAAGGCGCACTGGGAAAAAAACTTTATCAATTTCAACAAATTTTGGGAGAATTGATCCGGCGAAGGTCACTTGTAGCGAGTCCGACGGTGAATACGTCTTTTTTCCATCTACCATTGATCCTGCATGCAATTGTTTGCATTCCAGAATCTCAATGGTAGACGAAGCGGAATCTGGAAGTCGCCCCTTACCTTCCATAACGTCTTCACACGTCAGGCTCGCTGCAGAAACCACGCCATCTATCTCCACATCTCGAGATGGGATGTAGACGTAGTACTCGACATTATAACCTTCGTCACTAGCAATTTCATTTGCAATTTTATATGTAGGTGCAGTAACACGCAGTTTGTTTCGGTTGACCTGATGGAATTCGGTCCCCGGATAACGACGCGTCAAATTTCTTTTTATGCCCAAAAAGTCTAGGGCTTTCACTTTCTGCCGAAAGTAGACAACCCAAGGAGAGGCAGAAGACGGCTGATAACAGCGCGCCCTAAAAACATCTTTGGGAGGCATGTCGCCCCCCTTAGAATCATCCATGAAAAGACAAATTCAGGGACAAAAAAAAAACAAAAATTAAATAAAACAAAATAAAAATCTGATGATTTTTTTTGAACCACCCTATGCAGAACGGTATTTTTTTGAACCACCCTATGCAGAACGATTTACTATATGGGAGAGAGATACACAACACACTAGCAGATGACGAAACAAAAAACAAATGTGCTACTTGCCGTTTGCCGGTATGGCACCTTCTGCTGTTGTTCGCAAACAAAGCACCGCTTGCTGACCGGCAGTGGATGGAGCGATGACCTTCCTTGCTGCGATGGTGCTTATGGGGTTACACTTTTTCCCCTCGGGTGTTTGACGATGGTACAGGCTGGACAGATCATCCGTCGGGCTCGGCCGGGAATGTCTGCTTCCCTAATGGAACGCTCGGCTGGATATCGGTGGTTTAAACAGTGCACTACTTTTAATCACCGCGTGATTGATAGCGGGTTGAAAAAAAAATGCAAAAGAGGTAATGCGGAGTGCGAAAAAAACTAAACCGAAGCTCTTCAGCGTTCGATGCGGATAAAAGAGCTCCTGATTCAGCTTTTTGGTGTCCCAAATCACCATACAAAAAAACAACCATTCATTTTTGCGATCAGTTTCCATCCAGCCAAATATCGACAGCTGATTTGGAAAGCCACCAAAGATAAATGTCTGCACAAGCAGAAGCAGAAACTGGAATTTAATACACCGAAAAAGACCCACGATTTTTGCCAAATCTACCTCGTAGTTGTTTTTCTTTTTGTTAATCTTGAATCGCTTTTTAAACAGGTCTAGCGAACTCCTTTCGCCCTTCATTGACATGCCAAAAGTGCAGCGAAGTCACTGCTTTCCGTTGATCGAATCTTTCTCGGAGAAGCGGAGATGGTCATACGAGCACACATAGTTGGTTCAGAGCTTGACATATCCAAGACAAGCAAGCTCCCACTGCAGTTGCCCCAACTCCTCCACAGCTTGCATAATTCGTAGTAAATTGCAGACTTCTTCCATTGTATCAACTGAAAAATACACTAACTGATCAACAGTAAACACGACAAAAAGCAATGGCATGCTCAAGGCGATCACATTGTGGGTTACAGAACGGCAAAACGCAACGGCAGAACGGCAACGACAATTTTAGTACATTGCGAATTGGTCATTTATTGCCATTTTGCCGTTCTACCATTCTCATTGTGTTTGACCCATTACTCTAAGACCAGTAGAGTCCCGAACAAATACGATATTTTTCTTGGCTCAATAAGTACTAGCACATCAGTCCCAAGCTCTGTCCCAAGCTCAATGATTCGCCCCTAACAGCATGGCCTCACACCAACACATTCTCAAATATTGTGTCAAAATAACATAGTGAATCAAAACAACAATGAAGATACTAGTACCGGAGGGTACCGAAAAGCGCAAGAATTATTGCAAGGTGCAGACTGCAAGGTGTACTTCGGAACTAGGGGTTGTACAACAGTGAACCAATTTCAAAATCGCTGGGTACACCTATTGATTGTTGGTTATTCTGCATCGTATTTCCTTGATTGCATCAGTTTTGAATACGTTAGCATCAAGTGCGTTGACGTGTATTACATTTTTTTTTGCTGTGTATTTGTTCTGAAAAAGTCTTTATTATATTGATAATATGGTTAATAATAATTATAATATAATGATCACATATTAATACATAGATCAAAGGACTTGAGTTTTTTGTGAAATGTGTTGTTTTTGGTTTATTTTTATTTACAATTTCAGTATCAAGGAGACACTGAAAAAATATGTTGTTGTTTTACGAAGATTGCCCGATCGGCGGCTGTTTGATATTACATCAGTCTTAAAATTACATCAGAGCAAAATTATAAGTTGCATGAATGTAATAATCACATATCAAAAACATGAATATTACACAAAAACCAATGCACATGATGGACTCCGCAAAACATGTAAAATATTACACGATTTTGATGCTTTATCGCATCTAATTGTTATGTGAAATTAAATCTCGCAACACTGCCAGATTTGTTCTTAGTATTTTTCATCTGCGGCAACACTGTCAGAAGGATGAATCGACGGGTTCGGAGAATATCTAAGTATAAACTGAACAACCGGACAAAAAAGCCACTGGCTGAAACACATTTCGATTCAAATAGAAATAAAAGCAACATTTTAGTTTAATTTCCGCTGTAGCTCTTTTTTTTTCATTAAATAATATCTGAAAATTAAAATTATTTTTACATTGCTCCCTTTACGTCGCGACTACACTGTACGTCGCAACGATTCACGTTGTCTCGATGGGTTACGTTGCCTCGTTTACATCGAGTAAATTACATCGATAAGCAGTGCATCATTTTATTGTGTACATCGAGACAACCTAACATTACACAACCGATGGAATGACCTATGTGCATCTGATTATGTGTAATATTCAACAACTTTATTTGCTGTGTGCATACAGGTTTTAAAAAAATGGTGAAAATTTTCATATGGTTTTCTGATTCCTACACGGAAAATAATCCACAGCATGCTTTTGTAGGAAAAATTTAATGGAAAGTTCCACATAATACTGATGTGTTCACACATAAACCAAACCCTCTGAAAAATACAAATGAATGACATACAACCAAATTGACCAAAACAAACAAGTTGGAATCCGTTCACGCTAAACGAAGACTACTTATCACTGAGTAGATAATTAATAGGTGCGAGTATGCGTAATGCGAAACTAAATTTATTTGATGTAGTTAACGAGAGATGCAAAGATACAATTTAGCATATGACTATTTAATATGGGATTAACATAATCGGCTACAATTGTATAGTGTATTAGCGTTTTATCACTAAATAAAGTTCATCAATATTCGGGAAGGTGCTTACTTTAGATCTATTTGATTACCTGAGTGTTTTTGGGTAAGCGTATTATACAAAAATATTTTTTGTGGATGTGTTCAAACATCATGTTCATGAATGTGGTTAATGGTTTGATATTGAACTAGTGTTACAGAAACAAACATACCTGATAACAACAGCTGTAATGTTTGTATGTATTGAAATTAAATTCTCGAAAATGATCGTGGAGTGTAACAGGAAATTGGCAACATTATGATACTAGGACAACAAACATTTACAACTGTTTCGGTTGTTAGTTATGCAGGAAGCCAGTGGTAGAAATATTATTGTAGTTACCTGCGATTTTCTCCAGGAGTTCAATCCGTTGATGATCTTAGTCCGATCCGCCAGGTATGGGTGGCAAACTAACTCCTCAATTTCCTGCCTCTTAATTATTTTTAATGAATCCAAATCGTATCCGTTTGCTGTGAAAAAAAGCCAGTAAATAACGCCATGTTAAGTTAATCATTTTTTATACTATTACCGAGAAAATTGTTTATTGCTTCTGAAGATACACGAAATGACTGAAGCAATTGAACCAATGGGTCATTTTCGTAGTTGATTTCTTCATACGAGACATCGACTTCTGTAACTTCCTCTACTCCTTCTGGGATCAGTTCTTCGGTGAATTCTTCAATAGATACCGTTTCAATTTCAATCTTCTCAATTTTCGAACTCGTTTCACCCTCCATGGGCTGGATTCTCGTTGCAATTCAAAACTGAAAATTAACCTGCAACTTACGAATTTATTTCCGTCCCATTCGTCATACCTCGACCAACAATAGAATAGAGCCGATGATTGTTTTAGTTTGAATGGGTGGTCTACGCTTTGCGAGGAAAAAAATGCGAGCGTTTATTTATAAATGTTGATAGATCCTATTCTATTGTTGTTCGAGATAAATACAACGTCGGAATTAGTGAATAACGTAGAGAACGGGAATACAAACAATCGTCGCCACTTCAATTTTACAGATGAAATATACAACTTTGGAAATGTATACTTGTTCCCGTTCAGCCGTTCCTGAAACCGTATTTAATATCATCACTTAGGGGCGTAGTAAAAAATATGGACACTGTAGCCTTGCAACAACTATTTTTCGAATTTTTTTCACCAAACATTTACTGAGGTACAACGGTAATACAAGCATCTTACCTTAGAACAAGACTATAGCTACACTACACTGATTATTTATGTTAAATTTTCACCTTGCGATGCAAACTTCCGCGAAAACACACGTTTGGGTTACGTTTGATGACTGACAGCGCACAGAGCATGCAGCGAGACTGGGTGACGGAAAATGAAATAACCCAAAAAAATAGTTCGTTTCAAACTAAATCGTTAGTTATTTTTTCTCCAAACAAAAACATCAGTTTAATTTAACCACCGCTTTGGTTGAACCAAACTGAACTTTTAATTTGTTTCCCAGAGTCAACGCAACCCTGGGTTTTGGTAATAATAAACCCCTTTGAATGTGGAAACAACAAAAATATTAGTTTAGAACAACCATAATTTGTGTTGTATTGTGGAAATGTATTTACGTAGAAACAACCAACCTGCCAGTTTGTTTCAAAATAAAATCGTTAGTTAAAAACAACTAAACGGATTTTTATAACAACTAGTTTTTTAGTTTGGATGTCAACAAACACTTTTGTTGTTTCAAACGGGACTGTTTTTTCTCCGTGCTGTAAAATTTATGTTTTTTTTTATCTGGAAAGTACAAATATGTGTCCATTTTACAAGGCCAGTGTCGACCTAAAAAGTAAAGAGGTTACGGAATTTTGTTCAAAATTACCAAGCGGAATTCTGACAATTGATTTGCATGGAACGAAATGTCACCTTCACTGACGGAATAATCGAGCGGAATATTTTTCCGAAAGTAAAAGTGACAGCTCCTATTAGTTTGCGTGGAAACCTTACAAATTCCAATTTTATTTTTCGTCCTTTTCAGGTCGGTACTGCTGCAGAAATTTTTTTCGATTCTTAACTTTTCCGTTTCAGTAAAGGAATTTAACATGGGTTTGGGATAGAAAAAGAAATTTCTTTTGAACACGATGCCGACCTACAAACAGTAGACATATACCAGATTTATGAAGAATTCAGTGAGATTTACCCACTTTCATAAATTGCCTTACCTTGGTTTGACGTTTTAGCCTGTTTTATGATTATGGGTAAAAGATACTAAATTTTGGGTAAATCCGAATGAGCGTGTTGATTTTTGATTAGATTCGCTTATTCATTCCCCTTCGAGCCTTCGTGCAGTAAAGTTGGAAAATATCACCAGGTGTATCAGTGCGCGAGACGCGCTTTGCCAGTAGTTTCTTTTTGTGCTTCCGCCATTTTGTTTTTTCATCATAAGTCGTATTTTAAAATTGTGAAAAGGATCATTATTCATTATTATTTTTAACATTCTGTTGTGCATTTTATCTCTCAACCAATAAGGTAATATCTTAACGTCTTAACGCGGTCTCGAAAGAGATCCGCAGTGCGAAATGGATGAAGATGAAGATGAGGTTTACAACCTCATGGAGGTAGGATCTGGTGCTGGTTATGAATCGGCAAGTGATGCTTCGATGTCAGGCCGCAGGAAAATGGAAATATCTTCGGATGACGATAAAAAAGAAATCAAGAAGAAGTTGAAAAGTGACCCCAAGAATAAAAACAGGAATGCCAAGAATAAGGACAAACACGACACGACCACAATGACGAATACAACTACGACGATTAACACTACTACGAGGAAAATTGAAAAATCTCATGAACAAGACGTGACAACCACAAACATATCAGAAAAAGTTACAAAAAAGAAAATGGACAATAGTTTTTTAGATGACGGATGGATCAAGAACAAGACTTACAAAACTTTCATTATGGAACCAACTGACAACAAACTCAAACTTCATATAATGGAAATAGCTAAACTACTTAAAAACATCAAAATCACACCATACAAAGAATTGAAACCCGCCGGTAATTTCCGTTACAAAATAACTTTTGACAACCCCAGACAAGCAGAAAACCTCATTAACTCAAAAATATTAACAGAAACATACAAATACAAAATTTACGTTCCTAAAATGTACCAAGAAACTATCGGTGTCATCAGAGACATTCCGCCATCAATAAATGAAGACGAAATACTTGAAAACCTAGAATCTGAAAGAATTAAAATTACAAAAGTAGAGAGAATCCAAAAGCTAGTTGACAAGAAACTTGTACCTACATACTCAGTTAAGATTTTTGCAGAAGGAGAAAAACTACCACAAAAAGTTAAGGTATTTGAACAACCAAAACCTGTTGACGTATACTTGTTTCCTCTTAGCTTCTGCTGGAAATGCCTAAGATACGGCCATAGACAAAAAGTTTGTAAATCAGACCAGATTCGTTGTTACAACTGCTCACTAAATGGACATGAAGGAAAAGACTGTAAATCTCTCAATACGTTATGTTTCCACTGCAAGCAACCACACAAAGCATTTGACCCAACCTGTAATGAAAGAAATCGACAAGATAATATTCGTAAAGCAATAGCCTATAATAAACTATCCTATGACGAAGCCTCCTCACTATATCCAAAACAATCAAACATACAACAAAGACTGCAATCACTAACTGAATTCCCTGTTATCTCAGAACGAAAAGACGATAATATTAACGAAACTCCTAACAACAAACAACAAGTTTCACAACATAATCCATCCACTAGAAACCTTAAAGAAAACCCCAAATCAAACTACATTACCAAAGATGAATTGGAACAAATAGTAAACAAACTAAAAATTGAAATAATAAAACAGTTAAATTTGACAAAACTGATTAATAAAATTAAAGAAATTCAAGAATCAATTTCACAAAACATTGCCAGTAATAACTCTAAACCAGATTTAGACAATAGATTTTTAATTAACATCAACGAACAATTAGGTGATCTAATCAATCCAGATATACTTCAACCAATAAAATCTAACAACAAAAACAATAAATAATGAATAAAGTTCGTAATCTAAATATTTTGCAAAACAACATTAATAGTATTAGACCAATAGCTAACCGATCACTTCTTACCAATCTATTGCAAAAACATAAAATAGACATAGCAATATTGTCAGAAACTTGGCTAAAGACTAACGAAGACTACAAATTTAATGGCTATAAATTTCCCAAAAAATCTAGAGACACGGGCTATGGTGGCGTTGCTTTTCTAGTTAAAAATGAAATTGCATACCAAGAAATACAACTTCCAGATATACAACCAGTTGAAGCGATAGCAATTAAAACTACAAATACAGTTCACCCCATTTTGTTTATTTCAATCTACATACCTCCAAGTCCTATAAGCAATAACCATATTAAAACACCGTTAACAACATTTTTCAACTTTTTAGACAAATTTGATTGCAAAATAGTCTTAGCAGGAGACTTTAATGCTCACCATGCAGTGTGGAACTTGACCAACAAAACATGTCCAAGAGGTGAACTAATTCTGGATTTTGTTGAGAACAGAAGTATGGTCCTATTAAATGACGGCTTACCTACAATGATAAGACACCCTAATAACACATCTTCGACAATAGATTTAACAATAGTTTCATCTTGCCTGGCAACATACACTGAGTGGTCAGTATTAAACGAAGAAATTTGTGGAGATCATAAAGTAATAATATTCAAAATAATCAACCAAGCACAAAAATTCAGTTACATCACAAAACTTATTAATAAGAAAAAATCCATAACAAACCTTAACGCACTAGAACCAGGAAGCATAACATCCCCTGACATACTTAGTAATATATTTACACATGAAATTGAAAAAACTGAATATAAGCCCACGAAAAAGTTCACCCCTAAAGCATGGTGGGATGCTAATATACAAACATTATTTGATTCAAAAACAGAAAAATTAATCAAATACTATCAAAATTTGACATTCGAAAATTTTATTGCATTCAAAAAAGCAAGAGCTAAATTGAAAACTGAAATTAAAAAAGCTAAGAGAAAAAGCTTCCACGACCTAACAGACAACCTCACACCGGACTTGAATATTAAGCAATTATGGACAACCATTAAGCTTATTAGTGGTGGTTTCCCATCTAAAAACAATTTAAAACTACTTAATGAGAAGCAACTTGCAAATAATTTTATGAATTTAAACTTTCCAAATATAAATAAAGAATTATCATTTGAAATAAGCAACTCGCCAATGACTCTAAAAATCTCTGTTACGGAAGTATTGAAAATTATTGAATCGAAAAAACTGACGTCTGCACCTGGACATGATCATATTTCTTATTTTATTCTGAAACACCTAAAACTGGATTTAATCAAAGTCATAACTAACATATGCAACGAAGTTTTGAATAAAATGAACATTCCAGATAGCTGGTTAAAAATTAAAATAATCCCCATTTTAAAACCAGGTAAAGATGAAAATTTAGCGGCCTCATATAGACCTATTTGTTTAATTCCAACCTTCTTAAAAATTATTAATATAAAAATTAAACAGGAAATGGTTGAATTCATTAAATACAAGAACATAATATCGCAATTTTCTTTTGGCTTCAAAAACAAAACATCATCTATCAATTGCGTTAATTATTTAGTCCACATTATAAAATCAGAAAAAAACCTTAAACAATGCACTATGGTGACATTTTTAGATCTATCAAAAGCGTTTGATAATGTAGATATTTCTATTCTTTTAAAAATCTTAAGAGAAAAACAATTCCCTTCCTATATAGTTGATTGGTTATATATTTACTTACGAAAGCGAAAAACTGTATTAACGTTAAATGATGGTACTGTAATAGAAACAATCACAAACAAAGGTTTACCTCAGGGATGCCCAATTTCACCAATATTATTTAATATCTACACAACAAAACTACACGAAATAACAATAGATGGTACACTCATACAATTTGCTGATGACTTTGCAGTTATAACCAAAGGAAAAGACACAACAGAAACGAGCAATAAAATGAACATTCTTTTAGACACAATCTGTACAGAATTAGACAGATTAGGCATGACAGTTAACCCAAACAAAAGCGCAACATTAGTTTTTTCAAACAATATCCCGGACAACATAAATATTAGAATAAATAATAGCCCTATAAACATTGAATATACACATAAATATTTAGGTATTTGGATAGACTTTAAATTAAACTTCAAAGCACATATAACACACACTGTTAATAAGGCAAAAAAAAAGATCAACATTTTAAAGATGCTAAGTAGGAAAAAAGGCGGCTGTCATCCTAAAACGCTTCAAAAAATCAATAATGCTATAGTTCGCTCTCAATTAGATTACGGTCTATCAATTTATTCAAAAGCTTGTAAAACAGATCTAACCAGAATTGAAAAAGTACAAAATCTTTCCATTAGAACTTCAGGCCGATATCTACAGTCCACACCAAACCAAATCCTTTACGCAGAATTAGGTGAATTTCCACTATACTACAGAGCTCAATATTTAGCCTACAAAGAATTGTTAAAAACATTACTCTTCAAAAATAGTCCTATTATAAATCACTTAAATGAGTTGCTAAACTCAGATGAAATTCCTAAACACCACACTTATTTAGAATACATAGCATCAATAAATAACTTTCACCTTCTACAATGTCAGTTTAAAATTCATCAGTTTAACACTAAAACTTTAAATTTTAATTTAATAGAGATAATACCAACAATACCTCATTTAAGCAAAAAAAATACTCCACTTGCATTACAGAATTCAATAGTACAAAAGTTAATCAGAGAAGAATATTTCACTTATTTCAAATTGTTTACCGATGGATCTAAAACATCTCAAGGCGTTGGATATGGCATATACGACCATGAAAATAAGATATCTTTTTGTAACAAATTAAATTCAAATTTCTCTATTATGAATGCAGAGCTTGTAGGCATAACTGAAGCACTTGAATATGCCATTACTTTAAACCAATTTAAAGTTGTTATTTTTACAGACTCCCAAAGTAGCTGCATGACACTAATAAACAATAGCGACGAAAACTACCTAATAAACAAATTATATACACTAGTTAATTGCAATAGTTTCCAAAAAATTGTTATCCAATGGATACCAAGCCACACCAATATTTTAGGTAACGATAGAGCCGACGAAGCAGCTAAGCGAGGTATAACTAAATCAAATGTAGAATATCATCCTTTAACTATAGGTGACTCACTACTTAGCTTTAAAAAAGAACTACTAAGAGAATGGAACGATGAATATACCAGACTATCACAGGAAAAAGGAAAAGACCACTACAAAATCATGCATACAATAGAATTAAAACCATGGTTCCATAAAATGGATCTGACTACTTCACAGACTATAACAATGGCAAGACTAAGAACATTTCACACAGCAACTAAAGAAAGATTATACAAATGGAACTTAGTACGGTCAGAAAATTGTGAAAACTGCAATACTCCTGAAAATCCAATCCACATCCTTTACGTTTGTCCAAGGTACAATTTGATTCGCCGAAAATATCCAGTACTTAGCAATATATCCAACTTCATTGATGTCCTAAAAGAAAAAAATAACGATGAATATGTTCAAATCGCCGAATTTGTGAGAGAGATAGGAGCCAATATTTGAATTTTTAACTGATTTCTATAAATTTATACTATAAACATCCAACCCAGAAATACAACTATGAGAGAACAATCAAAATATCTAAATACAACGTCGACATACGTCATTTGACATGCATACCCATCACTTGATATAC
Source organism: Aedes koreicus (assembly GCA_024533555.2). Lineage (NCBI taxonomy): Eukaryota > Metazoa > Arthropoda > Insecta > Diptera > Culicidae > Aedes > Aedes koreicus. Next base: position 25,643 of record JAHHFK020004822.1, read on the forward strand.
CTGGCTAATATGGACCAA
>JAHHFK020004823.1:0-210136 GCA_024533555.2 Aedes koreicus
AAAATTCTTCACATATTTGTGCACAGTTGTAAAACTTTTTTTTTTGTTTATATACAGGGGATGATCAAAAAGGAGAAGACTAGCAAAATTTTGTCCAGATTCAAAGTGATACAGTTCGGTGAATAATATACCGTTTTTGATGAAACTAGAAGCGTTCGACGGAGAATTTATTCTAGTTTTAGTATGTTTATTCAAAATTTTATTCGACTTCCGGACACCGGAGATAGCACGGATACTTTGAGGTTATGTCAAATGTGCTAATTTTCTGCAGCTCGTTATTTTTTATGTTACTTGAAAATCGGAAATATTATATTTTTTTTAGAAACTAGAATTTATAACAAGTCTGTCAGTGAATCGGCCCATAATCAACCGAGATATGGCCATTTCTGTAAAATGTAGTTTTTTACCCTATTGCCTGACACTTCTTATGTTGAAAAACTCCTTTTTAATTTATCTGTAACTCTGCGTACCCTTAACCAAATTAGATGCAACTTTTTCCATACGATTACAAATTTATCCTAGTTTTTGGAAGAGTAGTGGACATTTTCGTTATTTTCCGTAGTTCCGGATTCATTATCGGGAATCGTGAAGGAAGTACCCTACCAGTGTAATGGCCAGAGTTATAACTGTATCAAACCTGGCTTGCGATATATCAAACTTCATGATTTTACAAAACAATACCGCTGGTGGTCAACCTGAGAGTATTCTTTCACATTGGTCACACCTGGTGACGTTGCGGATTCCGGGTTCCCCCGGGGAATTGGCAAGATATAGAACGATTCCAAACTATGGATTGCGACACATCAAACTTCATGATTTTACAAATCAAGATTACTGGTGCTCAACCTGAGAGTTTTCGGTCACATTGGTCAGACGCTCCGGGATCCGTGTTCCCCCAGGGAAGTGGCTGGATTTAGAACGATGTCCAACCTGGCTAGCAACACATCAAACTTCATGATTTTACAAACCAATACCACTGGTGGCGAATCTGAGGTTTCTATTGTGGGCATCAGGATTCAATGGCAAATTATTCAAACATAGTTTCGAAAATATATAAAAGTTCGGATATGCTAACAATAATTCAGTTATTTTGATTAGATAGATCGTTTCAAAGGAAAATCGCGTTTAATAAGGCGTGGGTCCACCATTCGCATTCAAAACGGCTAGGATACGCCTAGGGATGGAATCGTACAATTTTCGGATTGTTTCGATAGGTATTTTATACCACTCATCGATCAAAACCTTCTCTAACGCTTTTAGAGACGATGGTGGTGGAAATACAATTCTCACGCGTGCTTCTAATGTAGACCAAAGTGGCTCGATAATGTTGAGGTCTGGTGACTGTGCTGGCCAATCAAGGTGATGAAAGTCTGTGTCATGCTCTTCGTACCACGCCTTTATGATTTGAGCAGTGTGGATTGGAGCGTTGTCATCTTGGAAGATTCCTCTGCCATCAGGAAAGATGGTCTTCATCATTGGCAGCACCTGTTGGGCAATTGTGTTATTTTAAGTATATTGTGAAGGTTTTCTAAAAAATACCTGGTCATCCAATATTTCTTGATAATCTTTGGCCTTTATTTTTCCCTTCATAGCAACTAAAGGCCCAAGAGAATGCCACGATATTGCACCCCATACCATAACTGACCCCCCGCCATGTTTAACGGTTGGCAGAAGGCAGCCAGGGTTGTAGGCTTCTCCAGGAGTACGCCATACGTACACTCGACCTGTGGTTGGAAACAAGGTAAAAGATGATTCGTCCGACCACACATTGGTCCCATTGATCTGGCGTCCATTCCTTATGATCCTTGCACCAGCGCTTCCTGTTTACCGCGTTTTGCGGTTTTATTAGCGGTTTAGAAATGGCCGCACGAGCGTAAAGATTCATGTCGTGCAGCTCCCTTCGGACAGTTGATGTAGATACTGGTTCTTGAAGCGCATTGTTCAAAGCAGCAGTTGCTTTAACAGCACTAATGCGTCTGTCTGCTTTGACTATGCGCTTCAACGAACGTTGCTGCCGGTCATCCATCTTCTGCTTCCGTCCACAGCTACTTTTATCAGGCGATGTTTTTCCATGTTTTTTATATTTCGACATTATCCGGCAAACTTTGGCCCTGGCAACACCAACCAGTTTGCATGTTTCAGCGATTGAAGCACCGGCTTCTCGAGCACCGACTATACGGCCCCGTTGAAATTCCGTAAGCTCTAATGGCATTTCGAACTGCACACTTCAGCAGTTAACCTTGATTTGTCCCATGCGCAAGCACTCAATCCTGTCACCTTTTATTTTCTTCTATGCAAACATGTACACGGATAAAAAATAATACCCAATTTGAGTTCTATTCCGCCAGGTCGATGGTTCCGTACGTCAAATTAATTTTGAGTTATTTTTCAATTAATTTTGAGTTATTAATTTTGAGTAATTTTTACTTTAGGTATTGTTTTGTAAAATCATGAAGTTTGATGTGTCGCAAGCCAGGGTTTGACATCATTCGAAATCTGGCCACTACCCTGGGGGAACCCGGAATCCGGAACGTCACCAGGTGTGGCCAATGTGAAAGAATACTCTCAGGTTGACTACCAGTGGTATTGGTTTGTAAAATCATGAAGTTTGATATGTCGCAAGCCAGGTTTGATACAGTTCTAACTCTGGCCATTACACTGGTAGGGTACTTGCTTCACGATTCCCGATATCCGGAACTACGGAAAATAACGAAATGTCCGCTACTCTACCAAAAACTAGGATAAATTTGTAATCGTATGGAAAAAGTTGCATCTAATTTGGTTAAGGGTACGCAGAGTTACAGATAAATTAAAAAGGAGTTTTTCAACATAAGAAGTGTCAGGCAATAGGGTAAAAAACTACATTTTACGGAAATGGCCATATCTCGGTTGTTTATGGGCCGATTCACGATCTTTAACGACTGACAGATTTGTTATAAATTTTAATTTCTGAGAAAAATATAATATTTCTGATTTTCAAGTAACATAAAAAATAACGAGCTTCAGAAAATTAGCACATTTGACATAACCTCAAAGTATCCGTGCTATCTCCGGTGTCCGGAAGTCGAATAAAATTTTGAATAAACATACTAAAACTAGAATAAATTCTCCGTCGAACGCTTCTAGTTTCATCAAAAACGGTATATTATTCACCGAACTGTATCACTTTGAATCTGGACAAAATTTTGCTAGTCTTCTCCTTTTTGATCATCCCCTGTACTATTCTCGGTGCGTCCCAGCATTCGGCTAACACAAGTTGTTTCTTGAGGTGCTGTTTTCAAACTTCCTTGAAATAAGCTGGAATCGGAGAACGGATCAGGTCTTGTCGGGCTAGTAGGAAAGTCGTACTTGCCTGTAATCGCGTTTTGGAAGACCCTTTCCCCACACCCACACGTAGGGCTGTAAGTCGCTGGCGGGAATGGCTCGACTACGATGGGGGGCTCGAGGGCTTCCATAGTGCTGAGTTCCGTGCGTCCCGGTGTTTGACTTAAAAACCATGCGTGTAAAGGTGCGTCCAAAAACGGTAGAAATAAGCTAGAATCGGAGAGCGAATCAGGTCTTGTCAGGCTAATAGGAAAGTCGTACTTGCCTGCAGTAGAGTTTTGTAAGGCCCTCTCCCCACACCCACACGTAGGGCCGGGACGGCTGCAGGTCGCTGGCTGGAATGGCACGACTGCGGTGGGGGGATCAAGAGCTTCCATTACACTAAATTCGGTGCGTCCCGGTGTAAAAACAGGTGGTTGAATGTCATATCGTGTAGCATCAAATCGTTTTCCTTTGCAATTAATTAACGCTGCATTACAACTGCCGGTGGAGTACCCGTTGTAGGCGTCAGAAATATAACGGAGGGCTTCCGAAATTTTTGAGTTGAATATTCCTCAAACTCACGGAACATTATGCCTTCCGGCCAAGTCGAGGGGTCAAGCGCGATTGTCTTCAGGGAAGGGAACAAACCAATTTTGAAGGAGATGAAGATGGAATGATGGAAGAGAAGCAAACTCTGTTGACGGCTTCAAGAAAATTTCATCTGCAGTACAACGAAAAGTTACGGAGATAGTTGTGCAGAATCCAATCAAGAGAAAAGTCCGAGCGATCTTTAGAAAAGAGAAGTAAATTTTTTAAACTCACGTTTATTTGGTCATATGTATGTTGATTTTCATTTAAATAAAGCAAACTTATGAATTTGTTCGAAAATAAATATTTTCCTTCGAGAAACAGGTTCCACTTCCTTCAATGAACAGTCCTTATGCCCAGGAAGTCGAGAAATTTTCCTTAACAAAAAATTCCTAGACCAGACACCTCCAGCAAGGTGTTGCTGGGTAGCTGTGCCTTTGCAGACTGAGCTAAGGGAGGCTCTGCAATCTTCTAGAGCGTTTTGACGGGTTTAAATTTCATTTTGACGAGTATTAATTTCGTTTTGACGACTCTTAAATTCAGAAACTTAAGACCTGTCAAAACAATACAATCTTGAAGAAACTTAAGACCCGTCAAAACAACCGGCAAGCGCTAACCAGAAGGTTAATACCTCCAATTGCATTACACCGGGCAAACGCATCTAAGGAGCATTTTTCCAAAGTTTAAGGAGCATTTCCTTAAAAAGAAGGGTGCATTTACCCTGCTGCCGTTTAGAATGTTCCCATGATTGGTCATCCCACAATTGACGTTCTTCGTTCGCATATGCCACCCGTCTGCTGTGTCTTTGATGGATGGATTTAGCCTTCGTAATTTAGCGCAAATAAATTCAACGTTAAATCGTAACTCGAGACTGCTTGATCTTGTGTTGGCAAATGAAGCTGCCGTAATGGAATGTGCTGTTGTCGAAGCCTCCAAACCGTTAATTAACCTCGACGCCGATCATCCTGCGCTGGAGATTACTATTAATCTATCAGTACCTATTACCTTCGATAACTTCGTTGATCCACATGGCCTGAATTTCCGTAGAACTGATTTCGCTGTTATGAGCCAATCTATGTCCCAAGTCAATTGGCAGTTCCTTGACTCGTGTTCCACTATCGATGAAGCGGTAGATTTTTTTGACGAGGTTGTGTCTCGGGCTATATCAGACTTTGTTCCGCTGAGGAGACCTGCTCGTAAACCTCCTTGGTCTAATGCTCATTTACGGTACCGAAAACGTGTGAGATCGAAGGTTCTTCTCAAGTACTGCAAAACCCGAAATCAATTCACCAAGCGAATTTTCTCGACGGCTAGTACCCATTACCGAATGTACAATCGTCTTCTTTACAAGAATTATTCAAAACGAATCCAATCTAACCTTCGGCGCAACCCAAAGTTGTTCTGGTCATTTGTGAACACAAAAAGGAATGTTAATGGGCTACCGGTTGAAATTAATCACGGCGACAGAATCGCCAGCACACCAGTGGACAAATGTCATCTACTTTCTGAGCACTTCAAAAGTGTATTCAATAACACCATGCCAGCATTGGAGCAAGTCAGCGAAGCACTCAGAGATACTCCCAGAGACGCGTTCGACTTAAATATTCCTGCGATTACATTGGACCTCGTTGAATCAGCAATCCGGAAGCTGAAACTCTCAAACGTGGCTGGACCAGACGGAATTCCTTCATGTGTACTAAAGAATTGCACTGCAGTGTTTACGATTCCTCTTTTGAAGATTTTCAATATCTCCTTACGCCAGGGAAAATATCCAACACGTTGGAAATTTTCGTTCATGTTCCCGATTTTCAAGAAAGGAGATAAACAAAATGCCGAAAATTATCGAGCAATCACATCGCTCTGTGCCTGCTCAAAAGTCTTCGAGATCATCGTCAACGACTTGTTGTTTGCTAGCTGCAGACACTACATCTCTCCCGAACAACATGGATTTCACCCCAGAAGATCGATGTCAACCAACCTTGCACCATTCGTTTCCTCGTGTCTCCGGAATATGGAAACTGGATCTCAAGTCGACGTTGTTTACACGGATCTCCAGGCTGCTTTTGACCGGGTCGACCACACTATACTTTTAGCAAAGTTAGACAAACTTGGTGTGTCAAGTAACTTAGTTCGTTGGTTTAAATCTTACCTAACGGACAGGATACTCTGTGTGAAGATCGGTTCAGCTCAATCGAGCTACTTTACTAATATGTCGGGCGTACCTCAAGGCAGCAACTTGGGACCACTGCTGTTCTCAATTTTCATCAACGAGGTTGGACTGATACTTCCACCTAACTGCAGGTCGTTCTATGCAGACGATGTGAAAATGTATGAGGTTGTGCGATGCTTCACTGATTGCTTACGACTACAGCACTTGATCAGTAGCTTTGAAGAGTGGTGTTCCTGGAATTTCCTCACTCTGAGTGTTAACAAATGCTTCATTATCACATTCCATCGAAAATTGAACCCAATTGCATTTGTTTACATGATAAACAATCAACCTCTGCAGAAAGTTGATACTGTTCGTGACCTTGGAATCACCCTTGACTTCGGTTTCACATTTAGACAACACTACACGGATATGATTACCAAAGCCAACAGACAGCTCGGTTTCATGTTTAAGATCTCCGACGAGTTTCGTGATCCCACCTGTCTGAAAGCATTGTACTGCTCTCTCGTGCGTTCTATTCTGGAATTTGGAGCCGTTGTGTGGTGCCCGTATCAAGAAATCTGGATTACGAGGATTGAAGCAGTCCAAAAGAAATTTGTTCGTTATGCTCTCCGTCATCTGCCGTGGAATGATCCTGCCAACCTTCCAGCATACCAGGATCGTTGCTCACTCTTGGGAATTGAAACATAGGCGTACAGTAATGCAAGCAGTTTTCGCTGCAAAAGTGCTACTAGGTGAAACTGACTCTCCCGGAATTCTGGCCGAAATCTTTATCTACGCTCACGAACGAGTTCTTAGAACAAGAAATGTTCTACAGCTCGGAACTCGTGCTGCAAACTACGGCCAACACGATCCAATTCGATTCATGTCATCGCGCTTCAATAAACTCTACGCTCTGTTTGACTTCAACTGTTCCGCTGAGACCTTCCGTCACCGGATTCAGCGTAGTTGGAAGGAGAGCTGCTAGTTCAGAAATGGTGGCATTTACTACGTACTGGCATTAATGGCGAAGATACTAGACGACTGATTCCATCACGATAGATTATTTAACCCAAGTAGCACAACTTGTTTCAATAGAGCATAAAAATCTCTGTTGAAACAAATTAGGGATAGTTTTATGTGGCTATGTACCGAAAAATCATACACATCAGCAACGCAAAAAGCGCAAGGGTGAGCGTATTTGCAACTTGACATTGTTTCTTAAGAGTCTCAATAGCATTTTTTTAAACTTTCAAATTTTGTAAATCGCGTTGCAAAAAAGTAAAATGATACCGATGTTTAAATGAAGTCGAGGATAACTTTTTTTTCAATGGATATTGTTATCAACCAAACATTTTTGATCAAAATATTGAAATGTAAAATTATTTGAATATCGTGTTGGAATAATTTTATTTTTTAAACGCTTTTAGATTTATGGATCAATATTCTGTTCTACTACGAAAATTAAAAACGCCCCTGAATAAGTCCTCGAGAATAGAGCATTGCTTCAGAACTGGAAAAAGAAAAATTTGTGCAAAATTATGTTTTCATTTGGAAGAATCAAATTTCTGATTCATTCGTAGAATAGTAAATCGTTACAACTTCATGTTAGGTTTAATCTGTAGAAGAATGAGTGAAATTTTCAAATCTTATTTTGTAATGCAAAGTTTTGGCATATGGTGTCTACGAACAAACCAAATACACTACTGGTTAAAAAAAAAACATGAATCCATTCTTAACACGTGAAGTGCTTATGAAATATTTAGGTTTTGCAGACATCTTTAAATTATAGATATTTGAACAATAGCCAAATTAGTGGTTTAATAGTGAGTTTTCTTTATTAACGTTACACCTAATTTACTCAGAATTAAAAACTTCTTAATTCCACATAATTAAATATTAATAAATTTAATAATAAATTGAACTAATAGCGGCTTATTTGTTCAAAGAATATTCGAAAAACCACTAGCCAGACAAATTCAATCGTATGATTGCTTAAGGGAGCTAAAAAAGTCGTTTCCTGTTCTGAACCATAAGCAGTTTTATAAATTATTTTAAAAAGACGAAAACTTCCTCTCATCATTTAAATTGATCGTTAAAACCAATCTTGATAAATTTAATTTTTAATGTTACTTTAACAATTTCATGTTAAGCTTTATTCGCTTAACTCATCACAAAATTTCATGTAACAAATTTATACTTTACAACTTTAAAACAACTCCATTATGATTATATTTTTGCCCCTAAAATTGGGTCTACGGGGTTCTTGTGAAATCATTGATTTAGTATTAATGTAAAAAGTTGACAGAATTTATTCAAAAACTTAACAGCTTATGTTCACTACGCACAACTCGTAATCTCACAACTGTTTATTTTGTTTGGGAAGAAAATTTATTTAAGCTGGTAGCTTCAGTTGGTAGCTTTGGAGCTTTATTTATATTAATTAGTTCGGGCAGCCGAAAATGAAAATATTATGCTCTCGCTATTTGAGTGATCCTTGTTTAAAAGTTATATAGTAATAGCCACTACTATAAAATCATATCTTACATAGGTTGCCTAATGAACACCTCAAGCCATTTTCTTTGTTAGGCCTATACAATAACAACAACCTTTCATTCATATCAAAACACATGTGGTCGGTAGTGTGATTTTTTTTCGGATATATTTCAAGCGTCACCACGTGGTAAAGTGCAATTGAACGTTGCAAGAACGTAACGTTATTCATTGGCTTTATGTTGCGTTCTCATTATGTTGCGCATGTGGCTCAAAAACCGCATTTTGAAAACCTTAAGTATCAGAACGCTTCATTGGAACAAGAGTGTAACTAATTTGTTGTGTTGCACTGGAGGTCAAAATTACTTCATAATAAACATCACATACACTGGAAAATATTAAACATGCAAAGTTATGATTAAGTTTACTATGCTGCATGTTTACAAAGACAAACAGGTCTCGACTTATTCCAATGTTTGTTTTGAATGGTCTTGGCAAACCATTTGAGCAACACCAATAAAATATCTAGTATCTCTTATACATTAAATAAACTCTGCTGTAGCAAAATATGTTTTTTGTTACTGCAGACTAACTAAAATGAAACATAAAAACTAAGTATTGAATATTAAAGATGTTTTGTGTGCTACTTGGGAAGTATTACTGACAAGTTTTGTTTGTGTACTAGAATTAATGTTGTTTTGCTTGCTTTGTATTCCTTCTATTCATGTTGATTTCTGTAGTGTACGATTAAGAAATAGGAGGTTTTTACGCCACATGGCTTTTCCCCATTACAATCCAATATGATGATAAGTCAGTTGGAATTATATCAATAAATAAATAAATAAATAAATAAATCTTTCTTAAGATGCCGCCTTATTATTGTCCAGTATCTTTCGATAGGACACAGTTCTGGGCAGTTAGGGGGATTATGGCATTTTTCGACAAAATCGATTTTTTGCTTCTTGAGCATCTCTAACGTAGCAGAAGCGTGGTGAGCAGATGCCAGATCCGGCTAAATAATGTATGCCTTCAGAAGCCGTTTTTCGATGCATTTTCTACTGTTATTTTCACTGTTGATTGTCCCCGTTGCGAAATATGAAGAACTCTTCATACCACAGGAGCAAATGGCTTGCCGCACCAAAACCCTTTTCCCAATTTTTTCGGTTCGGTTGCATCGCACATCATCAGGCACATCTATCCTCTGCTCAGCGTTGAAAAATTGCGGCCCCAGAAGTGTACTCCAATTTAACGTACGTTTCGTCGTCGATCAATATGCACCGGTTCGGCTTTTGGAGGAGATCACCATACAAGTTCCGTGACCGTATTTTTAAAGAAACTTTCTGGGAATCCGCCTGGGAATTCTGCACAGTTCCGAAGCTAATGTCAACTTGTTTGGCAATTTTTCGAACGGAACACGATTTATGCGATATCAAAAGGCGTACCGCTGCCACCTCTTTTTCCTGGTCCGATGATTATTAATATTATTATTTTTATCATAATTATTATTATTATTATTTATTATTATTATTATTGTTATTATTTTTATTATTAATTAATATTATTGTTAAAAAAATATAATCTAATCTTAAATCAGAAATCTTAATCCTACAGAAGCTGCAACAGCGAAAGTCTTTCAATGAGTGGATGACCAGCTAAGTTACGGATAAATATTCTACCATAGTTTACTGACCTGCTCGTATATTTGTTTTATATTATTACGTCATTTTATTATTTGATGTTATGATATTGAATTTGTGATATTATTGCATTTAAATTCATTTCATTAAAATCACTATAGTACCTATGAGACTCACTACAAATAATATTGCAATGCAAGAAAACGGACTTGCTCATCAATATTTTACGTTTAATATTCTGTATATGCTATATAATTTCAAATCATCCATGGATATCCCAAGTTTAGTAAATTAATTTCAAATCATTTTTTTTCTTGTAGCTACATTGTCTTAATTTTTAGGTTCAAGAATTGATTGTTTTCATGCTTGTATTCTTTCACTATGTTTATTATCATTATAATATTCATTCACTTTATTTTGTATATTATTATATGATATAATAATATATTGTTTACATTAGTATTGTTCGCTGTGTGGTTAATAGTGGATCAGGAAAGTGAAAACGAAGATATTACTAGAAATTATGTTGCGATTTCAGTTAATTTCAATTAGTATTGTTGTGCAATAGCAATGCCTCCTACTAGAGGGATTAATATCGGTCGCCGCAGCCACATGATAGCTCAGCAAATTCTCGAATGCGACGTTCAGCGTGCGACTCAAAATGACTTGGATCGACAACGAATGGCATGGGCTCGAATGATGTTGAGTGAAGAAGAGAGGGCAGGTCGAAATACAAGTGATAGAGTTATAAAAAAGCGTAATCGGGAAGTATAAGAAAGATCTGGTAACAATCTTGCCCAAAATAACCTCATTAATCGACTACGAAGGCAAGCCTACATTCCGCAAAATCTTCAACGTGCTGCATTTCAATACGACCCTTTGGTTGATTACAGTGCGTATATATCAGTCACCATGGGATCAATGAGTGTAGTTTGTTCTCATTGTAATGCATTGAAGCTCCCAAATGAAACACAGCCTTGGCGCTCATTGGTGTCTGGATCAGGAAGCGATTCTAAACATTTTCTGCAAAACATCCAGAGTTATAATGGTTGTTTTCAAATGACTTCGTTTGGCGCAACGCACTTAATAAGAGAACAATTCATGCCGACATTTCCGGAGAACTTTGCGAAATGGGCGAATCTGTTTTTGTAAACAAACATTTGAATCTACGTTTTTTAGCGAATAGAGGCTCAATTTGAAAAATTTAGACCACAGTTGGCCAGAAGAAGTTTTCTTTTACCCAATTGTTGTGTTAATTTAAGGAATTGAGCTTTTATGCGTGAGAAATCGTCGATTTAAATGTTTGTTTACAAAAGCAGATTCGCCCATTTCGCAAATTTCTCCGGATTTATGGTAATTTCTATATTGTTTTAAAAGTTTTCTTGGATATTGAACCTTACCTTACAGCAACACATTTTGTACAATTCAAAAAATCATCACATAACAATAAAAAATTAACTCTATATAAATGGAATTGAAACCTTATAACAAATATTTTTCGAGAAGCCAAAACTCATGGGCAAAAACGCTCCTGCATGAGTTTTGAGGATTTGAATATTTCTTAACCCGTTTCATCCATCAAATGCGCTGTTTTCAAGTTGTTCAAGTTCAAGTTAATCCTTTTTCGCAACATTTTTTGCAAGGGGCTAGTTCCCATGAAGTGATAGACAATTCAATAATAGCCTGTTATCTCCCACTCTGATTACATAATAACATAAATCCCCTCGTCCATCAGTGGTCTCGAGAAGTCTTAAGTGTCTCAGACATCAAATCACCTAAGTCCCATGATGAACAATAACAGAGTCAAGTATCTATAAACAACTTCAAATGGTTGCGAATCGAATTTAAAAGCACTCGATAGAACCGATGTTCACTCAGTTTCGTACAAAGTCACGAACCGTTCAAGTCATGCACCTCACGATGTGGTCAGTGATAGCAGTGCTGTTTCTATGTCAGTTTTTGGATGTCTATGGATCACGTATAGTGGGTGGTCATTTTGCGGAAGAGAATCAATTTCCCTTTCAGGTGGCACTACTGAAAGATGGACGACTGCATTGCGGTGGATGTGTTCTGAGCAAAACATGGGTTGTTACAGCGGCACATTGTCTGGTGGAAGGAAAACTCCCCTACCCAGCCGAGAGACTCGAGGTCTTGGCAGGAGTGCTGGAACACAAAAATCACGACGGTGGGCAACGCTTGAAGGCAAAGGCACTCTATCCTCATGAAGGCTATGGAAACTTCTTCAACGATATTGGTCTGGTCGAAACGAAAGGACATTTTTCGTTTCGAGACAACGTGCAACCGATTGCCCTGAGAAGGACTGAGCTGCCAGCTGGAACAGAGATGGTTATTTCCGGCTGGGGAAGAACGGGCACCAACGAGGAGCTCAGCGATCGGTTGCAGTTTACGAAGATGAAATCGATTCCCTTGAAGCAATGTACTGAAGAAATCGGGATCACTTATAATGGAATTATTTGCGTAGTGGCCACCGAAACGGGATCCCACGGTCCCTGCAATGTGAGTTGGTTATTATTTATTTTGATAATTTTGACGAATTTTGGAAAATTTGATTATAGGGTGACTCTGGCGGTCCAGCAGTGGTCAACAATGAGCTTGTTGGAGTGGCTAACTTTGCACGAGTTGGCTGTGGAGTCAATCCAGACGGTTATGCCAATGTTACCAATTTTGTTCGCTGGCTTGAAGATCACTTTAAAACGTTGTAGGAATGCAGACTTCGGTGGCAGACATCAAAAATGAAATCCTTCGAGAAAATTTTCCTCAACTGTATCAATAAATAGTAAACTCTGAATTGAATCACAAGCAGCATTTTTTTCACATCTGATTTTTTATGATGATTAATTCAACTCGAACCTTGTGCATCTTTTTTTGTCGAATTTTCTATCGAACGTCCAAATGAACGTTAACAAATGTGACCATTTTATTTTGACAAGTCACGTTAAGTCATGAAAAGTATTTGGTTAAAAAAAATCCCACTCAAACCCTTAGCTATTTTAATGTTCTCCCATTATTCTGAAATTTTGAGCGACTATTGATGTACACAACAGAATGCGTTTTCAAAAATCTCAGATTTTTTTTACTAAAGGGAATAGGGGAAAATGGCAAAAGGTAGTGCGTAGTATGTTAAAGGAATGTGTGCTTGGTTCGAGTATTACCTTTCAAATAGCCCTGCGCTCAATTTCAACTATTTCTTTTATTATATATTACTAGCTGAACCCGGTGCGAGCTTTGCTACGCTTGCAACTAAATGAATGAAAATTTGATAGAACTGGCGGTTTCATGGTTCTTTTTAGGAATGAGTTTTGCTAAAATATTTTCATTTGCTAATGTGTTTAATTTCTACAAAATAAAACTTAGTTGTGTCAACCCTCGGAACGTGAGTTTCTACCATGGTTTTTCTTTGTGTGCATAAGTATTTCACAGACGAAACATTTATCTTCAAACTACGCCGTTTCCTGTCAGTTTGAATGCTATTTTCTCTTGCTCAACTTTTGATTAACTTTTTGTGCATAATTTAGCACTTAGAGCAACTCAAGCATCCCCCATTCTTGACTAATAAGGGGTTCAAACTTCTATCAGAAGATGCTGCTTACCCGAGAAATACACATATTGTGTTTTAGTTGCCTGGATAATTCTCATGTTTGGTTGAAATTCGTGTTTCATTTGTAAGAGAGCCCACTCCCTTCCAAACGGGGAAGGAGTCGCAAACCATGAACCTTCTCCGGCCCCAAAAACTCCCCAAGAGAGGAGAGGGGTCTCGAACCACAGTAGAAACATTTCTTACCTCCAAAATCCCCACATGCCAAATTTGCTTCTATTTGCTTTATTTCTTCTCGAGTGATACAGAAATTTCAGTTTCATTTGTATTAGAGCCCCCCTTTCTAGAGAGGGGAGGTATTTTGAATCACCATAGAAACAAACATTTCTTGTTTTCAGAAAACTCCACATGGCAAATTTGGTTCCATTTGCTTGATTAATTTTTGAGTTATGCAAAAACTACTGTTTTATTTGTGTGAGAACCTCCCTTGCATGATGGGGGAGGGGTCTCAAACTACCATAGAAATGTTGTTTGCCTCTAAAAACTCTTACATGCTAAATTTGGTTTCCTTTGCTTGATTAGTTCTAGAGTTATGCAGAAATTTGTGTTTCATTTGTATGAGGGCCCTTCCTTCCAGAGGGAGAAGGGGTCTCAAACAACCTTAGAAACATATTTCGCCTAAAAAAACTTTTCCAAGCCATATTTAAATCCATTTGCTTGATTAACTCTCGGATTATGGAAAAAAAATCTGTTTCATTAGTACAAGAGCCATCCGTTCCTGATAGAGGATGGGTCTCAAACCACCATAGAAGCATTGTTTATCTCCAAAAACATACGCATGGCAAATTTGGTTCCATTGGCTTGATTAGTTCTCGAGTTATGCATAAATTTGTGTTTCATTTGTATAAGAGCCCCCCCTTCCAGAGAGAGGAGGGATCTCGAACCACGGTATTTCTTGCCTCCAAAATCCCCACATGCCAAATTTGGTTCCATTTGTTTAATTAGTTTCTAGAGTTATGCAGAAACTTCTGTTTCATTTGTATGAGAGCCTCCCAGTCCATAAGGGGGAGGGGTCTAAAACTACCATAGAAACTTTTTTTGCCTCCAAAAACTCTCACATGCTCAATTTGGTTTCCTTTGCTTGATTAGTTCACGAGTTATACAGAAATTTGTGTTTCATTTGTATGGGAGCCTCGTCGTCTCGGGTCTCGAACTATCATAAGAACCTTTCCCGGCCCCAAAAAATCCTCCATGCAAAATTTCACGCCGATCGGTTCAGTAGTGTTCGAGTCTATAAGGTTCAGGCAGACAGACAGACAGACAGACAGACAGACAGACAGACAGACAGACAGACAGACAGACAGACAGACAGACAGACAGACAGACAGACAGACAGACAGACAGACAGACAGACAGACAGACAGACAGACAGACAGACAGACAGACAGACAGACAGACAGACAGACAGACAGACAGACAGACAGACAGACAGACAGACAGACAGACAGACAGACAGACAGACAGACAGACAGACAGACAGACAGACAGACAGACAGACAGACAGACAGACAGACAGACAGACAGACAGACAGACAGACAGACAGACAGACAGACAGACAGACAGACAGACAGACAGACAGACAGACAGACAGACAGACAGACAGACAGACAGACAGACAGACAGACAGACAGACAGACAGACAGACAGACAGACAGACAGACAGACAGACAGACAGACAGACAGACAGACAGACAGACAGACAGACAGACAGAAAGACAGATAGAAGAAGAAGAAAGAAGAAGAAGAAGAAGAAGAAGAAGAAGAAAAAAAAAAAAAAAAAAAAAAAAAAAAAAAAAAAAAAAAAAAAAAAAAAAACAGAGGACTGAAGAGAGCGTTAGTTCTTGAAGCCTGCCACCTTTGGTGTGGCGCTAGTGACGATTTTAACATTTTAAGCTCGGTTCACAATGGATTATATGTCTGTACAATATTTCTTCCACCAAACTACTAGTATCAGTAATTTAGATAAAACATTATAATGCCTGGCTGATAAACAATGAAAAAATAGTATCGTTGGGACAACCACTGCCCTAAATACAACACGGAATATTTTTCTCTCGAATCAAATCAACGAGAAAACACGACAACTTCCACCGCGAATATTGTGTTTGCTGCATATAGCCTTCAAGAAAACCGAGCTGTCAAATAAGCACCACACGCAGCACCAAGTTTTCGGCTTCACGATTGTTGTTCGTGGATGACAGCCGCTTCAGTCCTGTGGATATTTCCTTCTAAACAACTTCATAATTCGTTACTCCGCGTATGGAGAATACAAAAATAACAATTGTAGTATGAAAAACCCCTAAAATGGTTAATGAAACCATTTTAGGGGGTTTTCATACTATAATTATACCCAAAGATTTGGTTTGGAAGAAGCAGCTTCTGTTGAAAATCATTTCCATTTGAAGTAGACGAATCCTCATTGTCGAAAATTATTGTGATGAGGCGTGAGAACAGCCAAAGGTCAGAGGGAGCTAAATCTGGTGAATATGGTGGATGCTGCAACAATTCGTACCCAATTTCACTGATTTTCGTGATGGGGACGTTGGGCGTGGAAATCTAACTCAATTTTAATTAGATCTCATCTACAGTGCTGAGCATAGACAACGCTTGCACGCATCGATGCGGTGAAAGGTAGAACCAATGTGTCTAAAATGGGGTGATAATTAGTAGAGCTATTTACCGCCAGAGTGATATTACCCGTTTTCAATGTATGATGTGTGAACCGGCGATGTTACTCCACAGGATTTTACAGCGCCAACTGTTGATCCAGGTTGACGGAACCAGTTCTGCAAAACCAAAATCATGTATTGGATCATCATTACGATAAAGAAAAAAATGGTTTGCAAAATGTTTTAAAACGAACCTTAGTAGGTTCTTCATGGCCACTATATAAACTAACTAGATAGCTAAAAAATCTTTTGAGGCAGATTTAGATGTCTATCTTTCGAGGCGGAAAGTATTGAAGCTAATAAAGCATTTGCTGGTTGAATGCAAACTTAATTTTTACGGTGGAAAACCACCCAAAAGACATACCTGTAGACCTTGTTTGAAGAGCGTTCCCGCGTTATTTATACAAGTGAGCTTATAACCTCTGTATAAATGCTGTATGTTAAAGTAAGGTAGTGGAAATTCGAACAGTTTAGCTCGATTTTACAAGCTGTGTTTCGTTCTTTTTGGGGTTAGTAACAGCGTGTGTCGGAATGTCACAATCTCTATAGCTTTCAAATACTAGTTATGAGCATAAGGATATAGGCGTTTAGCTAAATTAGGTGGATATGTCAATGAACATGTATTATTGAGGGCCAAATGATTCCGCCACAACACCGCTGCATGTTTCATATAAGCTCACAGAGCATTTCATTCGGCGACGCTTATTCTACCGGAATGGGAGTATACATCGTGTCTGCGGGGGCTACGATTAGTTCTGTAAGCGTCGCAATAGGGTATGTGTCCCTTGACTCAGCCTAATATGCAACGATCGATTACATTTTTTATTATAGCTCATAAACTCGTCAGAAACTTTCGAGGGATAAAGATGTAATGTCGGTCTATAAGCACCAAATTGGGTCTATTCGTGGATGCAACTTCGTCCCATCCAATAGATTTTTTATTAAATGTAGCCTTCGAACGAAATTTTTTCTGATTTTTTAATTTAAGGCGTTGCCAGCTGTATTCGCTCTACCCAAATTTCCCAAAACAAACTATAATTAAACTGCTTAAGACACTTAAGTGATTCTCACATATGATTTATCGGCCATTGGATAGTGAAAACTCTGTACAACTTGACTGCATTACTCGATGTATAGATTCAATTTAACCAAATTTAGATCATTCGATGATCGTATAGATAATCCGTTCTGCTTAGCAAGTGAAGTCATGATGTCTAAAAAGTTAAGGAAATCGTAAATTACGCGGAAGTGAACAACTTTAAATTGATTAAGAATGTTTCAATTGCTTCAAAATAAATCAGTCATCCTGATAGCAAGTTAATTTTGTTGATCATCGCCGGATTAATCACATATATGGTAAATAGGCCGAATGAAGCAGCTAGGCTAACATTACAACCCGCTAAATTAACTCAGTTGCATTAAAATTAGAACTAAGCTTAATAGAGCAATCTAATAGTTACTCATTTTTGTGTAAAGGATGTAGTTGTCAACATCAGAGTAACATCGACTCATTTTTGCTCTCTATAGACATAGCACAACCGAGTAGAACATTTGACATTTTTTAACGTACGACAACGTTTCTCTTAACCGAGTGTCATTTTAAATTTAAAAAAAAAATGAGCGCGTTATGCTAGAGTGAAAAGTTTTTGAACACTCTCGTAAGACTGAACAGAATGACTTTATTTATATTTGATCAGAAAAGCCTACAAATGTTTTGCATTAAAATTTTAATTAGGTGCTATTTGTAAAAGTACTTGTACTTTTGCTCCCGTTCAAATTTGCATATGAAAAGTTTGAAAATATGGTATACCCTTTCCGGTTCCATCCACTCTTCTTTTTATTCATTTTGATATCATTTCATGTTTAATACTGCAATAGCCAAACCCCTTAGCTGCAAAAAAGTTTGGCTTCGTCGCCGATGTCTGATTTTAGATGGTATAATTATTTCTTAAAATTCGGACATCAAAATAATAGCAGCAAAAAAAAATTAACACGTAATTCAACAAAACTGATTGTTTATTTCACAATACCAGAGTTATATCTACATAAGAAATAGTTGATTAAAAAATTAATCCTTGTTTCTGTAAAATTCTCGAACTTTCGGTGGTACACCTGCCTTCAGGTTCCGTACGGTTTCCTCAGATACGCCCGCCGTGACGATGCTCCATCTTCTCTTGAAATCATCGAGACGATTTGCTTGCTTCTTAGTTTCGAAGAGTTTCCGCTTAACTAGAGCCCAGTACTTCTCTATGGGGCGAAGTTCTGGACAGTTTGGTGCATTGGCTGTTTTTGGCACGTATTTGACCTCTTGTACCTCATTGGTTACGATATCGCCACTGCGCAAAGTTATATTTGACCTCTTGTACCTTATACAATTCCAGGACGGAATTTGCATAGTGACAAGAAACCAAATCAGGCCAAAACAGAGCTGAAAAGTCGTGGCTTCTGATAAACGGTAGCAACCGCTTTTGCAGACATTCTTTCTGGCACACATCCTTGTTGATAGTGTCGGTAGAGACGAAACTTTAAGATTTTCGACCACAACTACATATGGCCTGCCAAATCAAATACTTCTTCGGGAACTTGGACACCTTCTTTGTCCGGAAATGCTCGGCAACGGCGTTTCTTTGCATTGCGGTGTAAAAAAACAGACCCGGAAGCTGTTGAAAGTCTTTGAGTAGGTATGTTTCGTCGTCTATTATGATACAAGAATTTTTTTGTAAAGCTCCTTAGCACGACTTTTTGCAGTGAGATTTCGCTTGTCATCACGGTTGGGAACCTTTTTTACTTTTTACGCTTTCAGTCCTTCCCTCTGCTTCACGTTTTGTACGTATGATTTTGATTTCCCAACTTAACGAGCCACATTTTGCACAGAAAGATTGGGATTTTTCTCAATAATGACTACCACCTTCTTGCCATTTGTCGGGAGCATACTTTTAGATTTGTTCCACTTCCAACCTTCCGATTCACAGCCAAGGGATGGTCAAATGATTTGCAAACACAGAACATGGTACTTTTCAGTTGTTTTAGTTTCTTGGCAAGATTGCCTATAGTTCGCCTAAAGTTGCAATACTCGAATTTTTATCTTCTACGGGGTTTTTCGTGCCACATGATGCAGCTGTCTGCTGAACCTATCAAACATTTGAAAACAAAAAAGGTATAGAAATTAATACTTATCTGAAGGAATACTGTATCGAAAACAAATCAGCAACAGTTTTTTTTCCGTTGCATGAAATAAAATCACAAAACAAAATTTAAAACAACTGTATCACCCCGCAGTGGGATGTTAGGCAAAGGTAACGTCCTTGGTTCGAGTACTATTTTACCCATGCCCTTTCGCTCAATTTTCAATACTTCTATTCTATTTCCAACCTTCCGTACACTGACGGAACATTCAAAACTTTCTCTTCTTATCTTTCATTCTAGCAAAACATTACTGTCCACTCTTGGTGCCTCATGGTGATGAGCGAAAATCTCCTTCTACATCACATCTTAAATTTTAAAAATGGGTTAACAACACAGAAAATGTGTAAATACTATTGTCTTCACTATTCCATTCAAATTCTCAATTATTTTTCAAAGGACCACCGTACCCAAGTAACAATTTTAGTTTCATTCCAGCCGTATAGCATTCCTCCCGGCTTTGTTGATAAAACTACATTCAAAACTTTTTTGTCTACCAAACCTCTCTCTATGCTTCCTTAAAGCCAAAATTTGTACAAAGTGGCCCACTCTATAGATGGTTGTGAAAATAATTTAATAAAACCTTTATAAGATCATAAAGATTTTGAAAATGTTCTAGTGATAGATGTTATGACCACTTGACAAACTTTCATAAAACCTATTGGCTGTCATGAACACCATCATACGGCCAAATTACCACAGCTGTCCAACTTCACTGTGATATCGTGGTTGGTTTTTGTTGTTCTGCATTGTTCGACTCTCTGGTCGTCTGATTCATTTGGCAGTAAATAATATATAAAGACAAAAAAGTTATAGTGTTGCGGGAGATTTAGTTTGATAGCAAAATATCCAAAACAAATTGAGCTTTTTTACAGCGTATCATGCTCCAAATCATATACGCATTTGATTTTGTGGTGAATATTGGCACGATAAGAGCCGAAAATTAATGCGCCTCGGAAATTATGCGAGTTTGCAACAACAAAAGCTAAATTAAATCAAATGTATTCGATTTTCTGAAAATTTATGGCATTCAATAAGGTTATCTAGAAGAATGTCGAAATTGGTTTCTGATTACCAGTTCATTTGAATTTAATCTAAAATTTGGTGCATTTATTTTTCCACTTTTCAATTATTTCTTATACTTCGATATGGCGATTGAAAAAAAAATCACATTTTTGCCACAAAGCCAAGTTATCTTAGCAACGACTACTTTAAAACTATTTGGTCATTTGGTGATTTCCCTCAAAGCTAATTTGCCGCTTAATGCATTTACTGGAGGCAAAATGGTTCTTAAATGCTCTCAGATAATAAAGATTGGACTCGGAAAAAATGCGACACTTTGTTTTGGGTGTAACTATTTATCGCGTGGGTAAACATTAATGAAATTTTGAGTTAATATTAGTGTGTTATGTTTATGTGTGCAAAATTTTATCGCGATCTGTCAAGAAGTTTTCAATATGCATTCGAAACAAGAAGAGCTACGCCAGCAAATCTTGGGCGCGGTGATCGATAATCCTGGTCAGTCGCACAGATGGATCGCAGAAGGCTTGGAATCCACCATTCCACCGTGTCCCGCGTTGTGAAGATGATCCAGGAGACGAAGACCATCGAGCGGTGCGCTGGAAGCGGCCGAAAACCCGAAAACGGAATACCCAGAGAAGGCGCGGAAGATAAGGCAGTACTTTAAGAATAACCCGAACCTTTCCACCCGAGACGTGGCCAAAAAGGTCAATTCGTCGAAGTGGTTCGTCCAGCAGACCATGAAGCGGGCTGGGCTACGTGTTTTTAAGGTCAGGAAGGCGGCAAACCAGACTGACAAGCAAAACACGGTGGCCAAATTGCGTGCGCGGAAGCTGTACCGTGAGTGGCTGGTCAAGCCAGCTAGCCAGGCGCCAAATACACCAGAACTTCGTCCGATCGAAAAGTTTTGGGCGATAATGAAGAAGAAGTTGAAGAAAAGCGGAAAAACATTCAAAACCGATGAAGCTTTGAAGAAAAACTGGGAGAAATTGTGTAAGGAAGATGGATAAAGCCTCGCCAAAGATCTCACGAGCAGCACGAGAAATGTACGAGCATTTAGCTTGGAGGAGGGAAATTCAATAAATAAATTATGCCAAAATATAGCTAATATACTGTTATTTAATTCCTGAAAATTTGAGAAGTATCCGATTTAAAATGAATTTTTGGTGATCATTTTTGTATGTCTCATTTTTTCCGAGTCCAGTCTTTATTAATGAGTCCTAAGACGGCTTTTCAAAACAGCGTTTTCTTTTTTCTTTTTTTAAAAAAAGACAGTGCAATTTCGTAGCTGCTACTCCGTTACTGACAGAACTAGTGTAATTGCACAGAAAACCACATAGATTGAGCGTGGGGAGTAGCTTTACATCTGCAATGTATAAGTTCACTAATTCTATTGATAGATCAGTACCGGTGCCGGCCACGTCCTCACGGTCTTTTGGGGAGGGGGGAAGGATGATTAGTTTGACTATCGTTGTTATTAGAGACCGTGAACACCACTGCATCACTACAATTGCCAAGGGAAGGATAGTTGTGTTAGTGAGGTAGGTTATTTTTAGTTCATGGATGCACTATGATAAGTGACGCGATCAATGAAAGAAAGCGCAGTAGACTGCTTTTACTTTAAATCTAGTGATGATAGAAAGAAGGGCAAGTGAAAAATTG
The DNA here is from genome assembly GCA_024533555.2 of Aedes koreicus. Classification (NCBI taxonomy): domain Eukaryota; kingdom Metazoa; phylum Arthropoda; class Insecta; order Diptera; family Culicidae; genus Aedes; species Aedes koreicus. The sequence goes on from JAHHFK020004823.1 coordinate 22,325, forward strand.
CAAGGAAGGGGACGGGCCTGGGATTGAACTCCCGACCATCTGCTCAGTAAGCAGAACGGGTAACCACTGAGCTACCCATCCGCGTCTAACTTTTCAAAACAGCGTTTTATGAGTTCATTAAGTCGAAATTAAACCTTTGATAGGAGTAAAAGGAATTTGAGAAAAAGAGGTTTGAAGATTGCTTGATTGAATGAAACCTACTGGCCCCTCTTGGTGTCATAATAAAACCAAATTGATTTCTAGAGGCTTTGATAAAACCTTAATAAAACTTAATAAAGCGGGGGGGTTTTGGGGATGTTAATTGGGGGGTGTAAAAAAAAAAAGGAAAAATCTATAATAAATTTTTGGTTTATTGTAATGGGCTTTGTTTTGGGGGGGGGGGTTAAAAAAATTTTTTTTTTTAATTTCCCTTCTTTTTTTTTTTTTTTTTTTATTTTTTTATAATTTGTGAGAAAAAGGGCATCTTTTATAAAAAGAATATGGTACCGCCACACTAAATATTATATATTTTTTATTGTATATAATTTTTTTTTTTTTTTTTTATTTTTTTTTATTTTTTTTTTTTTTTTTTTTTTTTTTTTTTTTTTAAAATAAAAAAATTAATCCGCCCATATCTAATCTAATCTAATCTCACACTAACGCAGCCAATTCTTGAAAGCATCCTGGAAAATGACGTCTTCTGGAATGCATCATTTTTCTTGTCATCGGCCAGGCCAACTGCGTAGTGTGTGCCGCAGAGAGGATTCCAAGAAATAGAGCGATTCCAGAAAGAGTGTCTGAAATCGCTCTACTACTCCGAATCAAGGGAAGGAAGAAAGCGTGGACCTCCCGTACCAAACGCCTCCATATAGAGTTAAATAATGTGATAATTTGTATTTATCGTTGGGAGCATAGATGCTAGAAAGATTAGTTTATGCTCCTTTTGCCTGTGGGTGGACTTTTGGCATTTGAACCAAAAGTCTGGCAATAATTTGCCAAGGTTATAGCGCCTTATCTCGCTCACTGAAATTTAGATTGAAATTTAAAATTTACAGAATAATACACTGTGCTTCCACTATATACAAGCTCATCGATTTAGAACCACCCGGGGGAGACTTGGTCCTATACCCAATGATTTCATTATCTCCAATCCGCTCAACCAATCGCAATGTTTTGTGATATAGTGGACGGATTATTATAATTTGAGATAACTCAATGCAGACGTCTTCCAAAATTGGCAGATCGACAGGCAATCGGTGGAGACCCACCTGGTACCTCTCAGCAAGATGCTTAGAGGCGGACCGGAAGATTTGATGAGCTACCTCCCCCTATGGAAATTATCCCCCCAATATGAAAATTAACCAAGCGGCCTTAATAAATTTTTTTTTAAATTTTTTTACTATTACAAAAATTATTTTGTTTTTTTTTTATTATTTTTTCAATAATTTTTTAATATTTAATTTAATTATTTTATTAATTTATCTAATGGTTTTTTTTTTTCTCTTTTTTTCTTTCTTTTTTTTCAAATTTTTTTTTTGGGGTGGTTTTTTTTTTTTTTTTTTTTTTTTTTTTTTTTTTTTTTTTTTAGATTGGTACCCTAATGTACACTCTATGCTCGAGTGTAAAGAACTGAGAAACAGCTATTTCGTTAGCTTGTTTAAGGTTGGACACAACGACCCTTAGTTTATTGGATCTCACCTTAATCATTTCCGTCACGGCCGAGAATCGCTTCGTCAAATCATCAGTGATCTGATAAACGTTCAGAGGTTTCGTTTTATAGACAATAGACAACCCATGGACCAGCTGAATCAGCTGGATAGGCTCGTGACCGGGTGATTTTATTAGTCACCTCATTATTTGGCGGCAAGGATGAGTGTGCCATGGCCACGAACGGACGTGTTTTGTTCTGTCAATTTTTTTGCTCGCTTCCTACAAATTTGAAAATAAATTTTTATTTAGTTATTCAACTTAATCAATACAGTTTAAAATGGCTAAGCGATCTTTGTTGTGATAGAAAATGTTTAAATGTGGAGAAAGTATTGACACGAGAATAAAATGAGTGTGCGAAAAGAAGCCAGAAGTGTTATTTTAAAGGGTGGTTGTTTTCTGAACTGAAGCGATAGTGTGTGATATGAAATGCCCAGGCAGTAGTTTATACAGTCGCGAATCTGATAAATCCGCTGTATGTTGATGAGGACTACGACTAAATTGTTACCGATCGATACGATGAGCTCTTTCCGTGTGACTTTGTTTTTTTTTTCTCCGAAAGAAACCGGTACCGGTTGTGATGATATTTAGTTGCATTATCTATTGTGAGCTCTCCGAGAAGTTTATGAATGTTGTAATTCATGTTTCGCGAGTACATCAGTGAGTGAACATTTTCCGCTGACAATAGCAGTTGCTAGCAACCGAATACCGAACCTCGGATATGTAAGTAGCACACTGATAAAATTTTGAAGTGGAAAAGTGAGCGGAAGTGTCGCCAGCCGCCTGGAAGAGCGTCTAAGATTTCTTTTAAGAGCTGTGTCCGGACCAAGATGCTGTGGTCGATTGGTGTTCGTGTTTGAACGCAGAAGAGACGATTCTTTTTGTTTTTCTGCAAAAGGGCTAAATTTTTAACCACTTTTAACCACACGGAAAGGGCGGATTGTGCCACAGGAAAGAAACATCGCCTTTGGTCCAGCCGAGAGTCGGTTGTTGGTTTTCGTGCACTATGTGAGTAATTGCTTGTTGATGGAGGAAGCTCACAAGCAGGACCTATAGTTAAGTGTTGCAAGATACAGCAGCACGGATTGAAATTGCATCCTGTAATATTTGCTAGTTGGGTGAGATCGTTAATTTATATATTTACTTCATATTTAAAACCTCCACTATATTGAACTCGATATAACTCGGAGCGTATGGTACGGAATGTCCACGCATCCTTCCTCCCCTGTAGTTTCACAAAATGCGCTTTGGTTCAAATCTATTCATTTGAATCCAACTCATTTTATAGAATCATCTTTGCGGTTAATGCAACGCAGTAGGGCTGCCATGCGCTATGATGCTTGTATGCTTGTGCAAGCCAATGACGTTTATACAAGGTCCGGGCCACCAGGCAGTTTACTTATGTTGGAAGCAAAAATATAGTAAACATTGCTGGGCAAGAGAGCGCCGACGTCATACTACCATAACATTCCATACTGTGAACTGATAGTTTGAGATCACGACAGCTACCATAACATTCCATACTGTGAACTGATAGTTTGAGAACACGACAGCTGTGTCGTGTAAAAAGGTAAACATTGTGGGGAAACACAAATACCACTATAAATTACCACATCTCACGAATACCGTTAAGCCCGGTGGCCCGGACCTTGTATAAACGTCATTGTGTGCAAGCGGCAATATTGACAAAACATTATTGGGCGTCATCTAACCCAATTATTTCCAGGATCCTTTCTCGTACAGGCTACGTTTGTAGTAGATTAGATTAAATCAATGAACTCAAGGTGATAGGCGCGCGGACAGTTTTTTCGTGAGCTGTCACGGTTTTTATGTTTTACCGCGATTGTAATTTTTGAAGTGAAAGTTAAGTTTCTCTGTCTACTTTAAATAATGTCCCGATGATTGATGTGGAAAACAGGCAGAGAGGTCCTGTTCATGCTTTTGCTCCGCCTTGCTTTCTCATGAAGTAAAATATTTTTTTTTTAATTATGAACTCTATGTGTTGTGGGTTGTTTTTTATAAATAAAAAAAAAAATAAAAAAAGTAAAAATTTTTAGTTTTTAAATTGAAACTGCGGGGTGTTTGTGTTTGTGGTGGTGTTTGGAAAGGCAAAAAAGAAAAAAAAAAAAGTTTTGGGGGGTGGGGGGTTTTTTTGTGGGGGGGTTTTTTTTTTGTTGGGGCGTAGAACCACTGCGTCCACTGAGTTGAACTTTTGTGGTATACCCCTGTTTACTATTCTAATTCGCATCTTAAAGCTAGATCACCATTTGTCAAGTGACCAGCCCAAGACGCGTCTCCCAGTCAGGCAAAATTGAGTTTATAAAACCCACCACCTTTCCAGGATTTGCAGTCCAAATTTCTTTAGGTTGCATATAGCCACTGTACAGAAATTTAAGTCTGCTCTTGTACAAAGCATCACAACTGCAAAGCAGATGTTCCGAGGTTTCACGTTCCATGTTACAGAAACGACAGATATCATTCTGAACCTGGCCAATGTTTTTCAAATGATATCTACTCGGGCAATGTCCGGTTACTAGGCCAGTATAGGTACAAAGAACTCTCTTATTGAGCTCCAGAAGCTTTTTACTAATTGTAACATTTGGAATTATAAACCTTTTCGCTTGAACACACTTTGTGGTGACCAACCAATTGGTCATCACCCTTTGCACTTCCCAAGATTTTAATTCCATTTTTATGGCACAGTATGATATACCGCAGAATGGTTCTGGGCCAATAAACTGTGCATTTGAACCTTGTTTAGCAAGCTCGTCTGCCCTTTCATTGCCTTCAATGCCACAGTGTCCCGGAACCCAGAATAAATTTACCGAGTTCTCTTGGCACACCTTTCGCAATGAAAGAATGCATTCCCAGACAAGTTTGGATGTGCATTTATAATTACTTAACGCTTTGAGTGCCGCTTGGCTGTCTGTAAAAATACAAATATTTGCATATCTATATTTCCTCTTCAGACAAACGTTAACACATTTTATTATAGCAAAGATCTCCGCTTGGAAAACCGTTGGATAGTTTCCCATCGCCACTGAGATTTCTACCCCAGGGCCGAAGATTCCTGCTCCCGTTTTTGTTCCAATTTTTGAGCCATCTGTGAAGAATTTTATGGAGCCATGACGAACAGTGGGACCTCCGACTTCCCAATCTATACGTGACGTTTCACATATGTTGTAAGGGATGTCATGGTTTTCCACAGGTTTCATCCAGTCTCCATTCATATACATCACTGGCCCATTTTGAAAGCTTTGTGAAATGCTCAGGTGACCGACTAAGTCACCAGACATGAAAGTTTTCAACCGTTTAAGTCTAAGCATACTCTTTTCCGCTTCTAGTTGCACGTATTCGTGCAAAGGCAGCAGATTTAGAATTGCATTCAACGCATTTGATGGAGTGCTGCGCATCGCTCCCGTTATAGCAATGGATACTAGCCGTTGAAGTTTTGTAAGCTTTTTCTGTGCAGTAGCCTCTTTTGTTTTTGGCCACCACACAAGAGAAGCATACGTTACTTTTGGACGTATTATGGATGTATAAATCCACATTATCATTTTTGGTCTTAGACCCCATTTTCTGCCAAATGTTTTTGAGCATATCCAGAAAGCACTGGTTGCCTTACCGATCACACACTCAAGATGAGCATTCCAGTTCAGTTTGGCATCCAGTATCACTCCTAAGTATTTAACCTGTTCACTAAGATGAATCTTTAATCCTCCTAGCTGAAACGCTTTTAGACTAAACTTCCTTTTCCTAGTGAAAGGAACAATTACTACTTTTGATGGATTGATGCTAAGGCCCTCCTTGATACACCAAGACTGGGTAAATTTTAGGGCCCATTGCATTCTTTCTGAAATAATGTTTCCAAATTTTCCCCCAATAAAAATAACATATTCTCCACAAAAACCTACAACCTCGAAACCTTTTTCCTCTAAGCTTCTTAGAAGATCGTCTACAACTAAGGACCACATTAGTGGTGAGAGGACTCCCAAAACTGATCCAGGAAAATGTGTTTCCATAATCAACTTTAACGTCACTAGGAGTTTTTGTACAAAAACTCCATCCTCATTTTCAGATTCCCAAGTTCAATCGTATGATCCTTTGCAAGAGCTCTTTGAAGTCTTGCAACTTCCGGACTATTGCTTATGTTTTCACACGTTAGAACCCAGGATCTTCGTTTAGATTTTCTTATTTCTTTATTGTACTCAGTAAGTGCACTCCTATAGGGGGTCCAATCTGAGATTCTTTTTCGCTTTATTAAACAACCTACGAGATGTTTTATGCAGACGTTCCAACTTAGAGTTCCACCACGGAACATCCCTGTTAGAGGACGATTCCTTGATAGGCAACTAATATTGAAAGAATTTAAAATCGTATCATTTACCTTTTGGGAAAATGATTCCAATTTCTGAACTGAATCAATCTTTCCACCTTCTGTAAATAACTCCGAATTTAATTATTGTGCATATTGATCCCAGTTAGTTTTTCTCGGATTTCGAAATGTAGTAGTTGACCGATTTCCCACACTCCATTCGAACACAATGTGTCTATGATCTGACAATGACGTTTCGTCAGAGACTTCCCACTTTAAAATACTTTCATAAATTGCACTATTGCACAATGTCAGATCTAAGACTTCTTGTCTAATAGCATTTGAAAATGTAGGTACGTTTCCCTTATTGCATATGTCTATATTATTTGATGAGAGATATTCCAATAAGCACTCCCCTCGACTGTTGATATCCGTACTACCCCACACGGTATGATGTGCGTTGGCATCACAGCCAATGATGAATGACTTATTATTTGCTCTGCAGTACTTGACAAATGAGTCGATCTCAGGAGGAGGCACCTCAGGAGCATCACCCGGAAAATAGGCTGAAGCCACTATGACCTCAGTTTTTCCCCGGGGGGAGGCCCCTTCACCCAGAACGGAAAAAGACTTTGCGGAAAAAAAGACTTAACGGCAGAGTTGAGTGCGGGTCCGGTTCGGGAATATTGGAGAAAGGGGGGCTGCGAGGAGGGGGCTAGAAAAATTGAAAAATTCAGAATAAAACAAAAACCGAAAACGAAAGCGAAATTGTAAAAATATGTTAAAGAGGAGATGACGAAAAAATAACAAAAAAAAAAACGCGAGGTGCGGGTTAAGATTAAAGATAAAAATTATATTTATTTTTTAAAGGTTATCATTAAAAATTAGGAGTTTGGGGAAAAAAGGAGGCCCGTTTGTGGGGAACGGGAGGGGGGGGTGGGTGGGGGGGGGTGGGGGTGGGGGGGAGAGGGGGGGGGGGAGAGAAGGAGAAAGAGGGGGGGAGGGAGGTGGAGAAATTTAGAGGGGGGGGGGGGGAAGCATCCTTACTATTGGTTTAAATCGGTCTAAGTTGGATGTTAAGCATTATTACTAATTACCTTGTTATTCAAATGAAACACCACCATCACACTTTGTTAGTGGCCTCAACATCATCCATACTATTGATATCTATTTTGGGGAATTGAATTCCATGACAAAATGGATGACATTTAAAGTCAAAAGTTTGGTTTTTTTCTCAAAAGTTATATATAATCTCTTCCAAAAAAAATATGAAAAATATATTAGTTGTGAAGGGGGGGAGATAAAGGGATGGTAAGGGGGGGGGTTAAAGAAGGGGAGCGGGTAGGTTGGTTCATTATGTGTGTTTTTGCTGGGGTGCGGGTTGGGAAATCCCGCCGTGGTCCTGCGGGACTTAGGAGTAGGTGGAGGGTGCGGGGGGGGCGGGGGGGAAAGAGAGGGAAAAAGGGACAGGGGGAGATTGGTAGGGTTGGGAGGGGGGGGGAGGGGTACTGATGGACAAAGGATGGCATGTAGGGAAGATCACGCATTTCCAAGACATCTCTTAGCTCGCGGAAGGGTTGTCTACCTCGGGCCACTAGGGTATCCAATCGTCGTACTCTGGAGGCATCATTACCCGGGCAATGCCAAACCATACAACAGACCTGATTCCAGCGATATTTGGCTTAAATTTACATGAAAGATCCCATTCATTTATTCTAAATCTAGCATTCCCTTGTGCATTAGATAACGCAGAAAATTCAGCGCCAACATTTGATTAGGGCGAATCTGCTTTTGTAAACAAACACTTTGTATGCTAATTTTTCGGAAGTTGAATACAATTCTTTCAAATTGAATCTATCAGCGGATAAAGATAAAGCTCCCCCTCCTTAAAAAGTGCTTAATTTGTATTTGTGACCTTTTGTTCAAGAGAAAATGACTACGAATGCTATTGTTTACAAAAGCAGATTCGCCCAAATCTAATGTTGGCACTGAATTAAATGTTGATTTCAAACTGTGCGAGTAGATATTTTAGAGATCTTTTTTGTTTAAAAAAGAGAAAAAATAGCAAAAAAGAAAACATAATTTAATTTAAAACAAGCTTGAAGGGGATTATAATATCAATATGGTTGTGTGAGTGAGCTAAAATTATAATATATTTTTTGTTTAATTGGGAAAGGGGGGGGGGGAGGGGGGAACTTCAATTTAAAATAAAAAAAAAGTTGGGGTGGTGGGGGAAAGTTATAAAATTTTTAAAATTCAAAAATAAATTTTAGTTTTCTAGTTAATTTATTCATGTAAACAAAAAGTAGATTTGGCATAAATTTGTGGGATCTTTAAACAGACAATATGGGGTAGGAAAAAGCATGTATGGAAGATTCCAGACAATGTTGTATGCTTTTTGAAAGATTGTAAACAATTACGTTGTTTGCTATTGAGTTGGCTTACAATTAAAAGAGGGCAAATTTTACGCGTCTGTCAAAATTTATTATTTATTTTGTGGTTGTTTTAACGAATAAATGATCAAAATTGAGAGTAAAAAATATTCATGTCATATGAAAATAAAGGTTTGGATGGAGAGAAAAAAAGGTTGTGTAATTGGGGAGGAAAAGTTTTGGTTTGGCGGGGTAAAATGCTTAAAAAGTGGTATAAGGTTGAGCAAGGCAAAAAAAATGGACAAATTAGCAATGTAAAGTGAAATAGAAGTTCGGGAGGGGAAAAAATGTTGAGGGGTGGTTGGTGGGTGTTTTAAAAGGTGAGGAGGCGGGGGTGGTAAAATAACAGAAATTGTAACAAAAAACGAGAAGAAAATAAAAAAAGGAGAAAAAAAAATTTGTAGAGGGTTGTTGAGGAATATATCCGTTATTGTGGACATTCCCGACCAGAAGGAAATAACAAAATTATTTCAAGTGTTGTTATTCAGTTATGCCTTTTTTTATAACAGAGGTTGTTAGAATTTAGATCGCGGATGTAGTTAAAATAACAGAAATTGTTACAAAAAATCCTCAAGAGGTAACAAAATATGAGCAAACTATGATATAGACATAACATAAACAAATCAAAATTTGTAACAGTTTTGTTAAGATGTAGCAAAATTATATCAGCTATTGTTATAATTAATCTATGTCTTCACGCAGATTGTGCCTCCCAGGGTATTATATCTTAATTTGTTATAAGTATGTTTCACAATTATTCAGATGAAAACATTTTTAACAAAATTTATATCATAATCAGTTAGTCGTAACAAGGTTTGTTATAATTTTGATATTATTATGTTATGCCCTTCTGGTCGGGTTGGTTTCAACTGGTTGTCAACATCAAAAAATTTTTCATAAGTAAAAATATAACAATAATTTAAAAAAAAATAGGTATTTTTTTTTTAAAAATTTAAAATTTTCTATATTAGCTCTGATTTTTCTTTTATCAACAATTGATATTTTTATTTTTTTCCCTCTCTAGTGGGCGGTTTTAGAAAAAAAAAAAAAAAAAAAAAAAAACTATATACCGACGTTTATGACATTTTAATGAAGCATGCTGGCGCCAGTGCAACTGACGGGCTTGTCCCACATTGTCTGGCACTACCAGATTGTGCTGGGATCTCAGTTTTGCAGCACACTTTTTGGACCTTACTCCTTCATGAATCGTAGAAAAATGCCTCACTTGATAATTTATTACCGCACCAGTTGTATAGTAGATAGATACGAATTTCCCACATGACCGCATTGCATTCGAGCACTTGGCACGGAGAATTGATTTTCTCTCGGCACAAGTGAAACTGGAGCAAACTGTGAAATGCGAAGCAACTCCGGCGGCGCTTAACTCGGAGTTACTTTCTTCTTTTCCTCGAAGTGCCAAAGGACATTTGTCATACGTAAGAGAGAGTGTGTCCTTTTTTGCGCTCAACTGCTGAGGGCTGCAATATATTAAACATACCCCCGGACCACTGGTTTTCACAGGCTCAAGTGGTTGTGTGAAAAAATATCCTGCGAGTCATGTGGTTGTTTCAACCCACGATAGGCTGCATCCTGGTTATGATCCGAAAAAATGTGCTACCGACGGCGGGGCTCAGCAGGTTTCAATTTCCTGGCTCAAGTTTCATGCTGTCCGATCCGGTGAGCAGTGTGGGATGGGATTTCGCGTTTACATAGGAATTACATGTCAGTTATTCAAGGGGGGTGGCACTGAGTGGGTCTAGCAATCCAGCAAACATAGATTGTGGGTTGTCTTTGCAACTGCGCACTGGTAGCAGGTTAGTCTCCCGTTGCCTGTTGTTATTTTTTGCAAGCATTTCGAATCGGTAGGCGTTTCAAAAGGGAATTTGCTTCTGTGCGAATGAGAAGAACGGTCGGGATTTGACGCGGCAGCAGGAATCCAAACAGAGAGATTGGCCTGGCAAACTGTGAAACAAAAATGTATGGAAGAGTCAAGCCTAGCTTCGAATCTATCACAGCATGAGTTCATTTGCATCCATCCATGTTAGATGAAAGACGGAATGTTGTTCAACACCCTTTCCCGTATCAGAGCTACATATCTTTATTATTATGGTTATTGATATGCAGTGTAGTGCTTCAAAATAGTAGAAGTTTTCACAGATGGCTTGCAATCAGTTTCTGTTTCCATTGGAAAAGGGGGTTCCGTTTTCAGCGCAGCTTATCAGTGAAAGAGGAGTGTTCGGTCGTTTTCCAAGAGATTAGAATTATGTCACCAGAAGCTGCCTCCGTTCGTTTCTCGCGCTGATCTGACGAATGATGTGTGCTTAACGGCCGTCGTTGAATAAGCCGCCGGTTGCTGGAAGTGGAGTGGTTTTAGATAACGCATTAAGTGAAAAAACAAGTAGCTTGTTATTTTTTCCGGACTCACTTGAAAGGAGCGTGGGATTTTTGTTTTCGAAAGATTATTTAGCGGGGTTTACCGATTTGAGGTTATGATGTGGAAAGGAGCTCTCACATTATCTGATTTAATGAGTTTTTCTTGAAACCTGCCTTGTCATATTTCTATGACTAACTCATAAAAGATAATTGAACAATCAACGAAGAAGATAGTTGTCGCCAAGGTTGCATGTGTTTCAAATAAACCCGAAATTCTGATAAACTGAATCCCAATTGTGAACAAATACATATTTTGATATAAAACTTTACTAGAAAACTTCTTAATTTCAGGATTGTACATAACGGAAACTTTTTCTGTTAATGAAATAGCCAAAATAAAACCACCAAAATTACCAAAAAAAATCGTTCAAAAGCATTTTACTTACTTGAAGGATTCGATTTTCTCCCCTCCAGGATTTGTCCTGAACTTTAGGGTCGTTGACATGGCTCCTTGGTGAATTGGGTGGAATAACTTCCCTTTAAACAAATCCCAGGTGGAACAACAAACAAAAACAAATAAAAAAGAATTAGCTTGTGTAATTGTAAGAACTGTCGGGTACCGTGAATTCTGGTAAAATTGATCAGTCGGATGAAATTGAACAACTTGCCACACAGTTATAATTGATTGAAAATTTCAATATAATTTGGCTAGAAAGTGTATAAACTAAGATTGCGACAAAGATTTGCAAAAGTGTATACACAAAGATTTGCGACAGTTAAAAGTATAGGATTACAGGATGTTAGCCTAGCCCCCTAGTTCTTTCATTAATTAAGCGATAATCGACATATGACATCATGGCGATCAACTTGCTCTTAAGCAATTGCTATATTGTGATATAGTTGAGCGAAATTTACAATTTCCATATCTTTTTTACCGCTCAGATTTCGCTGGTTATGCAATAGGATTTGCTTCAGAATCTTCAAATATCCTAAGTTTGACCAAATGTAATCTCAATCCATTGTAATACACCCAAAATCTGCAGATAATAATCAAATGATTCAAATTGGGATTTCAAATTTTGGAAAAATAAACCGTGATTTTGCAAGAAAACCGTAGGCTCATATTTAAGGACAATTTTTTTCTATGATTCTAACTCTGGCCTATTGTATTCATCAGATAGTTTATTGTTGAAATCGTTGAATGTGGTATTTGGTTTATGAGTATGTGGGTATTTTCTAAATAGAATATCGAGGCAAATATCTAAGTAAACAACACTAATCTTATGGAATCAACTTACGAACGTAATAAAAAATGTGCGTTCTGTAGAGATTTTCCGTCGTGAATGTTTGATCTGGCTTAATGGAGAGAATTAGGGAGTGTGGGGCAGTTATGCAACTAATCAATAAATCAGTATTCAGTTTTTATGTAAGTTTTGTTGTGTTTTTTTTTTGGATATGGAAGTAGTACGAGCATCATTGAACACCGATTGTAGTATTTTGATAAGGGATAACCCTGAAGCTACCAGTATTTAAATAAATAAATAAACAAATAAACATATATGTTTGAGTTGGAATACATGGATTTTTTATTTATTGAAGAATGTACACAACAAAAAGCAGTGTTCTCCGTGTACGCATTAGGTAATATGAACACCACTATACGAATATTAATGTATGTGTGCAATGATAGAGAACTCGTTTTGCCACAGTCACTTCTATTCTGAAAATGGCGTCCAATATTGCAAAGTCGTTGAATATCGCAAAATAGACAGCTATTTAAGTGCTAAAAACCTTTCAGCAGCGCTTAACGTTAAAGAAAAAGCTCAATTCCGGAGGCAACCATGATTTTCTATTCGTCACGGAGAGGAAGGCAGTAATAAAAGAATTTAAGAAAATACCAAATATCTCAGTCAAAATGTCTCTATCGTTCGTCCAGCAAGTGAAGAGAAGTACGGGTCTGAACATGACCATGATCATGATTGACTCAGCTGTTGATTCAGCTGTTATTACACAGAGATCCAACAGATGATGCTTGGGACTAGCATACATCCTCCAGGTGTAAAAACTAGTGATCCCAAATTAAGGCAATACCGGCGCCGGCCTCGCCCAAATGCAGGTCAAGTAGGGATTGGGTAGGAATATGTTGACGTGATACTCGCTTTGAAGGAAGCCGAGAAATCCTCTGCATTTTCACGAGAAATCACTGGGATGTTGGATAAAATGTTGGGTGTGCAGCAGGATCCGTTTTGGTAAACGGTGAACCTAATTCAACTGACGTCGGCAGCGAATGAAATATTTAACTATATTCCCGATTTATTTTCCGAACAGAGATGCACATTAAAGTTATTCAAATTTTAGCACTAATTGAAACCAACAGTAAGGATGCTATAAGGACCACTCACAAGTGTGGGTGGTTTATTTCAATGGAATACAAGATAACAATGGAATACAAGATAACCCCAACAATAAGGATGTTAGGGCCACTCAAAAGTGTGGGTGGTTTATTTCAGCCGAATATTAAAATACGTGAAAACATAAAGTTTGAGGACCGATTTAAACTAACAGTATGGATTCTGTTGGGGTAGCAAACATGTGCGGATGGTTTATTTCAAAGAAATACAAAAATACTTGAGAAAATCGAGTTTGAGTACCATTGTAATAACTGTAAACAAACATATTCAGATATAATCCTATACTGCTTACAAGCGGAATGGAAGTTGCAGTAATGAGAAACATGTGAAAGATGAAATGAGAAACATGCAAAGAAATTCTAAAAAAAAACAAATCAAAATACACTTCTGAAATGTTAATAATCATATAAGCATCGCTTAACAGTTACCCATTCTGAAGAGAGAAACAATGATGTATAAACCTCTCTCTCTCTCTCTCTATCTCTCTCTCTCTCTCACACTCTCTCTCTCTCTCTCTCAACAAACATAACAAATATTTATGAAAATTATTTAATTAAATTTACTTTGGGAAAACAACATATCACTTTTTTCCTTACGATTTTTAATTGTTTTATAATTATTGTTTTTCCTAACAACGTGTGTAACTCATGGTTTTATTCAGTTCAAACATGAAATGTGCAATCTTTGAACGATTTCCTTATCAAATCAAATCAAATTCATGTCGATATAAAAAAAACGTAAATTCTCACTTATAAAACGGTTTTGAAACTTAGTTCCGCTTCTTCTTTGCCTTTGAAGCCTTCGTCAGAGAATCAGCTATTTTTCTTTTCTTATCCTTTTCCTGCCTCTTCACCATTGCTTCAGTTTGCTTGACGGCGCGTTTCTGCTCACGTTCCTTCCGCTTTAGCTCCTTCGCTTCCTGAACTGCTTTCTTCTCTAGTTCTTTTGCTTCCATAAACTCAACGAATGCTTTGCTTGTGGCGACCGATGGAGGATGAATGTTTTTTCGTTTTTCTTTTGCTGGACCAGGGATTTCAGAAGTTGGAACTGAGAAGGATTTATGAAACGCATCATCTTCTGAATCTGGTAACGGATCTCCATGTTCGATTAGAGGCAAGCCTGATTGTTTGAGGTTCTCGTTCTCGATTGTGGAATCAGCAACTGTTTTAGAAGAGCAGTAGAATTATATTAAAGAAAATAAATTTTTAATTTAACACAACAATCGTTTACCATTTGCAGCAGAGCTAACAGCATCTCCGCATACAATTGTGGCAGGGTCCTTAGGATAAGGAGCAGGTACTGTAGTAGCTGGACAATCTTTCTTCATTGCTTGCCATAAATAGAACAGGTTGGTATCTGCAACGTCAGGTTCTAGAGGTTCAGATCCAGCGATTTCCGCATTTGAAGCCGCAGATTCATGGCCAGCACTAGATGGCAGAGACTTATAGTCTACCGCATCTGGGTTCCATGGATATATCCCACTCTTCCTGAACCCATTTCTGATCGGTGTTTCCTTACCAGTGAATGCATCCAAAGCCCGCTTCATAAATGGGCAGAATCCGCTTTAAGAATTGTCTGGACACCACGACTACTACGTTCTTCAAGGATTGTTTCTTCCCAAAACTTTTTGAGTGGCCCAAAAAAGCTCACGTCAAGCGGCTGAGTGATTTGCGAGGAATTCGGATACAAAGCAATCAGTACAATTTGATTGCGGATGCAAAAAATCAATGCTCATCAGTGTTACGTGGCTCTTATGACCATCAACGAAGTGCAGAACAGGGAACGGAATTCCCTCCTTTTTCAGCCAAGGCAAGAAAATATTCTTCAGATACTCATAAAAAGCATCTCCTGTCATCCAGCCGCTTTCAGTAATACCGACGCCATAATCAAGAGGAGCACTCCGAGTAATTTCTTCTGGAAGGCGACGTTTGTATGGGAATAAAATCAAAGGTGGGAGCAGCTTTCCAGTGGCACTTCCTGCGAAAAGCGCTGTGTAGTTCGCCTTATCACTGTTGCCGAAAACTGATTGAACATGTTTGATATCCTTTGGAGCCAAGTATTTTTTGTTTCTCACAACCAATTGGAAATCAAATTCATCCAAATTAAAAATTTGATGTGGAAACTGCAGCAGGTGGTCATGTCCCTCATCTTTGAGCGTCTTCAGCAAGTCTTGGAACCAATTTCTTACCTGATTCTCCGTCACTCGGGCTCTGTGTTTTCCGAAAACGTTGAATTTCCTGGGAGACATCTGAGGGTGTCTTTTGACGAACAGCTTCATCCACTTTTTGCCAGGGATTCCATTTTTGAATGGAGTTTTCAGTTTCCTGAGCCTGATAAACTGTCCCACGCTGATCCGGAACCGTTTGAGTGTGATTGGGAACCCTGAACGTGTAGAGAGCTCAATCCATTCCACTATCTTCCGTTCATTTTCCGCTGAAAGGACCGACGCCCTTCCTGGTTTTGATCCGAAAGCATATTTACCACGGATTTTATCACGCAGAGATTGCTCCGGGACGCAAAATTCCCGACCGGCGGATCTTACAGACGATCCACGCCGGACGGCATCGAGTGCTTGTTCCAGGTCGTCGCCAGAATAGCGTTGCTTTTGAATTTTCTTCTGATTCATCCTGTTGAATACCGTGAAAACATCTTTCATATAACTCACAATTTCATTTGTATGAGAGCCCCCTCTGCAGAACAAGGAGGGGTCTCAAACCACCATAGAAACATTTTATGCCTCAAAAAACCCCCACATGCAAAATTTGTTTCCGTTTTCTTGATTAGTTCTCGAGTTATGCAGAAATTTGTGTTTTATTTGTATGGGAGGCCCTCTTTCTAGGAAGGAAAGGGGTTTCAAACCATCATAAGAACCTTATCCTGCCCAGAAACCTCTGTAAACAAATTTTCATGCCGATCGGTTCATTAATTTTTGAGTCCATGAGGGTCAGATAGAGACATATATAGAAATCCTGCATCCATAAACCCCCACATGCCAAATTAGTTTCCATTTGCTTGATTAGTTCTTGAGTTATTCAAAAATTTGTATTTCATTTGGGAGCCCCCCTTTCAGAAAGGAGAAGGGTCCTAAACTACCATAAAAATATTTCTTGCCTTCAAAAACCTCTACATGCCAAATTTGTTTCTATTTTCTTGATTAGTTCTTGAATTATGCGGAAATTTGTGTTTTATTTGTATGGGAGCCCCCCTTTTCAAAAAGAAGGGAGGTCTCAAATCACCTTAGAAACCTTTCTTGCCTTCAAAGACCTCCACATGCCAAATTTGGTTCCATTTGCTTGATCAGTTCTCGAGTTATACAGCAACATGTGTTTCATTTGTATGAGAGCCCCCTCCTTTCAGAATGTGGAGGGACCTCAAACTACCATGGAAACATTTTTTGACTTTGAAAACCTCCGCATGCCAAATTTGGTTCCATTTGCTTGAATAGTTTTCGAGTGATGCAGAAATTTGTGTTTCATTTGTATGGCAGCCCCCCAGGGTCTAAAACCATCATAAAAACCTATCCCAGCCCCAAAACCCCTTCATACAAAATTTCACGCCGATCGGTTAAGTAGTCTCCGAGTATATAAGGTTCAGACAGACAGAAATTCATTTATATAAATATATATAGATACATAACAACATTAAAAAGTAATTCAATCAGTGTCCAATAATTGAAACATTGCTGAAAATCTACACAAATGCGTACATCGTCAACGAACGAGGTTTGTATTACCATATTTTTCGATTGACATATCATTTCGATTGGTTTGTATTACCATATTTTTCGATTGACATATCAAACTTCTTTAAAAACTGCTCGCTGAAATTACTGGTGCTCATTTCACTTCGAGTGTTCATTAAAAGGCGAACACGAAATTATTGCAACAAAGTTAATTTACTATTAAATGGCATAAATTTATCGGAAAATAATTAAATTGAAAGTGCATTAAGCTCAGTTCTCAAACATTGAATCAATTATTGGAGATTGTTTGGTAAAATTCTCAACACTTTCGCTTCACGCCATCCTCAAGAGCTTGTACAGTCGTATCCGGTACCTTTTTCTCATTTTGCATCCACTTCCTACGCATGTCATTTACATATTTTACTTTCTATTTAATCTTTCTGAGTTTCCCCTTGATCATGGCCCAATAAGTTTCAATTGAACATAGTTCAGGGCAGTTCGGTAGATTCATATCCTTGAGGACAAAATACACAGAATTAGTTTCATAACTACGCAATATATTTCAAAGAAGATTTGTATTAAATTTGGTTAGTTTTTGTTTAGTGGGGCAAAAGTTACAGCCAAGCTGTACGTATTGCAATAATTTCGAAGGTCAAGGTATTGTGGTATACTTATTCAATCTTGAATATTTGTAATACGTTTCCATAATGCTAATGTGAATGGACTTTTCAAATAATTAAACTGAGAGAAAAACATCCTTATGTTCCAGATTACGATAGATATGCGCTAATCTATGCTAATGAGAAATGCAACAACTTTGTCGAAGATCAATATTTGATTAAACATAGACTACTGATCTGAAATATGATATAGTACCCTTGGTTTGACTAAATTATTCACACCAAACACACCAATGTTGCCTGTTGATCAGTTAATGGACCACATCACTAGGACATTTTGCGATTTTCGCTCCCCTCAGCATAAACGATTTCAAATAAGCTCCTTGTAAGCCTCCCAAAATGTTAGCTCATTTGGCTTGAAACTGACTGTGCACATCCCAAATTTGTGTGGGAATTACTATGTAAAGCCTTAAGTTTGTGATTATAACACTAACAACTTGTTAAATTAATATTTCCCTCCCCTCGGATATGTGATGTAGTCGCGATGGGTGGGCCTACGCCATTAGCACTGAGATGGCAACCAAAGATATATCCTGTAATGGTGGTATCACATGTTGACCATTTATGTTTACATTGATGCAATAATTTACAGTTTGGCAGTTTTCATTGGCATTGATGTACTGATGTTTGGCATTACGCATTACATTTTTACACATGTGACATCCTGTCCTGGAGCCTTGAATGCTGGTGCAGTCAGGTGGGGCGCTTTCCTCAGTAATAATGATGTGGGATTTCTTCGTGGCTGCAACACCTTTCTTATGCGTTCCCTGAGATGATGAGCCGTAGCCACGTTTGACTCTAAATCTAGCTAGACAGATATATTTTGATAGACAATGTGTTCAAGATTATTGACATACGTTGACTGTTGAATTCACTGAGTAGAAGTTTCATTAAAACTACCAAAAAGTGAATAGCTGACCAAGACTCAAATAATTATTGTTGGGCTGTACATTCATGTAAGACTTTGAAACAATTAAAAGACTTAGAGAAGACAAATAAAAAAGAGGCAATGAACGGACTAGTTAACGTTAACTTTTCTTTTATAGAACTATAGAATTTAAATGAATAGCGTAGAAGGCAAGAACTGAATAAGGTGTAAAAAGTGACAGGTGAATTAAACGTGGTAAGACGAGGTATGCATCGATGACTTTCAGAGCACATAAGAACTAGATATCTACTAACTAAATTATAAACGACTGAAGATGCCCTCTTGAACTTACAGCGCAACACTGACTAAATAAATTACTAAATAACTAATTAAAAAACACAACGACCTTCCAAACTCTTTTAAAGGTAACTTCTCTCCCATGAGTCCCATCAGTAAACCATGAAAATTATACTGTTGAAACAACTGAGACTGGTAACTTCAGACAATAATAAAACTGGTAAAATTCAAATATCTCAACGACATGATGACAACTTGTTTTTGATTCGAGAAAGCTGCTGAAAAAGAATTTCGCAGCACATAATTGACGAACTAAACTTCAAATGACTGAAGAAAACACACTGACAAACTAAATAACAAAAAGAAGAAACGACACCAAAAATTGGACATGAACATGGCTGAAAAAAAGGGGAATCAAACTTAAAAATGTAACACCTTTTGAGGCAGTGTAAATCGCGTCTCTATGGACGACATGATCCTTGCACGGCTGGTGAAGTGCTTCAAAATGAGTTAAGTAATATCATTCTAACGCACAAGGAACAATACAATAGCTTCTTATTTTTGGTTCGAGAAAACTGCTTCGGAAGACTCTCAGGGCACATAAATGACACACTTCACGGACTGAACTACAAAAGACTGAAGAAAATACGAAACGCCGTATTATATTTGCAAACATAACACTGACTAACAAAATAACAAAAAGACAATTAAAAAAAAACAGACGAAAGGACTCAAAATTCTCAAACGTGGCTCCTTCCGAGTCGTTTGCAACAGCGTCTTCTTGTGGGACATGTTCCGTGTACGGCTGGCAAAATGATTCGAAAGCATAGAGGTTTCTACTATATTCAGAGTCCTGCCAGTAAACCTTCATAAAAAAAAAACAACAAGTTAGATTAATATTTGCTGTTGAAATGTTCTGCTAAACAACAGACAATTTCCTAAGCAACAAATTTGCAAAATATCACTGTGCAAATATTTCTAAGGATCAAAATCTGCTAACTATTTAAGTCGATAGTGTGTTGCTGAATTTAACTCAATCAAATGCTCAGCAGGCAACATTGGGGGGGCTATTCCGAGTGGTGAAGTGAGAAAAGTTACTTCCCAGTGACATGACTCGCTATTTGATTTACCCAGAAGAGTCACATCACTGCGCGTGGCTTTTCTCACTTCACCAAGCGACACAAGTTACCAGTTTTGGATAATTTGTTGTTTCATTTGAAGCATGCAAATCGAAACAATATGTGCAATACAAAATTGACAGCACATTTTTGAAACTAAAAAAAAACGTCTCAAAAGCTTCTTATCTCATATTTGGGCACTCGATAGTAAGTAGTAAACCGGTTGATCCCATCCGTCAAGGCCACAAGTCACACGACCGTAGCTAATTCGTAATCCACAATTTTCAGAATTCTCGCAATGCTTTTCAAGTTCAGGGTTTGACAACTCATTTGCAATGTTAGAATCATTCCACTCAGCCCTACCGCTTCAGCTTTCAATGCCTGATGCGTACGCTCGCTGATGTTCAGAAACAAAATACATTATTCAAAAAGATATCTTTATAACCTTCTTGTACACTTTTCTCTCTTTTCAGCAGCTTCAATGAAAACATCATAATCGTAAACATAAAACAATTAGGCGCGAGTCAGTGCACTTCCAACAGGCAGCAGAGAGTAAAAGCAGGCAATCGATCTTACAATTCAAAATACTTCAAGTTTCTGGCTGGAAACCGTATATTTGACCTTGACGCAATATCGACGAGGACACATTCAAGGATAATGTTTCAATCACTGAAGAACATCGTCGTGCATTTCTTTATTTTCACCTTGGTAGGTCGCTTACACATATTGGGAGACTTAATGGCCGAAACATGCTCGTTTGACAAATGCGTTACAACTCAACGACCCCTCGGCTCTGCGTGGGTGGACGATGGATGCTCATGGTGAGGAGAACATAATGGATGCTGTGAACGCGGCTTGAAAAGAGATTATGACAAAGCCCACAAACAAGTGGGCGATTCTATGAAGATCGATATCTTTGAACCGATTATAATCTTCGACCTGGGATTACTGTACGAATGGGACATGAATCTTCCAAAGAAAATTAAAGTGAGTTTCGTCAATGTTCAATTTGGAACAAAGAAGCATCACATTTCTGGACCGTTTACATTACCACCAGGCCTAGAGACTTGACTTTATCATGAATCAAATAACCTACTTGAACAACATTGTCTCAAACCTGACGACCAATCCGTTCACATCAAGCATCAACAGCTCTTCGCTCGGTTAAACAGTTTCTATGAATGGACCGAAAGCAAATTGGGGATGATCTCATCTGGCTGTCGGATCTCGGAATTAATTCCAATCAATAAACGATCCTATCATCATCGATCGTGGCTCATTTGTTGATGGGCCTTCTCGAAAACTCAGTCCAACCGCTTTCAACTAAACGCAATCAAGAAGAAAACGACACCATTCTTCGCTAAACCGCTTCATTATGGTTTGGTAATTGAATTTATTAATAAAAATCCGAGAAAGATTTAGAGGATGAAACTTCACATAAATCAACCACGAAGACTGTGTTTGTTGTGTTGTGATCGGATTGGCCTGTACGTGTGATGATGAAAGAAAGGGAAAAGGGGTTCGCTTCACAGTGATTGATTGATATATTGATTATCGATCTCCACGCGTCATCGTCGTACACCTCGAGCAAACGATCAACCGGCCGACTTGCGGAGTTTAAGTTGGAGGCTGGTACAAGCCGTGGGTTGAACAGCGCAGAGCCCAGTTGCTGTCAGATTGGGAGGACCTCACAAGCGATCTTCGTAGTTCGTTTGTGATTCCCATTCATCACGGCTAATTCGAATTCGGTACCACAGTTCGGTGCCGAAATTGTGAATGAAATAAATCTTCAGGCATGATATGTGTGGTTGGGGCAGCATGGAAATGTTTGATGGTTCCGTTTTTTTTTTTTCGATTGGCACGCCATGTGGGTAGTTGATAAAGGAATTTGGAAACCCCGACTTTACCAGACGGGTCCTCCCTTAGCTCAGTCGGTAAAGGCGCAGCTACAAAGCAACATCATGCTGGAGGTGGCTGGGTTCGATTCCCGGTCTGGTCTAGGAATTTTTCGTAAAGGAAAATTTCTCGACTCCCTGGGCGTAGCGTATGATTGTACTTGCCACAACATCATACTAATACAAAAATTGTACTTGGCATCGAAAGCTCTCAATTAATAACTGTGGAAGTGCATTGAGAAGACTAAGTTAAGAGCAAGCAATAGGCTAATTGTGAAAGCAATAAACTTGAAATGCTAATGATGAAGAAGAAGACTTTGCCAGCCACGGGTAGCATCTGTAAAATTTACTGAATATTAAAAACCCATAGCAAAACAACAAACATTTATAAAGAAGTGCTTTCTAAATTATGAACTTGTCACTATACGTTGATGTTCCCTTGTTTTTTGGGAGTCAGTATAGAAAAATAACTGTTCCTAGTTAAAATTTTCTTGAAATCTATGAAAAAAAAGCAGAAACCACCGGCTTCCGTTCAAGATGTTGAAGCAGAAAAAACCCAAAAGGATCTCAAATCAGGCCGTTTAAATTTTCAAAATTTAATATTTAATAATTTAATAATTCAAAAACTAAAACTGGTTCTGACCCTTCATTTTCTGTTGCACAGATATAGTTCAAATTTCCTTTTTCTTTTTCTCTTCCCTTTTTTTTCTTCTTTTTTGTGGATTTATTTAGTTTCCGTTTTAGGCAGTAGTCATAATCATATGAAATTTAGTTCGGCTTATTGTTTGTTTAAATTTTCTTTCTTTTCTTTTCTTTGCTATTCTTCTAGGCTGCCCGGTGATCCACTTTCTTACATTATATCACTTTAGAAATTTTCGCCATTTCAGAGTTTTAATCATCTAACGTCGCAGCAGAAGAGACAAATAGTTGCATTTCATTTTTATATGTATATTAATACAACATCGTATTATTTTCATCATATCATCAATATATTAGTATAATCATATTAAAATTATTTATTACAAGATTAATATGATAATTAAATTTCATTTGCTTCAAGGTTACAAGGAAGTAGTTTCCAGATAGTACAGGTATTTTATTGCATTGTATCTAAAGGTGTTTTTCTATTAATTTAGATCATTGAATATTATTAAAATTAAAAAATGCTCTTCAATTCTGCTGATTATGTACATCCATATGTCATGAATACATACATATTTTTTGATTCATGTATAATTAAATGGTTTATGTTTTATTTAATTGCAATAAGACCTTCACATTCCAGAGTTATATTCATCTGCCACTGATTGAGCTGTAAAGATGCACCAAGCTGCATATGATTTTCATATGCCTATTATTACTATTTTAATTATTTCTTCATATTATTTTATTTATAACAACATTAAAATTACAGAATGATGAATTCCAACTATGACATACTTTTATTAAATATTGTAGTATATTTCATTGGTGTATTACATACTACATATATTGCATATTATGACATATAATTTACGTTATATATAATAAATACTGGGTTGGGAGGGAGCATCAGGGTATCATTCAAGCTGAAACTGGACGATGGTTTGATTGACTGCGTGAGTCTAGGAGGGAATGAACAGTATCATTTTCTTTATCCAACCGATTGGATTATGATGCTGTGAATTCTACTCCAACAGTTTCAGTGAGAGTGACGCGCCCTTCTTAACAAGCCATCCTGTAGAAAGCTTAATAAGTATTGCGAATTGGTTTATTTGATTTGTTGGATCGTATCGTTGGAAGGAGATTCTCAATTTCCCGTGGATTTCGCGTGATTGTCTCTGCTTATGGGTCCACCCCTCCGTTTTTTGGCCCTTCATACAGCGATATTATGAATTCAGATCGGTGGCTCAATTTAATCATGCTATTAAGTGGAGCTGCATCCAAGCCAAAGGCATAAAGGGGTGGGGGCTACCATACATACATACATACATA
Organism: Aedes koreicus; assembly: GCA_024533555.2. Classification (NCBI taxonomy): domain Eukaryota; kingdom Metazoa; phylum Arthropoda; class Insecta; order Diptera; family Culicidae; genus Aedes; species Aedes koreicus. The sequence goes on from JAHHFK020004823.1 coordinate 46,056, forward strand.
CACATTTAAAACTATCAATGATTTTTTCGGTCTTATAAATCATGTTTGATCCAGGAGATTCTAACGTTTCCTTTTCGCTGCCCTTCCGTCAAAAGAATTTTAAATCCATCGCTCCATATTGAAACTTCATTAGAGAAAACTAAAGGTATGTATGATATGTTATTCAGAGGGTACATAGAACAAATGTCTCGTATATTGTATGAAACCTTCATATTGCGTTTTATCTGGTGAAATGTTATCATTACACCTTTTTGTATAATGCACGAAATGGATTTCGTGAAGACCAGCCAATCGCTGCTTCTCTTTTATCGTACTCATGCATGTTGGTGTTGCTGCTGGGATGAGGGGGAATCATTTATGCATTCCGAAAAAAAAATTTAAGTGCGGTCAAGTTTTATAACTTCATATTGATTATTTAAATATCTTCTCAAGAGTTACCGTGGCCCAGTTAGATCAAACACGGATTCAATAAACAGCTCTTTCAAACAATACAGGATCGAATCCCATGTCAGAAACATTTTTAAAAAAACGCTGGGCAACTCCACGTGGCCGCACTTTTCTTTTCAATTACATTTCGAGTCGATAAAGCAGATCTGCCAGTCACTCATGCAACCACCAGACAGACGTTTCTTTTTAATTTGTAATAAAATATTCGTAGTTCTTTGTATTTGTTTTATACAATGCATGAATGTTTTTTGTGTGTCAACAAATGCTTCGTGGCATTAATTACGAAGCTAGTTTCATAAAAAGTACTTATCAGTTTCGTTGCAGAAAACAACGAATAGATTTGTTACTCCTACCTTCGATTTCGTAATATAAACTAAAATTAATTTTCGTTATGGAATGTCCATGATAAACATGGAAAATTAAATTTTACTTCCTCAAAACATTTTACGAAACACAAACTTTATTTTGTATTAAAGTTGTTTTATCGATGCTACGTAATCCATAATGTTTTTGCTATTTCGATTCAAATTTGTCTTGAATTTGTTTGCTAATTGCCCTTTTTTTTGCTTTGTTCAAACTGTGACTTGTTTATCGTTTCGTTTGCTAATTTGTTAGTTATTTCCGTTCTTCTCTTCGTTTACCATTTCAAGCTTATTGCTTCCACAATTCGCTTATTGCTTGCTCTCATCTTAGTGTTCTAAATGCGCTTCCACAGTTATTAAGGCCTGTACTCGAAAAAAATGCACCAGACGAAAGTGTTCGGCAAAAATTTATTTGAAGTCGGATTTTCTTGAACCTTTCAGGGAATTAATTAATGCATATGGATTATGTTTCAGCATAATTACTTTATTCAATTTCTTTTCCATCGCTGAAAGCCCACACCTTTCCCTTAAGACCCCTCATTATATTTTGTGCAATGGTGGAGCCGACCTTTTTGGTCACTTTCATCCATTTTTTCTTCAACTCCAGCTCGTTCTTAAACACCTTGGACAATTTTCGAACTTTAGCCTTCATTATGCACCGGACGAATCTCTGGTGAATTTGGAGGGTTGGCGGATTTTGGTACAAAAACAACGTTATTGTCTCTGTACCAATCTTTGCATCTGCCTTGATGTAGGTTTCGTCATACATAACCACACACATCGTTTTGGTTAACCACTTTCGATACAGCTTCCTTGCGCGGGATTTGGCCGCCGTGTTTTGTTGATCACGCCGGTTTGGTGCCATGCGGACCTTGAATACACGAAGCCCAGCTCGTTTCATGGTTTGCTGAACGAACCAGGCGGGACACTTTGCCTCCAGAGCCGCGTCGTGAATCGAAAGGTTCGGGTTTCACTTGAAATAATCCAACACCTTCCGGGCCTTCACAGGGTCAGTTGTCTTCTTGTTTTCTCCCACTTCCAGCACGCCGCTCGGTCGTCTGAGACTCTTTAAACGATTTTACCACCCGAGACACAGTTGTATGGGTGATTCCCAGTTGTCTTCCGATCCATCTCATGATCGCAGTCGGAATTTCCGTGACGGCGCGCAAAATTCTCCGGCGATTTTGTTTTCTTGCTTCGATGACATCTCAATAACCACTGAACCGATTGTTATGAAACTTTGCACATGTAAACAATACACTTCAAACTAGTTAAACCCAGATTTTCATCAATATTTTAAAAAAAGTTACACACGGATAAAAATTGTGCATTTTTTTCGAGTATAGGCCTTAATTGAGAGCTTTCGATGCCAGGTACCATTTTTGCATTAATATGATAGTGTGGCACTAACAGGCTACCTTGGTGTCCAAATGATAAAAAAAACTATCTTAACGCTAACAAAAACTGTCTTCTTGTATAGTTTCATATATTAACATATTAAAATTGAAAACAGACGACACACAATTAAAGGCACGTTGCAAAGCAATCATTCCAGAGTTCGTCCCATAGACGGTTCCCCTGTGTGAAACTCTAAGGAGGGAGGTGTTTCGTAAGATACGGCTACGAGCCTGGAGTGGAATATCGGCGAGCAGTGAAGGGCAGTTTATTCGATCAGACAGCAAATCCGCGACGATAAGTGCATCGCTGCTTCACGACGAATTTGAAGAGTGTCCAAATGAATCATAAGGCAGCGACTCTCGTAACTCGGAAGGTTGAAAGGATCCCTCCAAGGCAGTCTATGAAGAGCGTATCGGATAAAACGTCGTTGAATTGACGCAATACGTTTGACGCTATTTTGGAAATGTGGGTTCCAGACCGGGGAAGCATATTCCAAGGTAGACCTCACCAACGAACAGTACAGCGACTTAAGGCAGTACACGTCTCGAAATTCTTTAGCCACACGAAAGATGAAGCCGAGATTTCGGGAAGCTTTCGTTGGAATGTAGGACATGTGAGGTTTGTACGTGAGTTTATCGTTGAGTATCACACCAAGGTCCTTTACTTGGTTGTCTCTTTGCAGAGGAGTTCCAACCAATGAATAACCAAAGATAATATGAGACTTTTACCAAGAAAAAGTAACAACGGTACACTTTCCCGGATTCAAGAGCATACAGTTCATCTGGCACCACCTTTGTACTAAATTTTCTTGCAACTGTAAAGCGTCTCGTAGCGAATCCACACGAATGAAGATTTTAAGGTCGTCAGCAAAGCTTAGCCGATGAGATTTCAGCAACAGGTTGACATCGTTGAAATACAAGAGAAAAATCAGCGGCCCAGGATGACTACCTTGGGGAATGCTGGACAAGGCGGGGAACGAAGAGGTTAGCTCATCGCCAATTTTTACCTTGCGAGTTCTGCCACGGAGATTCGCCAAAGCCAAGCCTTTCCAGTTTTGCCACAGGGATGTCGTGGTTGCCATGGTACTTTTTTGGTACTTGAGGCTGGACAGACTTTCTATGGAACGTGTCTGTCGATCAAGTAGCTCAAGATGTTGGAGAACGTCGTTGTGGCGTTATCGACGTCGTTCATGTCCAGGGTTTCGTTCCAGTTAATACTGGTAAACTCATCGAGAATGCTGTGGTAATCTGTATTGCAGAAGTCACGGTAGGTGGATAGCGGTGCAATAGCTGGTTCGATCAGTCACGAGATTGAGAAGAAGTGGTGGATGATGAGGCATCTGTTTTACTAGTGCCGATGGGGCTAGCATGATGCTTGGTGGAGTGTCGGCATTCACGAATCAAAGGTCAAAAGATCGTCCATTTTCATTCATAATGTCGTTAATCTTACGTAAGGATGCAATGGAATAATGATCAAGCATCGAAACTGACCTCGCATGGATGCGCTAAAGAGAAGGATCGGGATAAAGGAAGCTGTCGGGTCCACGCCGCCATTCTACACCGGGGAGGTTGAAATCCCCGATTATTATGATTTCGTCTCTAAAGCGGGCATTTTCAAAACTTTGTTCATCTGACTGAAGGTGCACATTTATGAAATCATCATCGCTAACTCTGTCGGAAGGAAAGTAAACGGCACATAGATACAGGGTATGATCCTTGAGATTCAACGAGATCCACACTTGCTCCGTCGACTTCCAAGATTCATCTTCGACGATGTGCGATTCTAGGCCGTATCGTAGAACAATCCAAATGCCTACACCAGAAAACTGTCGACTATTTACTGCACTTCGGTCGCACCGAAATACCTTGTAATACGAACCAAAAGCAGCTATCATTGAGCCATGTCTCAGTAAGGACGAGTGTTATCATTGAGCCATGTCTCAGTAAGGACGATTAAGTCGTACGAACAGTCCGAGCTAGCCAGACAGTATTGGACTAGACTGGAGTTCATACCGCCGACATTCTGGTAGTAAACTTGCAGTCCGTGTACACTGAGATCGCTACCAACCATACGATGGAAGGTCCCGGAGGAGTTAGCGTAATTGGACGAGGTTTGTGAGCGGTCGTGACAGCTGCTGATCGTTAGCGATGTTGTTTCGCTAACGCCGGTCACTGTGAGTCTTGCAGCAGATTCGAGTCGCCAATTTGCAGAGATAATGCGACATTGGGTCTATGAAGGTTGACTGCAAACGGCGATTTGATCAGCGCACGAAATGTTCGAGATAGCAGCGTACTTGCCTGGAATCGGAGTTCGGAAGACCCCGTCTTCCAACTCAAACGCAGGACCGGGACGACTGCTGATCGCTGGCAGTGGAAGCTCGACTGCGATGAGAGGAATAAGGGCTCCCTTGTGGCTTAGGGCAAGTGTGCGTCCCGGTATCCAAATTGCAGAAGATGACTGAACGTGGTGTAACGAAGCTCGACTGAAAACAGCAAATTGATCAGCGCACGAAATGTTCGATTTTACAGCATACTTGCCTGGAATCGGTGCTCGGAAGACCCCATCTTCCAACTCAAACGCAGGTGCACAAATCAGATCGGATGAGACTTCTTTCGCTATCCGAGACAGATATAGCCATAGCTTTGGTTGAGCGGGCGCAACAGTAGCGATAGCGATTGAATGGGGGGATCCAGATCTCGGCTTTTAATTCGTCCATGATTTCAGACTTCAGATTCATCATGGAATAGCTATGGGAGTTGAATGCTTGTTCCTGACAAGCCTCATATGCAGCACGTGTAGTATTACGGAAGCGTATATCCTTCCTTAGCGTTTATTCAAAGAAGGAATCATTGACAGTGTCACCGTTGCTCAATTTGAAGTCTTTGGTCCTGTGGTAAGATTATCATTACTTTGGTAAGTCAATTTTACATAAAATGTCTGAAATAATTTATAATATACGCATCAATCAAGTATTGCACCTTTGCTTGATTGCCAGTTCTAGTTCATTCTCGACGATATCGACAGAGAGAATGTATTGCGGCGAAACTTATTGTACACCAAAAAAAGCTTCAGAATGCTAGTGTTCTTAAAATGGACGCTCTCGGATCATTGTTTCATTGTTTTCTGCAGTCACAATGGTAACAGGAAAATTTTGGCCATAACTGGTAGACAGTGAGAGTTAGATTTCTATTCCGTACCTCACCACATTGAGTTCAATTTGTGGCCTTGCAAGGCTTATTCAGTGAAAGCTTAAGATCGATCTTAACCTCTTTTTTGACTCTTTTAAGCATTAATTTAGGCTTATGGCCATACTTTCGACCTCTCACTAAACAGGCCCACAAACACAAACACGCAACACACCTCGCCTATTGGAAATCTCTCATTCACTCAACACAGTGGATTTCTTCATACCAGTGCTCTACAGTCGTTGTAATGTAAATGTGAATTCGATGTGATTGTATTGACGAACCATTCCAGAATGTGTAGTTGTTTGTTCAAGGTGCTCTGATAGTGGTTTCCAAACACTAGAACAGCTACATCAATCCCGTCAATTTTTCGCTGTAACTCGGCCGTACAATTAGAGAGCCACACATACAACAATCATTTACAAAAAGTCTAATCGTGTGAGTTGAATTTGGCTGAGTAATTCCATACTGGACCACCACCACCATCAACCGTTCTATCATCTCCAACATTAATTGTATTTGCTACAATACAATGGAAAGCATTGGATGAAGGATTTCTGCAAGGCAACCCCCTCCAATCAACGGGTCTGCGTTAGACAATAGTTTTTCATTCTATAGCAGAACTCAAGTTAAGGGAGTTCCGGATAGAAATTTGCGGTTTTAGGACTTAGTTGCAATTTTGCGGAAGCCACTATTTTCTCATTATAAATCAATCGACGATTCTGATTTCGTTAACGATGGTGTGATCTAACTATTTCACTACGTTATTTCACGATATGTTTGCCAATCATGTATCTTTATGTCCAAAGCTCAAGTCACCTGGTACAACTCAAACGTAATAGAGCGAAAACATTACGGCATAACTGCAGGAGTCCCTGATAATTAACAGAAGTAATTTCAACTATGCATGCAGGTATTTTGATAGATACCATTTATAATTTATCAAAAGGTAATTGAGTCATAGTCAATGACATATTCTTTCTAAAACCTTACATACCAGCAATTTTTCCACCCTACTCCAATCCTGTGGGCAGTGATGCTATATTATTGTACATTTCTACTGTTGTTAAGCCTAGTCAACTATCCCCTGGTGTATTATGTAAGGTTTGAGTACTTGAATTAAGAGTGGTGACTTGGAGTTATAAACCCTTATACGTCAATAAAATGAAATAAAATGCTATATTAAAGTAACGCAATGTTGTTGCAACAATCGAAGAAATCAGATACGTTTTCTTTCATCAGCCGTTCGTCTACTTTCAGACATTCTTCTCTTTTCAGAGAGCGAGTAATGACACTATAACCATAATCCATATAGGGCTAGGACTTTAGTTAATGCTTAGGTTCCAACCGTTTGAAGAGAAAATGGAGCATCACTTAACCTTCTTAGACTAAGGTGTGGGCCAGTTAGAATTGGAACATACTATTGCGCATATTTCGAACATACATTAACAAAATAATATTCTGTTTTAACTGAAATGTTTGACTTTATGTGAACTTTAGAAAGAAAATACAAAAAAAATTAACCATCTCGATTTCGAAGAAATTTGCGGACTATTCCCGGAATACGTTTCATCAACCTGCGCACATCTTTCTCATCCATCGTTTTGGCAATCTTATTCCACTTGGTTCTCAATTCATTGATGCTTTTGATGACACTGCCATTCACCTTCAGCTTCCTCTTCATAATAGAACAAAATCTCTCTATCGGTCTGAGCTGGGGACAATTTGGTGGGTTGAGTTCTTTCGGTATAAACTGAATCCCGTTGGTTTCATACTACTGTAGCACTGTTTTACTGTAATGACAGCTTACAAGATCTGGCAAAAACATGACAAGTTCATAATGGGATCTGATGAATGGCAATATTCGCTTTTGGAGACATTCCGTTCTGTACAGCCCTGTATTATATGTCTTATCAATGATGAAAATCTTGGTCTTCCTACCGCAGCTACAGATGCCTTGCCAAATCATGTATTTACGAGCAAATTCATCTGCAAACACAAACTTGAATTTGGCAGGAACATCTTTCCGAGCCGTAGCCAAGTAAATTTTTTTGTCCCGGTAGCTGTTTGAAATCGGCTGATGAAATAGGTTTCAACATCCATGAGGAGACAGCCATTGAATTTTGTCAACACCTAATCATACAGTTTTCTGGCACGGATTCTGACCACATTGTGCTTTTGATCCCTATTTGGTTGTTTACAGGCACGGTATAACTTAAAGCCCTTCCGGAGACGAATCCGTTGCACGGTACTGCGTGCGGCGCGAAACACTTTGGCCAAATCGCGGTCTGAGATATTGAGGTTTGCCTTAATGTTCTTGATGACTTTGTTCCGCAGTTGACGGTTGACAGTACCCGCCCGACGCTTGCTTTGAGGCTTTGCGATCCGTCGACAAAGTTTCTTTGTACTTTTTCAAAACACGCCACATGGTATTTCGGGGGAAACCCAACACTATAGCAAGTTTTGGCCCAGACCACGAAGGATTTTCCAAATGATTGCGGACAATTATTCTTCTTCTTTCTTCTTCCATTTTGTATTTCTATGAAACACGTTCGAACTGCACCGCGAAAAAAAAACTTCTAATGTTGTTATTGTTATAGGGAACACATAAGATGTCATAGTTTACAAATCCTACCACTAGGGTCGCTGTAAGAATCAAAAATGTTTGTTCCAATACTAAATGGGCCACACCTTAGATGCTCCCAATGACCATTTTTAAATATTTTTTTTGTTCTGTACATCAAACAGGGCATTCTGTTTAATTATTCTTTCCAACAATTCATTTCCCTTTACCTTTGATATCTTCTGAAGACTACGTGGGTTAAGATAAACACCAACTCCTCCCTATCTCCAACGGTTGAGTGAACGTGGCCAGGTGAGCGATCGAAGAGTGGCTTCATGGAAGTTATAGTGTAAAGAAACGTATCAGTTACTGGATCCGTTCCATGGTGACATTCAATGTCTTCAACGAATTATTCCTCATCGTAGCTCCATCCACGAGGTGTACAACGTCAATGCTAATGCTAATGCTACTTCAAACTGTGACTTGTTTGTCATTTTAAATAAATTTTGAAGATGAACGCAAGCGATGCACGCGTTATTTTGAAGCTACTCACTTTTGAGTCGAAAATCACTCAGTCCGGCCAAGAGGGCAAAAATGGTAATATTTATTTGATATTTTAATACTCACTTTTGAGTTATTTGAGCCAAACGTACTCAATTATGGATGGTTTAGAAATAGCGTGTATACTGGTTGTTTGTAAATATGTTGCTAGGTTGAACTTCACACAATGAAGAAAATTTCTTCACAATTTCTTTAATGTGAGCATCCCAAGATAAAGTACAATCCAGATGAACTCTAGTATATTCAAAAGACTCTACTTTCTCTACGGTATTACCTCCCACATTTAAATTTGGAACTCTAGGAAGCACTTTTTGTGACGATCTAAATATTTAGTTGCTTGAAAGTTTAATGAGAGTAAGTTATCACAAAAATAATCCTGGAGAAGTTGAAGATCTTCTTTCATACTAGATATTATTGAACATGCATTCACATTAATATAAAACAGAGCTGTACATAACATCGGAAAAAAGTCTAGGAATGCCAATAACAGAAGTATTACTTAGATCATTTATGTACATAAGGAATAATCGGGGACTAATATTACTCCCTTGCGGTCTTAACGAACTGATTCCTGAAAACCTCGATATAAAGCTTGCAATAGATCTATGGATCGCATCAGTTAAACCGTCATTTTGGAAATTACGGAAGTCATAGAGATTTGTCATAGTAATTTGTTTTATTTTTTAAACTTATGACAGATGTAAACACTAATGAAAGTTGGCTCGAAAATGGCCGCAATAACCAATAATAAGATAACAGTTGAACGAATCCCTACACTGAAAATAAAATTTAATTTTTATTACGAAATCATTCGTTTAACTCACGAATGCATCCGTTGTTTTCTGCAACGAAATTGAGTTGTACCGCTTATGAAGCTGACTTTTTATGCAACTCCATATGCGGTGTCAAAAGAACGAAGCAATTGTAAATTCAAAAAGAACATTCGTACGTTGTACGAAAACAGTACAAAGAACTACGGCAATTTTGTTGAAAACAGAAAATCTCCCACCTGTTGCATGCATGTTAAGCAGTTCTGCTTATTGAATCCAAATTGAATCTCGAAAAAAGTGCATCGTGATCTTTTTTGAATGCTTCTGATTTGTTAATTGATCCTTTTCAATCGGGAAGCGCTGCTACGAAATCCGAGGTTCTCCCACGGGTGCGATATGGATGATTTGTCGGAAGATGGTTCATCCATGCCGCCAAATAATGAGGTGTCTCAAAACGTCGTCCGGTCACGAGCCTACCCAGATGATTCAGCTGGTCCATGGGTTGTCTATTTTCAGCCCAAAACGAAACCTCTGAATGTTTATCAGATTACTAACGATCTGACGAAGCGTTTCTCAGCCGTGACGGAAATAATTAAGGTGAGACCCAATAAACTACGGGTCGTTGTGTCAAACCTTAAACAAGCTAATGAGATTGCTGTCTCTCAGTTCTTCACACTGGAATATTTAGTTTACATCCCAGCTCGAGGTATTGAGATACAAGGTGTGGTCACCGAAGCGAGTTTGACCCCCGAGATCCTGAAGAAGCAGGCGGTTGGTCGCTTTAAGAACCCTCTGCTTCCTTCAATCAAGATACTGGATGTGCAAAAACTAGGCACAGTATCGATCAGTGAGGGTAAAAAGAAATTTACCCACTCAGATTCGTTTCGTGTGACTTTTTCTGGTTCAGCCCTCCCTCAATACGTCGAGTTGGGAAAACTTCGACTACCTGTGCGGTTGTTTGTACCTCGGGTCATGATCTGCGAAAAATGCAAGCAGATGGGACATACGACCTCCCATTGCGGCAATAAGGCACGCTGCTCCAATTGCGGGGAGAAGCACAAGGATGGCGCCTGCGCAGACAGCACACCAAAATGCGCTTTCTGTAAGGGAACTCCTCCTCATGCTCTCGTCGTGCCCGGCGTACAAACAACGCGGGGAAAAATTAGAACGCTCGCTAAAACAGCGTTCCAGGCAATCTTTCGCCGAAATGGTGCAAAAAGCCTCACCATCACCCGATGTCAGTACAAATCCCTTTGCTCCTCTGTTAGATGACGAGTCTGACTTTGATTTGGTGAAGAGGGAACATCATTCAGCTTTCCGGAAGGTGCATCAAGGAAGCGAAGACGCGTCCGCCCACGGAAAAGTGCCGAACAGAAGCCCGAAATCAGCTTGCCCATTTCAAGGAAAGATGCGAATAAGGAAAAAACAATTCCACCTGGTTTTCGTAGCAATAACTACACCCAGGACTTTCCATCTCTTCCGGGGACATCCAAGACCCCTAATGCTCCGATTTTAAGAAAAGAAGCCCCTTCCTCTACTGGGCTGTTCTCATTTGATGACATTGTCGAAGGTATTCTCAAGTACCTCGAAATTTCTGACCCTCTTAAAAGCATTGTGCTGGCAATGCTTCCCACAGTGAAAACTTTTTTGAAGCAATTGACAATTAAGTGGCCCCACCTTGCAGCTATCATCTCCTTCGATGGATAATTTTCCAAATGAGGTCGGGGATTTGATCACTGTTCTACAGTGGAATTGTCGAAGTCTTATTCCTAAATTGGAATCTTTTAAATTTTTAGCTAACAATACCGGTTGTGATGCATTTGCTCTTTGTGAAACATGGCTCTCTTCCGAAATCGATCTTCCTTTTTATGATTTCAATATTATTCGTCTTGATCGTGAGGATTCACGTGGATGAGGAGTACTTTTGGGGATCAAAAAGTGCTACTCCTTCTATAGAGTGAATTTTCCTTCAATTCCAGGTATTGAAGTTGTCGCATGCCATAAAAGCCTTTGCATTGCTTCTGTGTATATTCCTCCTAGAGCCTCAATAAACCAAAAACAACTTTCAGATATTTGTTCGGTTCTTCCTGCTCCGCGGTTGATCATGGGAGATTTTAACTCTCACGGTACAGGCTGGGGAGAACTGTACGATGACAACCGGTCCTCCTTGATATATGACCTCTGTGACAACTTCAATATGACAATTCTTAACAATGGAGAAGTAACACGTTTGGCTGGTCCATCCTCAATTGGCAGTAGATTAGACCTCACACTTTGTTCGAATTCATTATCCAACGCACATGGAAAGTGATTCAAGATCCCCACGGTAGTGATCATTTGCCCATTAAAATTTCCGTTGCCACCGGGTTCATTCCGTCGGAATCCATCAACGTCACGTATGATCTTACCCGCTACATCGATTGGACAAAGTTCAGGACAGCAGTAGATGAAGCCGTAACGACGGTAGAAGAGCTTCCACCGCTGGAGGAATATAACTTCCTCTCCAACCTGATCGTAGACAGCGCGCTTCAAGCTCTAACTCGACCAGTTCCAAGAACGTCATTTCGCAGGAAACCTCCTTCTCCACGGTTGGATCAGCAATGCACCGAGGTTTATCGTAAAAAGTCCGACGCGTTCAAAGTTTTCCGTAGACGTGGAACACCTGAGCACTTCGAAGTTTACACGGCTCTCGAACGCGAACTTAAAAGCCTCATCAAGGCCAAGAAACGCGGATACTGGCGAAGATTCTTGAACGGGTTATCGCGCGAGACGTCGATGAGTACCCTTTGGAACACGGCGCGAAGATTGCGTAGCCGATTTACGAACAACGAGAGCGAGGAGTACACGGACCAATGGATCCTCAAGTTTGCGCGAAAAGTTTGTCCAGATTCTGTGCCGGCACGGATCATTCTTCGTGAAACCACGAATTCGATAGATGAGATCAGCCAACCCTTTTCAATGGTAGAACTCTCTCTCTCTCTCTCTCTCGCACTCCTTTCGTGTGGCAATACGGCTCCAGGGGCTGATAGAATCAAGTTCTATTTGCTTAAGAACCTCCCAGACGTCGCTAACAGGCGCATGTTGAACTTGTTTAATCAGTTTCTGGAACTAAACATTGTACAGGATTATTGGAGACGGGTGAGAGTTATTGCCATTCAAAAACCTGGTAAGCCCGCGTCCGACCACAACTCCTATCGACCCATCGCGATGTTATCTCGTATTCGAAAGTTGTTGGAGAAAATGATCCTCTTCCGTCTGGACAAATGGGTTGAGACGACTAACCTGCTTTCAGATACTCAATATGGTTTCCGTAGGGGTAAGGAAACGAACGACTGTCTCGCGTTGCTTTCATCAGAGATTCAGTTAGCTTTTGCTAAAAAAAAGAGCAAATGGCTTCTGTATTCTTGGATATCAAGGGGGCTTTTGATTCAGTATCTGTTGAAGTTCTTTCAGATAAACTCCACGCTTGTGGCTTTTCACCATTAATGAATAATTTGTTGTACAATTTGCTGTCAGAGAAACATATGAGCTTTTCTCATGGAACCTCTACAGCTTCTCGATTTAGCTACATGGGACTCCCCCAGGGATCATGTTTAAGCCCCCTTTTGTACAATTTTTATGTCAAAGACATTGACGGTTGTCTAAGTGACAACTGTACGTTGAGACAACTTGCAGATGACGGCGTAGTGTCTGTCACTAGACCCAATGGGGTCGATCTGCAAGGACCCTTACAAGATACCTTAGACAATTTGTCTACTTGGGCTCTAGAGCTAGGTATCGAATTCTCTACGGAGAAAACTGAGTTGGTAGTTTTTTCTAAGAAGCATAACCCAGCACAACCGAAGCTTCAAATTTGGGGCACACCGATAACTCATTCCATGTCCTTTAAATATCTTAGGGTCTGGTTCGATTCTAAGAGCACCTGGAGATCCCACATTGAGTATCTGAAGCGAAAGTGCCAGCAAAGGATCAACTTTTTCTGCACAATAACTGGAACCTGGTGGGGAGCAGATCCACAAGATCTTCTAACGTTGTACCGGACAACGATTTTGTCGGTTATGGAATACGGTAGTTTTTGTTTTCAGTCGGCGGCTCGGTCGCATATCATTAAACTGGAACGTATTCAGTATCGGTGTCCTCGTATCGCGTTAGGTTGTATGCACTCGACTCATACGATGAGTCTGGAAGTGCTGGCTGGAATGTTGCCACTCTCGGATCGGTTTTCAGAGTTATCTCTCCGGCTCCTCACCAAGTTTGAAGTCATGAACCCCCAGGTAATCGAACACTTTTAGAAGCTTCTTGAGTTGAATCCTCAAACTCGCTTCATGACTTTGTACCTTTTGTACATAACACAGGATGTCAGCCCTTCGCCGAATATTTCCAATCGTGTTTGCTTCTCCGACTTCAGCTTCATTTTGGTTCATTTTGATTTATCCATGAAGCAAGAGCTTCGTGGAATTCCAGAGCATCATCGTTCTATGATTGCTCCTGTGATATTTTCTGCAAAGTTTGGCCAAGTTAATTCCACTAAATCGTTCTTCACTGACGGATCTATGATAGAGGAGTCAGCAGGCTTTGGTATATACAATGAAATTTATAGCGCCAATCGTAAACTTCAAGCTCCTTGTTCCGTATATGTCGCCGAATTAGCGGCAATACACTTTACGCTAGAAATTGTTGCCTCACTAACACCGGATCAGTACTTCATCTTCACGGATAGTCTCAGTTCTACAGAGGCTATTCGCTCCTTTAGGCCGGTAAAGCACTCCTCGTATTTTCTCATGAAAATACAGGAGCTTCTAAGTGCTTTATCTTCGCGTTATTTTATCATCACCTTTGTATGGGTCCCTTCTCATTGTTCAATTCTGGGCAATGAGAAAGCGGACTCGCTTGCAAAGGTGGGCGCTATAGAAGGCGAAATTTATGATCGACAAATCGCCTTCAATGATTTTTTTCCTATTTTTCGTCAACAGTCACTCGTCAGCTGGCAGTATAAATGGAGTAAAGGAGATTTGGGGAGATGGCAACATTCAATCATCCCAAAGGTGTCGAAGAAATCTTGGTATGAAGGGATGGATGTGGGTCGAGACTTCATTCGTGTCATGTCTCGCCTCATGTCCAATCATTATTCTTTGAACGCTCATTTATACCGTGTTGGGCTGAGCGACAGCTATCTCTGTGTATGTGGACAAGGTTATCAGGACGCAGATCACGTTATTTGGTCATGTGCTGAGCATCGTGGAGTCAGATCTGAGCTTTATGATTCCCTTCGGGCTCGAGATAGACAACCCAATGTACCAGTTCGAGATATTTTGGCTTTGCGTGACCTGGAGTTTATGAAACTCATTTATGTGTTTTTGACTAACATTAGCCTTAGATTGTAGTTAGTTTAACCTGTATGTTTACTTTAAGTTTTTTTTTTTTATCTGTGTTTGTGTTTTTTTTTTCTTTCTCAAAAATGTTCATGTCAAAGTCAAAAGAAGCCAAAAGTTGTATAGTTTTAAGTTTTTTGACAATTTAGAATTAAAAAAAAAAGTGTTATGTTAAACATACTTCAAATCCCCGCCCATCTTCCCATCCTTTCAATTGTTATTCCTATTAACCTCGAGACGGCCGCGAGTAATCGGTCCTATCCCCTTAACATTAGTTTTAAGATAATTGATGTATATAATTATGAAATCTTGGCTCTGTAAAGTTAATTCGATTGAGCCTGTACAAATAAACGATCTTTAAAAAAAAATTCGAGGTTTATATTTTTAGGGAATGGCACCGTGGGGGGGGAAAGAGAAAGGGGGAAAGAGTAAAAAAAGTGACGGGGGGGGGGGGGGTTTTTTTTTTTTTTTTGGAAAAAATTTTAAGGGGGGGAAGGAAAAAAGGGGTGGGGGTTGGGGGGGGGTTCTATCATGACAAGCAGTAAAAATGTTGCTTACAATGAATGAGACATATGTTCATCGTACGAAAGCTGTATTTACAAAACAAGCATAAGTTAATTTACGAAAACATATATGGTAAGGTGAGGCTCAAATCAGGGCAGAAATAAATAAACCCTAAACGATTAAGATCAGATCAGTCATTGAAGATCTAAAAGAACATTCTTTTAGTACATCACGAGAAATTTTAATCAATCTACCGCCTTAATATTTAATGTGATTTTATTGTTTTCAATAAATGATCAATCCTAAGTTGAATCAAACTCATACAAAAATTAACAGTCTACCAATGGCTTTGTTTTTATTACGAAAGATATAAATGTTGGCTTACAATAATTTAAAAGAAAACCTTTGGCACAGTATTTCTAAAAGATAAATAATGAAAAAAATAAGAATTGTATGAAATATGATTTCATAACATACTATTTGCACCATGTTAACAAATTCGGAGGCAAATAACAAAAATCTATCTAGAATATTTCGCAGACTAAACAGTGGCGAAATTGTCTGCATACAAAAAGTCGTATTTGTCAAAATGAGCGGCAAGCTCTACCGAAATCAATTGCGATAAGGAACTTGTCGATCGGATGTGACTTTTGATTGATAACAAACTGCAAACAATAACTGAGCTTCAAAGTCGGCAGTTGATAATTCAATTGGAATCAATGCTCTATCGCCTATACGCTACCGTTTTTTGAAGAGCGTTTTTCGACGGCATCGGTCAGATGGACAATAATAATAACAACGATACATTAAAAAAATATATAAAGTTTAGCTGTAACACTCTTCAGACAGAAAACAGGTCAGACAAACGAGTAACTTCAACTCGCTCTGATAGCAGTAAGTAATCGGTTGAATCATCAATCTATATACCTATAGTTAGATTAGACCAAGTTGCCGCAGTTGATTATCTTTGAGCGAAATTTATGACTGAGGCGTATCGACGGAATAGGTACTTAAATACGATAGAGCGATCAGACAGGAATGGTCTTATCAGTGCAGTAGAATGAATTCCACAACAAACCACAGGCAAGAAGCCGTTTCCAGACTGATTAAATTTCGAGTAGTTTACTTTGGGCTTAGAGTCAACAATGTTAGTAAATATATGACAAGGGATGTGTACAAAAATAATACACACTACAATAATATCATTAATCAATCTTATTATGTGCAAGGTGTAGCTCGTCGTACGTGACGAATGGTAATAAGAGATTAAGTGAAAAACACGTTAAGAATGTTACTAAGTACATGGCCAAAACTGTCGGTTTTACACCTGCAGATATCTACCCAAGATTAGGTAGTATTTTGGGAAAGTCGCCGTTCCAGTGTGAGCTATGGTTGTGCCCCCCAAGCAGGATAAGGACACCACCAACCGTGCGTTTAATATATATTTAGCACAAACTCAATGCAAACTATAATTGCTTTCTCGAAAACGATAACTATTCCGATTCGAGATACATAGATGGGTAATAATCTTTCTCTACGGATGCCTCGGCCTTGGCCCACTAGGTTGCCTCCGTCCCAATAAAACAATAAAACTGTTTATATCATTATGGCTTTCCCTCTGCTGTACTCGGATACTTTGTCTAACGCTCGACAGTGTTTGTAGTGATTTGGTATATATGCTTAAGCCAACTATCCCAGAACCTACCAGCCAGTAATTGGCCAGAGGCCGAGGACAAAGTCGAAGAAAAAGCCCCGATTGTTGTTTATTTACATTAATAAAACTTTACGACCATTCAATAACTGGCGAAACTGCTTTGCTCACCATCGCAAAGGCATCCGTCATCGATCTGTCAATTTCGAGCGAAATTCCCCCTCCCAACGTATGCGTACACATCACGCTTAGGATAAAAGCTCATTAGAGACGGGCAATCCTTGGCCATCCGGCCGGAGCTGGTGCCCGTTCGTACGACTGATGGCCCGATTTCGTACTAAAAATGTAGTAGAAACAGATTTTTATTCCTTTACGATTATGCTTGTAATAAAAACTTGGAAGAACAAATCCATCCGATGCCAGTACGGCAGCCATATTGATTTCTATGAAACATGCGCGTGGAGGCATGTCGTAAAACCATCTCAATTCGGCTCGTTTCTGTGTTGTGTATTTGCTTCGTTTGGCCAAGAATAAGTTACATAGGTATATAACATTTAGCAGAAGCACTGACAAGAAGTCGCATGCGTTGTTCTGTTTTGTTTCGAATAAGGACTCCTATGATTACTCGCGACAAAAGTCACTTGTGGGTTGAACTCTTGCCTGATGAAGATGCCATAATAATTTCACAATAGGTATGTGTCGTTGAAGATTGAATAAGTAGAACCAGCGGCTGGATAGTCATGAAGAAAATTAATAGATTGTTTGACTCAGGGAGTACTAGCACATCGGTCCCCAGCTCGGTCCCAAGCTTAATGGTTCGCACCTAATAACGTAACTCACACAAACACACCCTCAAATATTCAGTCAAAATAACATAGCTAATCAAAACAAAAACAAAGATACTAGTACCGAAAGGTACTGAAAAGCGCAAAATTGTATTGCAAGGTGCAGACTGCAAGGTGTAATTCGGACCTAGGGGATCTACAACAGTAAACTAATTTCAAATCGCTAGTTTCGTATTGATTGTTGGTAGAACTCTGAGCTGCTGTTTCTAGGAAATGCGTTTACTTACAACAAAACGACAGTTGTAGCTGGGTTTAAATTATAATCAACCCAAGAATTACGAACCATTTATTTTGATTTTCAACGAAATATAGTAACTTATAGCCATCAAATATAAAGTAATATTTAATCGTTGCTATCCGTAATAATGCTAAAGTGACAGTAATAGTTGATGTCAAACGATGCTACTTTATTTCTTTATTTCTTTATTTGGAGCAGGAAAAGCCCGTTTGAGTAGAGCTGCAGATGCCAGCTCTTTCTCAAATGGGCGCAAAAAACCTCCTCTTCTTTTCATATCAACAGAATAAATAGCTTCCAAATGATACAATGGTTCCTTAAATCTACATAATGGGCTAATCCTAACAAAAAACTAACTTGAACTAAAAAAAAAACGTGTGTTGTTTTGTGGAGCTGCGAGTACTTTGTAAAATCTTTTTCGAAGAGTGGAACGCGGAACATCGAAGTCAAATTCGTTGGAACAGCGGTTAAAGGATCGACACATACTAGAAAATGGCTCGTTATGCCCGTAATTTGTTCTAGCACCATGTAGAAAAAGGAACGAATTCGAGCGAAGTTGACGATAGGGAATATTTATGTTGAGAAGCGACAACAGTCGAGGACAATCAATTTTCGATTGAAGAAGGTCAGAAGCAAAGAGCGTGTTTGAAACATCACGACCTATACTCAGTAACTCAGTAACCTATAAGTTCACATCGCGCATCATAGCTGGGCAAATTGATTGGATCATTCCATGGAAGGTGTCTTAAAGCGAAGCGCAGAAGTTTGCGCTGAACCGCCTTGATATGTGAGATGCTATTCTGATAGTACGGTGCCCAAACGACAGATGAGTATTCTAATATTGACCTCACTAATGAACAGTATAATGATTTTAAACATTGAATGTTTTTGAAGTTTTTTGTCAAGTCAAACTGAAGTCAAGATTTAGATGTCAGTTCACAACAAATTTCGCAGCTGTTGTAATCTATCCAAAATGCTTAAAGGTCTGATCATGAATATTTTTTTTCATTGGTTTCTATTCCAAAAATGCTTCTATTTTACTGTTATTTTCAAATACATTCTGCGTGGCTTTTAGAATAAGGCTTTGTTGATATAGTTTTAATTCAATGTTTGCAAGTTTCAACAGTTGGCTATCCGTCAAGCTAATTTTTCACTCATACCACCAAAATGTCATGTAAATGTCAGTACCCTGAGACCAACACGTGCAAGCGTCATTTAACACATAAGAATGAATTGAAAGAGATGACCAATTAAATTCAATCAAACACATCTTTTGTCGACTTGTGTAAGTGGCAGTTTAAGGAGACAAAATTTTACATGGAATCTTTGTTCTTTGTTTACGTTCCCCGACTTTTTACAAACATGAATTACGTCTCGCGTAAAATTCATAATTTCTAAGTGTGCTGAATTGGAGAAAAAAAAACAGATATTTTCACTGCAACGCATGACCTACTCTTATTACTATAAATTTCATTACCAATTCTTGAATTTTCCTGACGGTTACTAAAACTAGATCCTTGAAATCAAAACTGCATATTTATTTGCGATAACAGTAGCTGTATTTGAAAAGTATCGTTTTGTGTTCCTCAATTTATTTTCCTGTCATATGATGTAAGCTATCATTTTCAGTTTTTATGGTATGGTAAATTTAAGAACCGACGCAAATTTCTGTCTAACGGGTCACTCTTTTTATTTGCATCTAAGTAGACTTAAATTTACATGACTTTTTCTAAGAGTACGGAAAATGATATTGGTGGGATCGATCGCAGTTAGCTTTGCGCGTCGACGGTGATTTTTCGTTAGCGGTCACGGTTTTTTCTTTTCTATCGCGACTGTAAATTTTGAAGTCAAAGTTAAGTTTCTCTTTTTCCTCTAAGTAATGTTCTGGGAGTGATGTGAACAACAAGAAGAGGTGTTAGGTTCATGCTTTTACTCCACCTTACTTTCTCAAGAATTAAAATAATTTTGTTTGAGTTCTGAACTAGTTTTGTGCATCGTGGATGTCAGCAGATTTTTTTCCGTCAAATTTAGTTTCAGTTGTTTGTGTTCCGGGCGTTAACATTTTATTTTATATTGATGTGAAGATTTGTCGGTGTCTGAGTATTGTAGTATTGAACGGCGGAAAGGTTTCACCTCCAGGGATTAACAGTGCAGTGAAAAGTTCCTCGTAATGATCCGGATTGAAGGCGGATGTCAGGCCGGCTGGAGTTGGCGATCGATGCGTCCAACTAGATGCTAAGCAGAGGATTTTATACCGTAGCTAAAAATAGCAATTGAGCTTGGAACAGGACAGTCCTGGCAACGTTGATAGTGTTAAAGAACATAAAGACCTTCGGGAAAAGTTTGCTACGTTTGTTCAGTCACAGGAATTTACATGGCATTATTTTATTCATTCCTCAATAAAACGAATCATCAGAGGCAGATGATAAGATCACTTTTATGTATTTTCATCGTATTATATGTTACATAGGGTATGTGTCCCTTGACTCAGCCTAATATGCAACGATCGATTACATTTTTTTATTATAACTCATAAACTATTTGAGCTGGAAGCGATATTTAACTAGTTATACACCTGCTTAGATAAGTTTAATAAGCCATTTCGTAGTATGTATCACGATAAATTACACAACTCATTTTATAAAGTTAGAAACTTTTGAGGGATATGGATGTAATGGCGGTCTATAAGCACCAAATTGGGTCTATTCATGGATGCAACTTCGTCCTATTCGATGCATTTATTATTAAACGCAGTCTTCTAATGGGTTTTTTCATATGATTTTCTAATTTTAGGCGTTGTCAGCTGTATTTGATTTACCTGACTCCAAGTTTTATAAAACATAATAAAATAAAACTGCTTTGAAGTGATTTTCACATATGATATATTGGCCATTTGATAATGAAAACATTATTATTCACTCTACATAGATTTTGTTCCTTTGGCTTATGTTTGGATGAGCCAATTGAAATATATACAACCGAAACTCAAACATTGAAAATTTTACCAATAACAACATTTTTACTACGCTTTTCATACAACAGGCCATAGTTGGAAAGAAAGAAAAAAATATGTTTCTAACATTGGGCCTACGGTTTATTTGTCATATCGTTGTAAATTAACCGATGTGAATAGTTAGTTTATAACGTGTGACTATTTTCTATACATCTTGGCTGCATCATTCGGTTTATAGGTTCAATTTAGCCAAATGTAGATCGTTCAAAGATCGTGTATATAATCTCATCAGCTTAGCGAGTGAACTCATGATGTCTAAAAACTTAAGAAAGTCCAAAATTTACGCGAAAGTGAACAACTATAAACTGATTAAAAATGTCTCAATTGCTTCGAATCAAATTGATCATCCTGGTAGCAACATGGTTTTGTTCATTATCGCCGAATTAATTACATATTTAATACATAGGCCGAATGAATGAACTAGGCTTAAGGTTCTGTCCAGTTACAATCCGGATTCACTTATTGTGTTGCAGCGGCACGGAAAGTGACCGCTGCAAGAATTATTTTACAGCGGTTTGTTTGCCTAAGCGCCCACTTTCTGTGGTATAAATTTCACGGTGTTTCGTGCAGTGAGTCAAAAGTTATTCCAGATGGAAGCCGAGAGGAGAGACAAAATTCTGCACACCCACGTTGATAATCCAACGTGGTTCGCAATAAAAATCGCAAAAAGGTTGAAAATCGACAAATCAACCGTGTATGATGTGCTCAAACGTTTCAGGGAGCGAAAGAGCGTGGATCGAGTGCCTCAAGGTAAGCGTCGTAGTGGAACATATAACCGCAAGCTGAACCAGAAAGTGTTGAGAACCGTCAGAGCAAACCCTGGACTATCAGATAATGAAATCGCACAATAATACGCTGCTGCTCGCAGTACCGTTCGAAGAATTCGTTTGCGAGCAGGATATCGTTCTTATCGAGGCAGCAAGCAACCAAACAGAACGTAGAGGCAAAGTTTCGTCACCAAAACTCGAGCTCGGAAATTGTACCAGCAAGTTTTGACGAAGTACCAAGGATGCCTGCTCATCGACGATGAAACCTACGTCAAAATGGATTTAAGACAGCTTCCTGGCCAAAAATTCTACATGGCGACGGCACGAGGTTGTTCCTGCAAAGTTTAAGTTTGCTTTTATGGACAAATTTGCCAAGAAACTGATGATTTGGCAAGGGATATGCAGCTGCGGAGCAAAGACCAAAGTGTTGTGACGAAAAAAACGATGGACTCGAAGCTATACAAGGAAGAATGCCTCAAAAACCGCGTACTACCTTTCATTAAAGCCCATAAAGGTCCCGTAAAGTTTTGCCAGATTTGGCGAGTTGCCACTACAGCCGGGAAGTCATCCAGTGGTATCACGACAATAACGTAGATTTCATTGATAACAACATAAATCCACTTAACTGCCCGCAGTTCCGGCCCATCGAGAGATTTTGGGCAATAATTAAGCGGAAGCTTAAGAAAAGTGAAAAAACGTCTCGAGACGCGACTCTGATGACCAAAATGTGGAACAAATATGCCAAGGAAGTTGACTCCGGAGGTGTGCAGCGTTTGATGGGAGGAATTAAAAAGAAAGTGCGAATTTTTATTAGAAACGAAGAGAAATGATTTGTATTGATTTTTTTTTTTCCTTTAAGTACAGTAAATTACCTTTGTTTTTATGTATTAAACTTATTTTTACGTCAATCCGTTACCGAGATACAGATGATTTTATTTTTCCGGATTTTAAATGGACATAGCTTTACATAAGATCCCGTTACCCTACTTTTTATCATACAGTATGGAAATCAGTAATTTTTATTTTGCTCGGAGCGTTTGGTATGTCCACTCATCCTTCCTCCCCTGTAGATTCACAAAATGCGTTGTGACTCAAATCTCTTAATTTGAATCCAACTCATTTTACAGAATCATGCGGTCAATGCGACGCAGTACCTACCCCTTGACCTACCGCGCATGGTGATGTTAGGCAAAGGAGTGTGTGCTTGCTTCGAAATACTGCTATACAAAAGCCCTACGCTCAATTTCATAACAGCTTCTAATCAATTTCACAGCCTGCCGAACGCTATCGGGACCTATCGATACTTCCTTCTCACATCTTTGGTTCTAGCAGCAATTGCTGTCTACTACTGGAATCCCATGATGATGGGAAGATATTTCCAAGTTCAAAATATTAGAATTTAACTATCGTACTTTACGCAATAAAAGCATAATCAGTAATGTGTACATCGGAGACCAATTTTGGCATTCTTCTTGATATTGTTATTGAATTCCATAAATTTTCATGAAATTCATGATAACTTATCGAATATATTTGCTTATATTTGCTTATATTTATATTTTGTTTTTGTTGTTGTAAATGCGCATAATTTCCGAGGCGCATCTATTTTCGGCTTTTATCGTGCCAATATTCACAATAAAATTAAATGCGCATATGATTTGAAGCATGATACGCTGTAAAAAGAAACTCAATTTGTTTTGGATATTTTGCTAGCAAACAAAATTTCTCGCAACTCTAGAACTTTTTTCTTAGATACTATTTACTACTAAATGAATCATAAGAGCAGAGAATCGAAAAAAAGAAGATCATCAAAAACCAACCACGATATCACAGCGAAGTTTGACAGCTGTTGCTATTTTGCTGTATGCTGGTTTTCATGGCAGCCAATAGGTTTTATGAAAGTTCTCAACTGGTCATAATATCTTTCACTAGAACATTTTCAAAATCTGTATGGTCTTATATAGGTTTTATTAACTTGTTTTCAGATGTTGGTAAACAAAACAGTTTTGAATGAAGTTTTATCAAAAAGGCGGGAGGAGTGCTATACGGCTGGAATAAAACTAAAATTGTTACTTGGAATTAATTATAGAAAACGAAAAATGGTCGAAAAATTGTTTAATCATAAGCGGTGTCTGTAATGTTCAATGTGGCGAACGAAAAATTGTGAATTGAATACAGCTCAATTGATTCACTGAAGAAGAAATACAAGCCTCCGAACATTACCATTTTGCATGATAATCAATTCGTTTCATTACTTTTGGCCGAAAATGCCCCTAATAATTTTCTAGCACCCACCATAAATCCTTAAAGCACCAGATAAGATTAATTAAAACATTCATGCTTAAAATTCACCAGACCACCAAGGTAACAAACAAATCATCCCGGGTAGCAATCCGATGCGTGTAATTCTGTCTTAAAACGCTACTAACCAGCAAAAAATCACTTCTGAAAACAAAACACCTTTTACAACCTGTCACAACAATGGTGTCACGGTGTGTTATTCGACTTCCTACGTGCCTTTTTGTCCATACCCCATTTGCTACAGGTTTAGTTTTAACGCAGATTCCCTTTACCTACCGCAGATTCCAACCAACTCTGCATGAAGCTTCATTTGTCCTTGCCTTGCAGGTTCGTATCTGAAACAAACTACCAAATTCAAACATACCATCTCAGCATTCTCTCTGGTAATGACCCTAGCCAAGACTATTTGATAAAGCAGACAAGCTCCCTCCGGTGAATTCTCGGCGACAACCACATAAGTGGCATTGGGAACCAGTACCATCACCAAGATCGTTAATGGGCCACCGTCGTCATCAGCATCATATCCAAGACCGTGATCGGCCAACATATTCTTGTTAATGACAATGACCTTCGTCGACGAAGGTCATTAAATTCAATCAATGTAGACACTTGAAAACCATTTCACCAGTGTGGTGTGTAGTTGGTAGTTCACTGAAGGAGAGTGTTTCTTAATTTGCAACCATCAAAGAGAAAGAATTTACAGGAAAAAGAGCGAGATAGAACAAACAAATTCGATTGATTGATAAACCGCTTGCTTCAGATGTTATAACAGGTGGCAACTAAAATTTTGGAATTTCTTTCTCAAGCTGTCAAAAAAGACAAACATACTTGGAGACGATCTGATTTATTGAAATTAAAGATACGTTGTCCATTGTTGAAAAAAAATTAGTGATCATTTCAAAACGGTCCGGAATCGGCTGTTCGGGGAAACTTTCATTTGATGTCGGAACAGGAGTGTTGTGCGGCCTTCGTGTAAACTTTGCGAATGCATATCTTGGTTCTACCAATGAACTGTTTGCAATTTGTGGCTGGCCAGTTATTACACCAAGGAGCTCAAAATCCCGAAGAAATCTCCGTTTGATTCACATTTTTATAATGAGATGATGTTTTACGAATTACATCAATTTACACAAACACACAGAAAAAAAAATCGGAATTTACATTGTTATGTAAATATCAAAGCATGTAAAATTGTATTTCATTCCACATGAAGCAGCAACTTGCATGAAAAAGTTTTAACAAAGATGAGCTTTTGCATACAATATTATCAGCAATGTATGGAATGTCACAGAACTTCACACGATGTATAATGCATTTTTTTATATTTTTGTGACGCTCCATTTGTGTGCATGGTACCGAACAGAAATTCACACTTCTTATTCGTGTGTATTTTCGAAAATTGAAAAACAAGTTACTGTGTTAAAACGGTTTGTTAAGTCATTGAAACGTTTTGGTGGGCATTCAATTAGAGTGACAGTGTATATTGTACAGTGATGCGGGAATTCTTCAAGATTCGCGAAAGATAAAAAGAAACCTAATTTGTCCAGAATGTTGGAAAGTGAATTGACAGGTATTGCAATCCAGCCTTAAAAGGAAGCTGCTTTACGTTCAGTATAAGGACATTTGTGAGAGGTTTCCATTTTCATCTACTTGATTTTTTTTCTCATACATGTATCATCACACACAATCTTACCAAACCATTCTCACTAACTGACAATTGTAATAATACAAAAAACAATGGCTTACAACTGTGGTTCCTATTTCCATCCCATTTGTTTCTTCTATTTGCAGAATGTGAGTTATGGCATTGAAATGCTAGGACAGGAGCTACTGCTCCTGTCCCAATCACAAGATGAAAAAAGAAGCATCACTTAACCATTCTAGAATAGATGCTCCCAACGACCAATTAATTTAAAAAACGGAACGCACTGTACGAGATGTTCACGTTTTTTCTATCTACTGGGTTCTGTAACATCGTATTTGAATTTTCGATTTAAACGGGCCCGATGTGTTCAAATCACCGTTAGAAGGTTTAATCTGCGAACAGAATTTCAATCTTTTCAGGCCAGTAAGCAACTGTAGCAGAATCTAGTGGCCAAAAGACTTGCCCGAAAGTTGTACAATGAAGTTCTTACGAGGTACGAAGGATGACAAAACATACGTGAGGATGGATTATGGGTAATTTCCCGTAAAAAAAGTTCTATAAAGCCACTGGTCTAGCCACTGGCTTCTAATGTCCCTAGCAAGTTCAAATTTGTTTTTGCTGATAAATTCGCAAGAAACCTTATGATCTGGCAAGGTAATTGCAGCTGTGGACATGAAAAACAGGTTTTTGTGATAAACAACACTAAGGATTCCAAAATGTACGATCAAGAGTGCCTGAAAAAACGTATTCTTGAATGTTTCGAATGTTTATTGAAATTTCATTAAATGACCTTTATTTTGAGTATTATAGTAATTTAATTAACATGGTTCCGAGATAAATCCAGATTTTTGCGTCCAGATATTAAATTACTCAAGCTATGTGTAGCACATCTTTGATGATGATCATTTTCCAGGATGCTTGTGTTAGATGAGAGATTAGACATTGTTCTTGCCTAAAGAATGTGAACAGCAAAAAGTAGTCAACGAAGGAGTAGTATTATTAAACTGGGGAAGAGTAGTGTTATTATAGAAAAATCAACATTGAAACGCTTGTTCAATAGTTCATCAAAATGAAAATATATAACATATTTTGTGCAGTCAATTGATTGTGTTTTATCCAAATGCTCGTACCTTTCATTTGACACCTTCCAGGAGTTTTTGTACAGTGTCACCTGACACTAATTTTGCAGATTTTTTTTTAATCAAACGCTGCGCTATTCGTTTTTCGAAAATTCCTTTTAACCAAAGCCCAATACATTTGGTGGATTGCACACTTTCGGGACAATATTTACATTTTTAGCAATGCACCAATACTGAGCCAGTTTTCCATAATGGCAAGATGTCAGGTCATGCCAGAACCCCGAACCTGTATGAATGTCAATAGTCGTCTATGAGGACATTCTTCCACGTAAATTTGTCCATTTGTGGTGCCAGTCGTGATGCAAAGGTCGCTTCTGAGACCGCATCCACATATTGCCTGCCATAAGAGAAATTTCTTAGGAAACTTTGTTTTTTTTTGCTTAAAATGTTCAGCAACATTTCCTCTTCCAACCGATGTATAAAACTCTAGTCCAGGAATCTGCTTTGAATCAGCTTTGCAAGATGTTTCGTCGTCCATTATCAAGCAGTCGTACTCCCTCAACATAGTGTCATATAATTTTGCGCTCCTGTTCTAGGAATCGTTACGATTTGACGCAACACCTACATTGAAAGACTTTTCTTCAATTTCTAGGCGAATGATGGAGACATTTTCACTTTCTTGGCCACATCTTGAGCTGAGATATTTGTTTTTTTTTCTAAAATTCCTTTAGCACTGCCTTCCTCTCCGCGACGAATCGAGAATCATGGTTGCCTCTGGAACCGACCATTCTCTTTAAAGTTAACCGCTGCTGAAAGGTTTATTGCACTTTAGTAACCTTCGATTTTGCGATGTTCAACGACTTTGCAATATTGACATGCGACCGGATCCGGATTTTCCACCTTTTTGTGCAAAATTAGTTCACGCACGCTTTCCTGATTCGACGCTATTTTGCAGATTAAAAAAGACTGTGGCAAAACGAGATCTCTATGATTGCACACATACATTAATATTCATATAGTGGTGTTCGTAATAGCTAATGCGTACACGGAGAAGACCATATTAAGGCATTTTCGGTGCTGTGTACATTCTTTAAGCAGCTCATTATATTAATATATATATTTATATTATTATATTTAAATTATATTACATTGCATGTATACCTGCGTGCTACTTAAACGAAATATTTCTTAAAACTTCAATCTTATACTTATCTTATCTTTAAAGGGAAATGAATGTAACAATTAAGGAATGCAAAGATTTTTGTCTGAAATTATTCTCGATTATTTTGTTGGACAATTCTGCTAGAGACTCAATATTTGGAATTAAATTTAATTCAGAAGTACTATACTAGGTAGGTAGCCCGATCAAACGGTGAAATTTGTTCATCACTGTGCCACACCCCATGTTTTCCCTGACATTCCCAGGTACATTGAAGGATTGCTCAACCGAGTTCGCTTTCATTCAAAAGACGAACTGTGGCTCTGCGGATTTCAAGAGGCCAAGAGGCTACTATCGTTAATTTATCTATTTTAAAACAAAATAATAAAAATCTCAATTGAAAAAAAAAATGTTACCCATTCGGGTTGAAAAGTACCGAAAAAGACCCAAAAGAGCGATCCAAGCCTGCCAACAAGTACAATAAAATATAAAATGAGTCAAACAGGCGCGTGAAGAAGTCATACGAAGAGTTTCACACTTACTGTCTCACCTAAACGGACGGGGATTAATGAAAATGAACATGCCTTAATGCATGATGCCTCCTCGAGCAATCGGCGTCGGTCGTCTGAATCGTTGACCCAAACGCTGATGTAGGTCCGCGTGGTCGTAAAAGTCTTAATTCGTTGATATTCATTTCGAAGAAATCCTCTTCAAAGGTGCGATGAATGGAAGCGCTTAAATAGCTGCTAATGGCAAGGCGGTGGTTAGTTGGCAGCAGTAGGAGCAATATTAAAATGACAGCACAGTTCTGGACATAGATCGATGTGTGCGAAGGAGATAGTAGCTCATTTGATTGAACCAAGCAAATCAAACACTGTGACCCAAGCAGAAGCTAGAAAAAGTAATTAACACAGGAATTAGGGAACTAATTATACTATACATGATACGTCTGTTAACAAACCGGTTGAACAAATTGAAAATTAAGTGATCAGGAGAAAATTGAAGCTGATTTTTTTTAATCACCAAAAATAGCATTATATGGTGTTCCAAGGTTATACAGTGGGTTATACATACCAGTTATACTCCTACTACAAGGTGGGTGGTACTATCCACCCTATCTGATTTTTCGGTTTTCTTCCAGTCGATTTTGTTTTTTTAGAAGTAGGTAACCAGCTTATCATAAACAGTATCACAAACAAAAATCAGCTCTGTTGGACACAAGACAACTGAGAAATTCGGTTCGTTGGATTGCTCCCGACTTGCAAAGAGCCATCTTCTGACAATTATCGCAATACTTTTAAGGGCATGCCACTATTTTCACATGGAAATGGAAAGTTACATGTTTGTATAAAAAGTCTAGAAATACAGAGAAGAAAAAATTTAGCCTGTCCTCGATATTATTATATGATACTTGTTGGCGCCAACGCCAATGTAACATGATCAAACATGTTTGATTGTGCCACTGGAATGAATGTGTGTGTGTGTGATTACAATATCCTTTGGTCTGAATGCTTAAAGAACAGTGATGATTAAAGAAAAGTGAAGTAGTGCAAAGTGAAAGCCGCCAGCCGAATAGTGTGTGAAGCGTCGGTCAATACTGGCTGAGCAGTGAGTAAGCCATTTGTCTGGCTGAGCGTAGTGAAAAATCAGAACAGATATTGGTTACTATCTGATTGAAGAGAAAAATGCCTATCGAACACACGCCGAAGAAGCAGCCCGTGGATCTTGAAGAACTGAAGATGTTGATCCACCAAAAAGGGGAAAATTAAAGGCAAAGTGACGAAGATTAATAGCACTCTAGAAGACGGAGAAGATCATCCTACAAAAGTGAGCAAATCATTGCTGAAAGTGTTTACAATGAAGCTCGAGATGCATTACACCGAATAAATTTCGTTACACCATGAAGTGCTTGCCGCCACACCACCGTCAAAGGTCGAAGAA
Organism: Aedes koreicus; assembly: GCA_024533555.2. Lineage (NCBI taxonomy): Eukaryota > Metazoa > Arthropoda > Insecta > Diptera > Culicidae > Aedes > Aedes koreicus. The sequence continues at coordinate 75,854 of JAHHFK020004823.1, forward strand.
CAAGACGAGAAGCTAGATGAGCGCAACCGACATCACACCGAAGCTCTCGATCGAGTCGAGCGACTGATGGAATTTTTTACCAAGTCCGCTGATGCACACCACCCAACCGAAGTTCATGCTGACGGACCAGCACCACAAGTGATAGTGCAGCAACAATCCCTGAGAGCACCTATACCAACCTTCGACGGCAAGATGGAGAATTGGCCTAAATTCAAAGCCATGTTTGAAGATCTAGCCGGCCGAAGCCGCGACTCCGATGCCATGAAGTTGCATCACTTGGACAAGACCCTTGTCGGTGAAGCAGCTGATTTGATCAATGCCAAAATGATACAAGATAATAATAATCAACAAGTGTGGAAACAAATCACCGATCAGTTCAAGAATCAACGAGTCATCGTGGATACCCACATCGACGGTTTGATCCAGCTCAAGCCAGTAGTGAAGGGAAACCTCAAGGATCTCGTTTCGCTGACCAAGGCCTGCGACCGCCATGTCGCTGGATTGGAGTAACAGGGTTTGGTCATCGACAAACTGTCTGGTCTTATGATAACTAAGCTGGTCGTCAATCGCCTAGATGACCATACCCGCCAACTTTGGAAAAGGACGCTGAAAGATGGTGAGTTACCTGACTTTATCCAAACTATGCTATTTTTGAAAAATGAATGCCAAATACTTGATCGATGTAATCATTCCCGTGTCGCTAGCTCTACAAAGGAGCCAATCACCAAGTCATCAACCCGTAAACCATCTCTCAAATCTCACATCTCAACATCAACGAAAGATACCAAAACTTGCTTAATTTGTGGGGAAGACCATCGCCATTTGGAATGCTCAAAATTCCACGCAATGACCGCTGCTGAGCGCAATGCTAAGGTTAAGGAGTTGAGAATTTGTTTCAACTGCCTCTGACTCGGTCACCGAGTTGCTGACTGTTCCAGCAAGAAAACTTGTTCAACTTGCCATAAAAAAACAACATTTCCTTTTACACAATGAGTTTTTCTCGAAACCCCAACAGTCCACACCTGAGTCAACAGCCCAACTTTCAAAGCCAGTACTTCCACAATCAGATTCCTCGAATCAAGCCTCCACCTCTAGGATGAACCCAAGCCAACAACAACCAACCGTGAATTCCACATGTTCTTGTAACCATTCTAAAACCGTAAGGACTGTGATGTTGTTCACAGCTGTTGTAATGCTTGATAATGATGGCGAGTCAATTCCTTGTCGTACGCTTCTCGATAGTTGTTCGCAAGTTAATTTCATCTCTGATCGCATAGCTAACCAGTTAAATATCCCTCGAGAGTCTATGTGTGTTTCTATTACAGGTGTAGATGGTTCTAAGATGTACGCAAGGGAGAAGTTGACGGTTACTGTACAATCAACTTATTCACAGTTCGCTATAAGTTTAGAGTGTTTAGTGGTTCCAAAAGTAACTGGAATTATTCCGGGATCGAAGATCAATGTTTCTTCTTGGCCAATCCCTGCTGGAATCCAACTCGCAGATCCAGAGTTTAACGTACCTAAGGGCATCGATATGTTGATTGGTGCCTCCAAGTTTTTCAGTCTTCTCCAGTCAGGACAACTTCGCCTAGCTGACGGTCTAACCGAGCTTCAGGAAACTCATTTTGGTTGGGTTTTCTCAGGGGAGATTGATGATGACGTGAGCCAAGCGCAGCTATCTCATACCGCTTCACTTGGTTCGTTAAACAAAACAATTACAAGGTATTGGGAAATTGAAGATGTTGCAGAGCCAAACCCGTTAGTTTCTGAAAACGAATGTGAGAAATCTTTTCGCCAAACGCACTATCGTTTGCCATCAGGTTGGTTTGTAGTTAATTTGCCGTTTTGAGAATGCGCTTCAGAATTGCAGGACAATCGTGCCTTGGCTCTGCGTCGTTTTCTATTTTTAGAAAAACGCCTCAACAAGGATTTGAATTTGAAACAGCAGTATTCCAGGTTTATTGAAGAGTATGAGTCGCTTGGCCACTGTCGTGAGGTAGACGAGTCCAAAGACGTGGATCAGAATCGGTTTTACATGCCCCATCATGCTGTATTGAGGCCAACGAGTTCCACTACCAAATTAAGAGTAGTGTTCGATGCTTCCGCCAAACTTAATCCCTCTCTGAAATCGCTCAATGACATTCTACATGTTGGCAAGCCAGTTCAAAGTGAATTGTTCAGTATTCTGCTTCGCTGGTTGTGTTTACTGCCGATATTGAGAAGATTTATCGGCAGGTGCTTGTAGAACCATCCCAATCCAAATTCCAGCGCATCTGCTGGAGAAGTGACCCATCCAAGCCTTTAAGGGTGCTAGAACTACAAACGGTAACTTACGGAGCAGCCTCTGCCCCTTTTTTAGCTAGCAGATGTCTTATGCAGTTGTGTGATGATGAAGAAGAAAGGTTTCCGCTAGCATCTAGTGTTGTCCGAGATGATTGTTATGTCGATGACATTTTGTCTGGTGCAAGTTCCGCTGACGCAGCTTTTGAAATGCAACGGCAGATTAGTGAAATGCTTGAGTCTGGTGGTTTTCGTGTTCACAAATGGAGCTCAAATTGTGAGGAACTGCTGTGTATGATCCCCGAAACGGATCGAGAGAAGCTGGTTTGTCTCAACCAAGGAGACGAAGTGTTCAAGGTTCTGGGTCTGACTTGGAGTCCCCAGTCTGACCAGTTTCGATTTGTGGTTCATATTCCGCCAGACGTTACCGCGTTTACTAAACGAATTGTTTTTTTCAGAAATCGGACGATTGTTCGATCCCTTAGGCTTCTTATCGCCAGTGATAGTCCTAGCCAAAATGTATATGAAGAAACTGTGGAATGCTGAACTTGATTGGGATACGAAAATCGAGTGAGATCTTCTTGCATCATGGTTACAATTCCGTAACGCTCTTCCCAGGATTGGCGAAATTAGCATACCACGTTGTGTTTTCTTTCCTTCAACAATCGCCGTCAAAATCCATGGATTCTCCGATGCCTCTATTCTGGCTTACGGGGCAGTTATCTATGTTCGTAGCATTCTAACCGATGGTTCTGCTCGTCTCCGCATTGTTTGCAGTAAGTCAAGAGTCACATCAATTAAGAAAGAAAACACCATACCTCACAAAGAGCTTCTCGCAGCAAGATTACTGTCACGATTGCTCTTGGAAGCTCTGGAGGATTTAAAGGTTAACGTCGATGAAGTTGTTCTTTGGTTCGATAGTCAGATTGTCCTTGCCTGGATAAAGAAACCATTAGCCAATCTCGATGTATTTGTTCGGAATAGGGTAGCTGCTATTGTGAATGAAACCAAAGATTTCACTTGGAAGTGTGTCAGGTCGAACGATAATCCGGAAGATATCGTGTCAAGGACAGCTACCTGGTGTTCTCAAGTCCAACACTGACTGGTGGGAGGGTCCACCTTTCTTGAGAAAAGTTAAATATTCTGAGGAACCACTCCAGATGATTCCAGATGACAACCTACCCGAATTGAAAGTACAACCAATTGTTGCCGACTCCTGTTTACAATGAAGATCAGCTCCCGATATTTTCAAGTACTAGTTCGTTCCGAAGGTTGCAGCATGTATTGGCGTACGTGCAACGGTTCATCAGTAATTTCGTCAGAAAGATCCATCCCTCCGGGTTTTGACAATTAACCCAACTATACCTGAGTTGCGAAATTCATTGGAGTTGATCGTTAAGGTCGTTCAACACGATAAACTAAGTGACGAAATCCAGCGGGTTCAGAACGACGAACAGTGCAAGCGTATTGCAGATTTAAGTCCATTTTTCCTTAATGGAGTCCTTCGAATAGGAGGAAGACTCAAGAACTCATCGTTGTTGTTCTATTCCAAGTACTCGCATATTCTACCAAAACACCCAGTTGTTGATCTGTTGATTCGCACATACCACATTGAAGAAATGCATGAAGGTCCGAAAAATGTACTGGCCGCTCTAAGAACTCGATTTTGGTTGTTGAATGGAAGGTCGTCGGTCCGAAAGATTACCCAGAATTGCATTACGTGTTTCCGATCTCGCCCTAAGCTTCATGTCGTGTCACGCCAGCTCTTCCGTTTGAGATATCAGGTGTTGATCTCGCAGGTCCGGTGTATGTAAAGGAGGGTCGATATCCTTTTTCCTGGTAACACGAAGTCTTAGATTTGCCATTATGGTAACAATGAAAGTCTTATAAAATATGAAAATAACTATGTTATAGCAGCAATCTCCAATAAAATAATAAGCAATGTATTGAATTCCTCAAACCAAACTTGGAGAAAGGACATCCAATGAGTGATTTTTTATCCAAATGACTAAACAAAAAACTTCATTCTGACGAAACGTTATTGAGCTGATCAAAAAACAAAAGTTTTTCTGAGATTTTGACGGAATGTCCTTTCCACGACATGTCTATTTAGCTAAATGTCAATCGACTAGATATCATTCGGCTGAATGTATTTCGACCAAATATCTTTTATACGTGTATACCATCTGATCAAAATTTGTTCTGGCAACACTGCGGGTTTGCTTTGACTCGCTGTTTGCATCGACTGTTTTTATTTATTGTTTAGCTGTGTAATCGTTCGTGGTAATTTTTTTTTTTTTTTCAATCTTTATTTTACGTCGGCCTATTTCCTCACATGGTGACAACCACCGACGCCAGGAAGACGACTCCACCACCTGGATCCTACCTAACGACTCATGAATATGAACCGGGACCAACGGCTTTACTTCCCTTCCGAAGGAAGGCGTGACCAGATTTTTTCGCCTCAGAAAAACCACCGACGTCGACTGGGATTGAACCCAGGCCCTACTGGGGTGCCAAGTAGCAGTCACGCTTACCACTACACCACCGACGCCGGCTGTTCGTGGTAATTACATTGACGTACCGTTTTGAACGCCTTTCGACCTGTTCTCGCGCGTGATAGAAAAAAATCGTACATTGCCGTCGTGTTTTGCTGTTTTGTTCATGTGAGTGCATTTTTGTGGTATTGCAAGTGAAACCGTGGAATCTTTCTCTTCTTCCCTACCAGCACGCATTTTTTTTCGACCACTGCGACGTCTGGATGATTTTTCTAGCAGCAATTGCTTGCAAGTTCACGCATTCTTTCACCACGCTACGCTTGTTGATTGCATACCCAAAGGCTACTCGACTTCTCTCACCACGATAACGCTTTGCAATAATTTCAATCGCTCTACTAGCAACAACATGAAAAGCACGTGTAAATCCTGTGAAAGCGAGATTTCAGAAATGAAACTCACCTGCCAAGGCTTTTGTAATGCGGAATATCATCCTCGAAGCGGTGGCATTTCTACATCTGTTTTGGATGAAATCAGCAAATACCACCAGTTATTTTGGCTTTGCAAATCGTGCTCTATTTTGATGAGAGATATGCGTGTTCGCAGCTCAATTCGGTCCGCCTACGAATCTGGTCAAGAAATTGTTCTCAGCAAGCATAACGAAATGTTTGAAATCATGAACGAGCTGAAAAACGAACTACGGAACAACTTGACTGCGTTTATCAACTCCACCTCATTAACGCAGAGGTCTTCGAGGCGCACCGATAATGCTAATGTTTCCGTTCGTCGTCGACTTTACGGCAGACCAGAATCCGAAAAGCCTCCACAAGAACCTCTCATATGTGGTTCAGCCAAGTCAGTATCCCCATCACTCGGCAATTTGGCGGCCGTAAATCAAGCTTCGAGCCGAATGTTTTGGCTATACCTGTCACGAATTTCCCGCGATGTAACCGTCGAGCAGGTACGAGGTTTGACAACGAACCTTCTTGGCACCGACGACGTGGAGGTTTTAAGACTAGTAGCCAATGGAAAGGACATCAGCTCTATGTCTTTCATCTCCTTCAAAATTGGACGGAGAGCAGATTTGAAGGAAAAAGCTCTCTCATCATCAACGTTCCCGAAAGACATCTATTTCCGGAAATTTAAGGATAGCAGATCAGCCGCAAATTTTTTGAAACCTTCCCAAACTCCGACTCTAGCATCACTTGGAAACCGTTCGTCCCGAACTGTTTAGTCGGCGTCGGGAGATGGTGCCATGGAGGAGGAATAACTAAACCGCGACGCGCAGTAAACAGTACCATGGAGACCTCTTCTCAGTTCGACACAGTCCCGCCTTTTGCTGTCGTTGTTCATCGTAGTCGTCGCGGTCCTGATGTTGCTTCTAACGAAGAGGTTCTCCAAACTGCGAATTCAGGCAAGTACCCGCAATTTGTAGAACGTACTCTTCCTGATGAATCTTCCGATTCCAGCCTTCTTTCTTCTACTGATGCTTCCACGTCTGCCAGTCCGCTACACACCTGTCATCTCACCCATGCTCGTCATCAACATACATCGACCGTAACTTCAACCGGTTTGGGACGCTCGTCACAAAGCAGTATGGAAGCCCTGGACCCTCCTAGCTCAGCTGTGCGCACTGCCGGTCTCAACGATGTTCTAATTGCTAGTTCCAGCCGTCAAAGTCGTCCCAGCCCTGGGTCTAGTGATGGGGACAGGGCTCTTCAAGCTGCTATCTATGGCAAGTATCCTTCATCTAATTACGTTGCTCGGGCTGATGCTGCCTCATCTTTCAGATCGCTGCCTGCCGAATCCTCTGCTCGCTCATTGACAGCCCTTCTGTACTGCCAGAACGTAGGTGGTATCAACAGTTCGCTCGTCGAGTACCAGTTGGCATGCAGTGACGCATGCTACGATGTTTACGTCTTCGCGGAAACCTGGCTTAATATATGTCACGTCACTCCCCTGCTACAACTCAACTGTGGCCGAAAAGGCCTGTGGTCCCCAGAGTGGTCAATCGACGTTGTAACCAACACAATGTCCAACGAACCGGTCGTTGAAAATAATTGAAAGGGACAAAGGCAATGTATGACCATCCAACAAAACCAGAACAAAGAGCGTGTTGATGAGCATGTAGCATGCGATTTCTATCCTAAGGTGAAATATTATCGATTAATCTCTAAATTCCCTACTGATATTAGGCCTTAAATTACTTAGAGTAAACGGTTATTAATTTAGTGCTTAGAAGTGTATGAATTTGAATATTATCTACATTAAATTAGTGACTTAGAAATCTACAGAGGTATGGAAACATTACGATAGAATTTTCCTAAATCAATTAATAACCTAAATTTCTTAAATCTAGATTGATAGACTCTGATCTGATACGGAGACGAAAACACGAATTAGATACATTAAGTAAACCGAACAGTAAGTTATAATGTTACCTACATCCTAAAACTCGCAAATTTATATACCTATAACTACAGTACGGAAAGTGCGATAGATTGGCCCGTGAAGTTGAGATAAGATCCCTTTCCTAGAGGTTCACCAAAATATGTAGGTTTCACAAAGTTATTATGTATATCATGCTAATAAATCTCCTTTTTAGCTTTAAGCTTACCATTGAAATAGATTGGTTTGCTAAACAAGATTTGACGAATTCCCCCACAACATCCTTAAAGATATTTTGAACGTGGGTTATTATTATGGAAGGACATCTCGACCGATCGGGATTTACATGCAAGTCATGTAAACGTTCGGATCCATTGAGTGCACACATGGTAGCCTGCGATCAGTGTCGAGAATGGGAACACTTGAGTTGTGCCGGCCTGAACGAATCTATGCAGAGCCGTCCATTCGTCTGCAACCTGTGCCGGCGAGGAAACGCAGAAGGTTCGACGATTGCTACCCGTTTACGACCGCGCACAAAAGGTGTACATTCGGAAAGCAAGCCTGCATCACGTACAGGGAGTAAAGTTCATTCAATCCGGAGTACAAGTAGTCGCTCGTCAGTCGTAAAGGTGCAGCTGGAACTCCTCGAAGAGGAGGCGAAAATGAAGCAAAAGGAGCTCGAGGAAGAAGAAGCCATAAAGAAGCTAGAGCACGAAGAAGCACAACGGCTGCTGGAAGAAAAGAAGAAGCTGTTAGTAGAGGAATCAATTCTTCGACAGCGAAGGCTAGAGGCGGATAAAGAGCGACTAAGGAAGCAGCAGGCCATTCGCAGAGATTGGCCGATGTTCATCAGCGGTTTTGAGCAGTCGACTGTTGCATGCGGATACTCGAATGCCGAGAATCTCGTTCGTCTGCAACGATGCCTAACCGGACACGCAAGAGAAGCAGTACGAAGTCGTCTTTTAGTTCCCGCCAACGTACCGCAGGTGATCAACACTCTTCGCACACTTTACGGACGACCTGAGCTGTTGATCCGGTCGCTTCACGAGAAAATTCGACGAACACCGGGACCCAGGCATGATCGTCTTGAATCGATTCTAGCATTCGGATTGGCGGTTCAGAATTTCGTCGACCATCTTCAAGCGGCAAATCAAGTGGAGCATCTGGCCAATCCAATGCTGATGCAGGAGCTGGTAGAAAAACTACCAGGGCCTATGAAGATGGATTGGGCCGTTTTCAAAAATCTGTATCCACGAGTTACAGTTTTTACGTTCGGCGAGTTCATGACGAAGCTGGTTTGTGCAGCCAACGAAGTGAGTTTCGAACTTCCGACTTTCACAAAGGGATCACACAATGAAAACCAGCGACCCAGAGAAAAGGTGAGAATACAGGCACACTCAACCGATAATACTTCGCCTCCTAAGTCAACAGCGACAACAAACACGCAAAAATCTCCCAAAACATGTAGAGTTTGTGAGCGTGAGGGTCACCGCGTCGTTGAATGCTTCAAGTTCAAGCAGCTTAACCTTCAAGAACGGTTGAAGATAATGCAGGACAAAGGTCTCTGTCGAACTTGCCTGAACAATCATGGCAAATGGCCGTGTAAGTCATGGAAATGTTGTGGAATCGAAGGATGTCGACTCAAACATCACACTCTACTCCATACATCATCTGCTCCCGGAACATCAACACACTCCGTGAATGTATCATCGAATCAACTCCCTGTGGACGACAGCCAAATGTTATTTCGAGTGTTGCCGGTCGTACTATACGGAAACGGCAAGAGTCTTACCGTTTTTGCATTCATCGATGAAGGTTCACAGATCACTTTGCTGGAAGAGAAAACGGCAAAGGAACTTGGGGTTTCTGGCCCTAAGAAACCGCTAACCCTGCAGTGGACGGGAAACGTGAAGAGAAATGAACTGCGCTCGCAGGAGATCAGCCTGGAAATAGCGGGCAAACATAGTGACGCTCGCTTCAAACTACGACAGGCGCGAACAGTTAGCTGCCTTGTTCTGCCTACCCAGCGACTGAACTACAGGGGGTTGACTGCACGCTTCCCGCATCTCAAAGGGCTTCCCATAGACGATTATGACCTAGTGCAGCCAAAGTTATTGATCGGCCTAGACAACCTTCGGCTTGGAGTTCCATTGAAACTACGGGAGGGAGGCCCATTCGACCCTATAGCCGCAAAATGCCGACTAGGATGGAGTATTTATGGTAACGCTTCAACGAAAACCCAACCGAGAGCAAACGTTAATTTCCACACCGCTGCAGCTTCGAGTTCGGACGTACTTCTGAACGAGCAGCTTCGAGATTTTTTCACGTTAGACAACGGTGGAGTCACCAATACCAACGTCAAGCTCGAGTCGGATGAGGATAAAAGAGCGAGAAAACAATTGGAAGACACAACACGGCGTTCGCCAACCGGATTTGAAACCGGTCTTCTCTGGAAAGTAGAAGATCCGGAATTTCCGGATACATTTCCCATGGCAGTCCGGCGGATGAAGGCACTCGAAAGGAAGTTGCATGGAGATCCGGCATTGATGCAGCGGGTGAGTGAACAAGTATGTGATTTCGAACGGAAGGGTTACGTGCGCAAAGTCAGCGTAGCAGAAGTAGCTGGTATTGATCGAAAGAAAACTTGGTTTCTGCCCCTAGGGGTGGTCATCAACCATAAGAAGCCAGGAAAAATTCGGCTAATTTGGGATGCTGCCGCTAAAGTGGGTGGAGTTTCGTTCAATTCTCATCTTCTTAAAGGTCCTGACCTTCTCACACCTTTGCCCAGAGTGCTTAGCGGCTTTCGTTTGTTTCCGGTAGCTGTTTCCGGAGATATCAGGGAGATGTTTCTCCAAATCAAACTGCCAGCAAAGGATAGGAACGCTCAGATGTTCGTTTTCCGTCACAATCCCGATGATCCTGTTCAGGTCTATGCCATTGAGGTTACGATGTTCGGTTCAACATGCTCGCCGTCTTCTGCCCAGTTTGTGAAGAATGCAAATGCTGAGCAGTTTGCAGAACACTATCCCCGCGCAGCAGCCACCATCAAGGAGCATCACTACGTCGACGACTACCTGGACAGCTTCAAGACAATCGACGAAGCAGTACAGGTAGTGAAAGACGTGAAATTCGTCCACTCCAAAGGCGGGTTCGAAATTCGCAATTTTCTGTCGAACGAAGATGAAGTTCTGAAGCGAACTGGGGAGATCGAACCAGATTCTGCAAAAGACTTCGCTCTTGTGCGTGCGGAGACCACAGAATCAGTTCTGGGAATGAAATGGATTCCAGCGAGTGACGTCTTCACATACACCTTTTCGATGCGCGATGACTTAAAATCAATTCTCGACGATAACCACATCCCAACAAAGCGGGAAATTCTTAAGGTGATTATGAGCCTCTTTGACCCTCTGGGATTCGTGGCATTTTTTCTAGTCCACGGGAAAGTGCTGATGCAAGATGTTTGGGCTTCGGCGATCGACTGGGATGAGAAAATAAGTGAACAACTCCATCGTCGTTGGCAACAATGGATTGATCTTTTTGCGAAATTGGATACTTTGTGGATTCTCCGCTGCTACTTTCGTGCTCCGTTTCCTAAAAACTTTGATAAGTTAGAGCTTCATGTCTTAGTCGACGCCAGTGACGCAGCCTACGCTTGCGTGGCATACTACCGCCTTGAAACTGAACGCGGTATCCAAGTAGCACTAATTTGTCCTAAAACCAAAGTGGCACCGCTGAAAGTATTATCAATCCCTCGCCTTGAATTGAAAGCAGCAGTCTTGGGAGTCCGGATCCTAGAGTCCGGAATATAAATACATTATCGAAGCAACTGTTCGTCATTCAGACCGGCTTCTCTCTTCTTGCTTGACGCTTATTCTACCGCCAGAGTTCAGCAAGTTAATGGATCTATGTTTCATTGGCGAAGAATTGGGCCAAAGAGGTTCCGTTCTTCAAGCTCCTACACCGCTTGTCAAAAGCTGCAGAAATCATTCCCCTCTGCTACTGACACTGGAGTTTAACCCTAAGTACAGCTTCCATGATAACATCGAAAACGTTTATTATGACTTCACCCATACCAATTTCGTGGAATTGAATAACTTTCTCACCGGCGTGAATTGGAACACCACCCTTGCAAACGGGGATGCGAATTCTGCTGCCTCGACTTTGTGTGGTATTTTGCTGTACGCCGTTGATCAATCCGTGCCTAAGAAACTCAACCGTAAGCCTCCCAAACCTGCTTGGCTAATTCCGACCTCAAACATTTGAAACGAGTTAAAAGGGCTGCTCTTAGGAAACACAGCAAATGTCGCACCGATTCTACAAGGACAATCTACGCACGCGCCAACGACGATTACAAACACCTCAATAACAGCTTATACAACTCTCATCAGTCTCAATTGCAGAGTCGTCTCAAAACGAAACCGAAAAGCTTTTGGCGGTTCGTAAATCGTGGAGGTTCGTGGAGGGAAACCGATTTACCCTCCACTATGACTTACGGTAAACATGAAGCTGTCTGTGCAAATCTAAACACTGTTTCGAAGTCCTCTCGCGTTCGTGTTGTTGCCAGGAGTGAGCAGGCGCGGCACCCAGCGGCAGGATAACTTTTACATACGCAGAATCTCGCCCAATATGTCATGTGCGCTCAGTACTAATTTTTGTGGCATCTGCTAGCTCACGCACCTTCACTTTTCGTTCAGCCAACACCATTTCATTAAGTTTTTTGACATTGTCCTCTGTTACCGCATCGGAGGGCCTGCCGCTGCGGACTTGATCGGTAGTGGAGTTGCGACTACCACGAAACTCTCGGAACCAATATTTAACGGTGTAATCTGACGGAGCATTTGCCCCATAGTTCTTTTCTTCGCCGTTTCGCTTCTCAAAAAATAATGTTTTATGATAGAACGAAAATCGTTTTTATTCATATTCAACATGATGCCAAACACGTCCACAACCATCAACTGTCAAAACAAAACTTAGGGAAGTATCGCACTAAAATTTGGCGTGTACCTAGTATAACTTCACGTTTTCGATACTAAAAATCACAAACAAAACAAAACAAACAACGCTCAAATTGCTAACCAATAGTTGCTCCAGTACTTAAGTACTCCTTCAAACCTAATAGTATTTGAGGTTTGTGCTCAGTAAACTTTGAAGTGATAGGGATTGATCCCGTATGTCCTTAAACTGTGCGTGTAATACGAATCGATTTTTTTATGTTCAACATTCATTAACATTAGCTGATGATCATACATTCAACAACCGCATTATGAGTGATGGCGAGAGGTAGGTTTATGAATATGACGTTGAGACTACCCAACAATCTAGCGTATCGCGCACAAAAAAAGAGCATAAATCGAAAAAAAAAAAACACGTAAAAGTCGGTCGAAAATTAAGGTGACGCTGATCGTTTTCTTCGATTGCCGTGGTGTGGTTCACCATAAATTTGTTCCAGAGAGTAAAACGGACAATAATGTGTACTACTTGGGTTTGAAACGTCTACGTGAAGCAAATCGTCATAAACGGATTTTTCAACTCGATAATGCGCCATCACATTCCAATTTTTGGCCAAAAATAGAACAAAATTCAACGCAAAACCACCGTATTCACCGGATTTGGCACCTTGAGACTTTTTTTTCTGAAACTGAAATATCCGCTTCGGGGAACGCGTCTTGAATCAAGGAGTTGAGGACATAAAAAGATTCGTTGAAGGAAGTAAAGGCTATCCCGGCCGAGGCATACAACAAGTGTATGGAAAAAATCGACAGAGTATTCATTCAATAACAGGCTGATGTTTTGGTTAAGTTTACGCTGGAATGTGTCATAAACAACTGTCATTTGAACTCATTAACAATAGTAACAATGGCAACATGGCTCGCCGTCTTTTGAGTGATCCAGACATCCTCGGATCTTGGAAATCGACAAAGAATTTGTGGAGAAAATTCGACTGATTAGCTGTTTGGCACTGTTGTCGAACATAATAGATGCGAAAAAGGTTAAACATCTCTACAACGACATCAAGAATCTTGTGACTAAGGATTTTGCGACACGTCTTCTTCCATCTCTTCACAATTATAGTCATTTGCCGGGAGTTATTGAGTATCGATTAGTAAGTATACAAATTAGAACAGGAAGCAATTTATAAAACAAAAGCAATACACATATTTAATGTATTAGTTTCCATCTCAGCCGTACCCACATAGCTTCATCGACGAGCAATCAGGAGAACGTTGTCATAAACGCTATAAGCATGCCCGGCTACATCTTGCGTGGAAAACTTCACCCGAGGACATTTTGACGGACATTATACACATGTCGTTAGCGTGGTCTGACCCAAAAATGGCTCACAGGGGGGCAAAAACAAAACGGCAAGCTTTCTCAAAAAAGGAGAGGATTTAAAAAAAATTTTTTTTTTTTTGGGGGGGGAAGAGGGGCGGGGGGAGCGGGGGGAGGGATCCGTAAAAAAAAAAAAGCCCCAAAAACTGCGGGTCCAAAAGCAGTGGTGGCAGTTATTTTTAAAATCCAAAAATATTTTTTTTAGGCGGGGGGGGGGGGGGTTTTATTTTTTTTTTTTTTATAGGGTATGTGTCCCTTGACTCAGCCTAAGATGCAACAATCGATTACATTTTTTACTATAACTCATCAAATACTTGAGCTGGAAGCGATATTTAACTAGTTATACACTTGCTTAGATATGTTCAATATGCCATTTGGTAGTATGTATCACGAAAAGTTACACAACTCATTTTATAAAGTCAGAAACCTTCGAGGGATATGGATGTAATGTCGGTCTATAAGCGCCAAATTGGGTCTATTCATGGATGCAAGTTCGTCCCATTCGACAGATTTGTTATTAAATGTTGTCTCCGCACGATTTTTTTTTCTGATTTTCTGATTCAATGCGTTTCCAGCTGTATTCGCTCTACCCAACAAACAATTTCATAAATCAAACTATACTAAAACTGCTAAGAAACACTTAAGTGATTTTTACATATGATTTAGCGACCATTTGATAATCAAAACATTATAATTCACTCTACACAGATTTTGTTCCTATAGTTTGTGTTAAGATGACCCATATGGAAAACTTTCAACCGAAACTCAGACATTTTTATTGTAAATTTTACCAATAACAACATTTTTACTACGCTTTCCAAATAACAGGCCATAGTTGGGAACGTGGAAAAAAAATATGTTCCTAACATTGGGTCTATGGTTTTCTTGTTAAATCATCGTTATTTTACCTATGTGACCTGTTAGTTTATAACGTGTGACTATTTTCTGTACATCTTGGCTGTATTATTCGGTTTATAGGTTCAATTTCTGCAAATTAAGATCATTCGAAGATCGTGTAGATAATCTGTTCAGCTTAACCAGTAAAGTCATATTGTCTAAAAAGTTGAGGAAATCGAAAATTACGTGAAAGTGAACAACTATTAATTGATCAATTATGTCTCAATTGCTTTGAAATAAATCGGTCATCCTGATAGGAATATAATTTTGTTGATTATCGGCGAATTAATGACATTTTTGGTACATAGGCCGAATCAAGGAGCTAAGCTGACATTACATCCCGTTACCCTATCTTAGCTGAAAACTATAAACATTCTTAGCCGGCACCATTTGATTCCCCAGTGCAGTGGAGTTTTTTCTGCGTGAGATATCTCCTTTTTTCAAGAAAAAATTACGGGGGTAGTTGTAGTTGTGGGAAAAAAAAATAAAAACACAGTGGTTGGGGGGGGGGGGGGGAAAAAATCCCCTCCTTCTCTTTGGGGGGGGAAGAAATAAAATATATTTTTTTTTTTTTTTTTTTTTTTTAAAAGCATGCGTTCATGTATAAATACTAGTGGATTTGAAATAAGTCTGATTACAGCCTCAATTATGCCCACTTTGCGTTGATATGCTTGTTTTGAATCAAAAGGAACCTATTTTGAAGGCGATAATAAAGATTTGTATTATAATGCATAAAAATGTTGTTACGTTAACCAGTCCGGGTCACCTTTGAACAGATGGTACTGGCAAAATCAATCAACCGGCAGTTTTCCGGTTCAGTACTAAATGCTGTTTCCCTGGATGCCTTTGCCGATTTATTTTCATGTCAGATGTTGTTTTTTTGGAGGTTTTGGTAATTTGATTGGAAATTTGCTTCGCATGTATTGTTGGAGATTATTTCGGCAAAACTCATTTGCTTTAGTTCAACTACAAACTTCCTACTTTGCTTTTCAATGTCCCCATGAGAAGCTTACAATTGCTACAAGTATGATTGGATTCAGAGTCATACCGTCTTAAAAGGTATAGGCAAAATGTTATCAAAAATAAGAAAGCGGATTTTGCAACAGTATTATTGGACAAACATATAATGTTTGCCAAACCGGGAATTGAACTCCCTTCCAGCATGGTCTTGCTTTATGGCTGTACCTTTACCGACTGAAGTAAGGGAGCTCGCTGCATAATGAATTACAGCCCTATTTGGAATCTTTGGGTTATTATTTTTATGATACATTGCCACGCTCGTGCGTCCGCCTACCTGGGAAAGCATTGCCATTTTCCAGTTTCTCTAGACATATTTCAAGTATCCTTTTCTAGGTATAGGCAAATGATTTTACAATTGTTTTCTGTCAGCAACGCAATAAACCCGTAATTGGCATGTACATGTTTTACACCGTTATTTCGGGAGGACAGATTCTGACGCAAACAAGGATGCCGCCAAAGTGACACACGATAGTCGTGCGACCAAACGGTTGTAAAAATGTATTTCACCCAACAAATTACTTCTTCTTTTTTTGTTGAATAAAATTCAATCTCGTTCGGTGGAATTGGCTGCTCTTTGATGTTGTCGGATTTGACTTTCAATTTGAATAATCTAAACTGAAAAGCAGCGCGAGAAAATTCAATTTCACCGGAAAATCCCATTACATTCAATATGTAAATCAGATTTGTAACTGGTGCGCCCTTTTTGTGGCGATGATGATGGGAATGAGCAGCACGGAAAATGTATCTACTTCAAACAGAACACAAGTTTCGTAGTGGGTTGGAACGAGGTAAAAACAAGGTATCAGGCAACAGAGGTTGGAACGACATTATCATACTAATTTACCCCCAGCAGCGACGTTTCAGCATATTCTGAAGACAACATTGGAAAATGATTATCCGGAAAATTACATGAAACAAAGAATAACACATTCCGTTCGTGATCTGTGGGCTGTCGTGATTTTAATGTACTGATAACTACCAACTGCTAATTGAGTCACATTTTCATGACGAGGAGATTCCACGAATTGTTTCCCCTCAGCAAACGCAGTTTGAGCAACCCATATGCTTTTTCGAGAGCATGAAAAGCGAAACAGCTTGTTTTCAGAAATAAAAAAATAACAGGTTTCTCTTACAAAACTATTTGCTTTTCAATTTACACCTATCGTCGATATTCCTTACGGTAAAATCGACAAGTTCAGTCGGTGGTGTCGACCTAGTTAACAAATTAATTTCCATCTATTTATCAGTGGACTGATCTTGGTGAAAATACACCTGCCAGCGATACGACGTGCATGGTAAGTTCAGTTTCCAGCAATGAAAAGAATCACTTTTTTAAACCGCATGACATCGCCCACCAATTTGTTCCCTTCCTATAGTTCAAATCAAGATCATGGAGTTCATGGCTAGTTCTTTGATCCTTGCCTGACATCCGATCCGATTTGCCGGTCTCGAAAATTAATTTCGCCTCATCAGGTGTCTTTTTGTGAGTCGTGTTCCAGGAATTACCAATAAGTGCGCAGCCGATTCCCTCGCCATGGGCAAGGTGTCGAATTTTGAACCTTTTCGATTGATCCTGTGGAATCAGGAAAGGCGGCGATTGAACATTAACGCCTCTTTGACTCTGGTTCAGGTGTTGGGCATACATACTCACTGACTGAGACGACTGTGGTTACAGAACCCGCAGGCTGTGCGCGCACATAAAACGCTCAAATTTATTAGGTTCTCTGTTTTAGATTACTGGTGGATTTAATTTTTCTTTCTTTCAGAGGAATTGTCTTTGTTGAGGTTCGTCAGAAGCAACGTAAGCGCACGGGATAGTGTTTTATTGACCTAAAGCCGCGCGAGTGAGGGTAAAGTCGAGGCTTTATTGCAGCCGATTGGCCCCTGCGGATTGCCTTCTGCGTGAAAGATTTCAGGCACCAGAGCAGGTTGTTGTCCTGCAAGGGACTCGGTGGTTGACTTCTACCTGATGGTTTTATAAAGTGCTAAATTGAAAGGTGTTATTTTTTGCTGTTTGGAAGCAAAATTATAGAAAAGGTGTTTCAGGCTTTTGAACATAATAATGTAATTGCAAAACTAGGAAAATCTAAGCGAACACTTAACTTGATCGCTTTTTAAATAATAAAAAGAAAAAACTAAAACACTTTCCAAATTATCCCTAGTAAACACGAGCAAATTCTTTTGAATCCCACTAGAAAAAAGCCTATCCTTTGACAGATAGGCCTATTTCGTCTAGAAGTTACAGACTTCTTCAGTGTCGAGTGCTCGACTTGCTCGACTACGCTCGTAAAAGTGTTTTGTAAAAGTGAAGTGACACTATTGTAGTTTATAACACATTATAATAGTAGCCAAGTATAATTAAACAATACTTGAATTGTCTACATATTGTATTGAATTAATACTCAAGTGTCAAGCATAATGCATAAGTCACAATCAATTAAATTAAATGGATGGTTCGAGCCCTTTTGTTTTAAATCTTCAATATTCGACTAAATCCTATCCAAGGATTTTGGAATTATCACAGAATATCCAGTTTTAATTGAAATTTGAACTGCCTGATTTGATTTTGGATCTAACCATGCGCACCACATATATTTCGATTTGCCTTGGACTACCTAGGGGTGCCGTTTTCGTGTTGTTAAAGGAAATCAGTTGTTCGTGTCATCCTTTCATGTATATTTCGATTAGTATATTAGATAAAAATAACCACATGAGAAGTCTCAAAGACCACTGACATTTAGGACCCATGACCAAATTGCATCCATCGTCCAGGGTGGTCAACGAAACCATCTCCAATCAGGGATCAAAGTGAAATAAATTGCAAACCTTTCATGCGATGCTCCAATGCTCATTACTAGCCGCAGTGGATGATTTGAAAATATACTGACATGGCCATTGAGTTAAAGACTGTCCCAGTTTTCAGTAAAAATACTACACATGTGTTGGAAATTCAATTTTTATAAGATATACTGTTGACATTAGAGTAGCACTTCTAGTTAGTGTCATCAATATTTGCAATCTAGCGATTGTATGCTAGCTGGCGCACCTTCTTACAAATGGTCTTCATCAGATTCAGCACAGATTTTTTGGTGACAATACGACTCTTTCTTCCAATCCTTTTCAAATTTTTGAACGGTATCTGCTGCTAAGACATGTTTCCTTTTGGCAGCTTCGTCATTTCCCAAAATTCCTCAATTGGTCGAGTTTGCAGGCAATTAGTACACACTTAGAAAATTTGGCAGAATTCGGTAATTATTTACCGAACCTTCAACAGCTGAACGTTCGGTTATCCGATTTAACGGATTTCAGTAAAATTTGACAAGTTCCGGTAATTTTTACCGGAATACTGTAAAATTTCACCGAAATCCGGTAAATCGGATTACCGAACGTTCAACTGTTGAAAGTTCGGTAAAACATTATCGAATACTGTAAAATTTTCTAAGTGTGTAGGACTCGTGTCCTTTGGGAATTTAGAAATCAACATATACCGTTGCTAAGCAACTGCTAGACCGCCTCTGCGCTATCATACATGTCAATGTGCTGCCAGTTTTTGAATTTTGGTATTATTAAAATGTCGAAACAAGTGAGGGTTTTTTGAGGTGTGTTTAAGAAGGAGCAACCGTCGGTGCTGTTTTCACGATTGTCTCGGTTGATTGGTGAATTTCGGTAGGAAAAAATCATCGGAAAGTGTCGTGTATAAGTGCAGTGTTGTATTGCATGTGAATTTCCCACTGATAGGTGCGGTTTCGTGTCGAAAAATGCGATGAAAAGTGCAGATGTTTTTTTTTTTCGCTTTCCTTGAAAGTGGGCAGCTGGCTGGAGAGTCGCCCTCTGTCAGCGCCGCGCCGCTTGCTCTGCTGCGTGTGTTCTGCACTCGTCGTCGTCTTCTTCAGTGTGTGATTGTGGTCGTGTGACAAACATGCATCGTTGTGTTGTTGCTGCTGCTGTTGACAGACGAATACACGCTTCTTCGGAGACTTTGTGCATCATCAGTAAGAGACCATAATAAAATACTGGACCCCGGTTTGATTGATCATTTTGCGGATCGTAGCATAAAGTATGATAGTGTAACGGTGCCCATCAATAAATCATTGGTGACTATTACGTTTAAAGGATATCTGGGCGGGAAATCTTCCGAACATTAAGGGAAAAACATACAGGACAATGGCAGATCATTATGATTTTGGAGGTTGATTTTGGTTTTTATGCTTTATGCTTCTCACATCCACCACAGAGTAACAAACCAGTAAATGTATTGATTCTCGAATCGAGTTTACGTGAAGCCGGTGGTGATTTATCTGTGTATTTTTTACGAAATATTGAATTTTTCAACAATCCTAACCGAAAATGTCGAAAGAATCCGTATAGTGGAACCCTTCGGCGAAAGTTACGTGCGCAACGGGCGCTGGCTCGCGAGTTGCGTCTTCCTCAAACGACACCGACCAATCCACCGGAAATCGACGATACGACGGAGTGCTCTGTCCCGATCGCGAGTTACACCGTGGCCGGTGTGAAAGCCGAGCTCGGGTTGATTGATACCTGCTTTCCCGAAAATCCTTCTCCCGCGTACCAAGAGATTGTGTGCTTTCCGGAATCGTACAAACGGCTGGGCACGAAGGAAAAATTGGTTCTGTTATTTGCGGAAAACTTTCGGCGGCAGTACGAGGAAAAGTTCCCGCACCGGAAACCGTTGATTCATGCGCTGCCGTACGAGTGCGGTGTTCAGAAGTTTGTGTGCACGTCGCTGAAGCCATCGGTTTTCCGCATTCCCGATATGATCGGGTCATGGGAGGAAATTGCATCGTTCGTGGCGGATTACATCGTTTACGAGCCCCTGTCGGATCAGATTAATATGGCAACAAATCAAGCTGAACAACGCATTGGGCCCTGAGTGGATCTCTTCATCGACTTTCTCTTTGTGTTCCTACGGCTATGTAAAAACATGTTCAAGTATTTCAACGCACAGAACGATAATATAAAGTGTAATTAAGGATTCAATATGTTAAAACATCAGCAAATCGTATAATAGACAAGCTATTGATTCAAGTTCGCGCGAAAAGTTTGTCCGGATTCGGTGCCGGCACGGAGCATTCCTCGAGAAACCGAGAATTCGATAGACGAGATCAGCCAACCTTTTCCAATGGTAGAGTTCTCTCTCGCCACTCCTTTCGTGTGGCAATACGGCTCCAGGGGCTGATAGGATCAAGTTCAACTTGCTTAAAAACCTCCCAGACGTCGCTAAGAGGCACATGTTGAACTTGTTTAATCAGTTTCTGGAGCTCAACATTGTACCGGATGATAGGAGGCGGGTGAGAGTTATTGCAATTCCAAAACCTGGTAAACCCCCGTCCAACCATAACTCCTATCGACCCATCGCGATGTTATCTTGTATTCGAGAATTGTTGGAGAAAATGATCCCCTTCCGTCTGGACAAATGGGTTGAGACGAATAACCTGCTTTCAGATACTCAATATGGTTTCCGTAGGAGTAAGGGAACGAACGACTGTCTCGCGTTGCTTTCCGCAGATATTCAGTTAGCTTTTGCTAAAAAAGATCATATGGCTTCTGTTTTCTTGGATATCAAGGGGGCTTTTGATTCAGTATCTGTCGAAAATCTTTCAGATAAACTCCACGCTTGTGGTTTTTCACCATTAATGAATAATTTTTTGTACAATTTGCTGTCAGAGAAACATATGAGTTTTTCTCATGGAACCTCTACAGCTTCTCGATTTAGCTACATGGGTCTCCCCCAGGGATCATGTTTAAGCCCCCTTTTGTACAATTTTTATGTCAAAGACATTGACGGTTGTCTAAGTGACAACTGTACGTTTAGACAACTTGCAGATGACGGCGTAGTGTCTGTCACGGGACCCAATGGTCGATCTGCTAGGACCCTTACAGGATACCTTAGACAATTTATCTACATAGGCTCTCGAGCTAGGTATCGAATTCTCTACGGAGAAAACTGAGATGGTAGTTTTTTTTCTAAGAAGCATAATCCAGTACAACCGAAGCTTCAAATTTGGGGTAAGCCGATAACTCATTCTATGTCATTTAAATATCTTGGGGTCTGGTTCGATTCAAAGGGCACCTGGAGATCCCACATTGAGTATCTGAAGCGAAAATGCCAACAAAGGATCAACTTTCTTCGAACAATTACAGGGACCTGGTGGGGAGCGCATCCGCGAGATCTGCTAACGTTGTACCGGACAACGATTTTGTCGGTTATATAATACGGTAGTTTTTGTTTTCAGTCAGCGGCTCGGTCGCACATCATCAAACTGGAACGTATTAAGTATCGGTGTCCTCGTATCGCGTTAGGTTGCATGCACTCGACTCATACCATGAGTCTTGAAGTGCTGGCTGGCATGTTGCCACTCTCAAATCGGTTTTCAGAATTATCTCTCCGGCTCCTCACCAGGTGTGAAGTAATGAACCCTCAGGTAATCGAACACTTTGAGGAGCTTCTCGAGTTGAATTCTTAAACACACTTCATGACTTTGTACCTTTTGTACATAACACAGGATGTCAGCCCTTCGCCGAATATTCCCAATAGTGTTTGCTTCTCCGACTTCGGCAGTTCGGTTCATTTTGATTTATCCATGAAGCAGGAGCTTCATGAAATCCCAGAGCATCATCGTCCTATGATTGCTCCTGTGATATTTGCTGCAAAGTTTGGCCAAGTTGATTCCACTAAATCGTTCTTCACTGACCGATCTTTGATAGAGGAGTCAGCAGGCTTTGGTATATTTAATGAAATTTATAGCGCCAATCGTAAACTTCAAGCTCCTTGTTCCGCATATGTCGCTGAATTAGCGACAATATACTTTACGCTAGAAATTGTTGCCTGATTAACATCGGATCAGTACTTCATTTTCACGGATAGTCTCAGTTCTATAGAGGCTATTCGCTCATTGAGGCCGGTAAAGCACTCCTCGTATTTTCTCGTGAAAATACAGGAGCTTCTAAGTGCTTTATCTTCGCGTTATTTTATCATCACCTTTGTATGGGTCCCATCTCATTGTTCAATTCTGGGCAATGAGAAAGCGGACTCGCTTGCAAAGATGGGCGTCATGGAAGGCGATATTTATGATCGACAAATCGCCTTCAATGATTTTTTTTTCTATTTTTCGTCAAGAGTCACTCGTCAGCTAGCAGTATAAATGGAGTAAAGGAGATTTGGAGCGATGGCAATATTCTATCAACTCAAAGGTGTCGAAGAAATCTTGGTATGAAGGGATGGATGTGGGTCGAGACTTCATTCGTGTCATGTCTCGCCTCATGTCCAATCATTATTCTTTGAAAGCTCATTTATATCGAGTTGGGCTGAGCGACAGTAATCTCTGTGAGTGCGGACAAGGTTATCAGGACGCAGATCACATTATTTGGTCATGTGCTGAGCATCGTGGAGTCAGATCGGAGCTTTATGATTCTCTTCAGGCTAGAGTTAGACAACCCAATGTGCCAATTCGAGATATTTTGGCTGTGCGTGATTTGGAGTACATGAAACTCATATATGTGTTTTTAACTAACATTAGCCTTAGATTGTAGTTAGTTTAACCTGTATGTTTATTATAAGTTTTTTTTTAATCTGTGTATGAGTGTGTGTGTGTTTTTTTTTCTTTTTCAAAAAATGTTCAAGTCAAAAGAAAACCATAAATTGTATAGTTATAAGTGTATAGACCATTTAGAATTTAAAATTAATGTGTTATGTAAACCATACATTAAATTCCCACCCATCTTCCCACCCGTAAATTTTAATTCCTATTAACCTCGAGATGGCCGCGAGTAATCGGTTCTATCCCCCTAACTTTAGTTTTAAGATAAATGATGTATAAAAATATGAAAACATGGCTCTGTAAAGTTGATTCGATTGAGCCTGTACAAATAAATAAATGATAAATAAAAAAAAACAATAAAAATGGCAGATGTATCTGTGCCTCAACCTACCCCGCAGTGGGATGTTTGGCAATGATAACGTCCTTGGTTCGAGTACTACTTTACCCATGCCCTTTCGCTCAACTTTCAATACTTCTATTCCATTTTCAACCTACCGTACACTCACGGAACTTTCAACACTTTCTCTTCATATCTTTCATTCTAGCAAACATGACTGTCTACTCTTGGTGCCTCATGGCGATGAGCGAAACATCTCCTTCTACATCATAATCGTTACTCCACGTTCGGAGAATACAAATATAACAATTAGAATATGTAAAAAAAACAAGCTATTGACGAAAGAGAGGGTCGACGGGGAGAGTCTCTCAATGTTGCTTGGGACCTGATGCGTTGTTCAGCTTGAAATAATTTATTTCTACCAAATTTTGAAGACAATATCTAATATTTCTCAAAACGGACACATCCGGAGTTGGGTACAGGCGACTCGTGATGTAGTAAGTGCTCTCAAGGACGTGGAGCAAGACAGGTAATTGTTACCCATTGTATCTATATTAATAAGTGATATTTTGTTATCGGGCGTTTTGTCTATTGTTTCGGTTGCCTATTGTTCGTTGCGCGAGTGATCGAGTGATCATAAGAAGTTGGGGTTCGCCGGGTAAGATCGGTCGGTGGTGAGATGCATAATTAATTGTGATCCAGCTTATTCGTTCGCCATGCTCGTCGGGCTACACCTATCCTGGCACAAGTAAACCACTGTCCCATTTTGTAAGAGACTCCAGCGGCATCCGTGCTGTTGGTGTAGATCGGTTCAAGTTGGCTCTCAAGCGTTGAGATGAATTTCATTGTTTTTCTAATGAAATACCACTATCACACTCTGTGAGTGGCCCCAATAGCATCCTCACTGTTGATTTAAATCGGTCAAAATCGGCTTTTCAGCATTATCAAATATCAATTTGTTTTCCCAATGAAATACCACTATCACACTCTGTGAGTGGCCCCAATAGCATCCTTACTGTTGGTTTAAACCGGTCAAAATCGGCTTTTCAGCATTATTTAAAATCACCTTGTTTTCCCAAATGAAAAAAACACAATCACAATTTGTGGGTAGCCCCAGTAGCATCCTCACTGTTGGTTTAAATCGGTTCAAATCGGAAATCGGTACTTATTACACTTGACAGCTTATCGTTAACCAAAACGAACCCAGCTGCCACCCAATGCTGTTATCCAAAATCCCAGTGATTTCTCGTGGAAGTGCAGTGGATTCCGCGGCTTCCAATAAAGCGAGTATCACGACAACATATTCCTACCCATTCCCTACCTGACCTGCATTCGGGCGAGGCCGGCGCCGGTATTGCCTTAGCTTGGGATCACCAGTTTTTACACATTGAAGATATATGTTAGTCCCAAGCATCATCTGTTGGTTCTCTGTGTAATTACAGCTGATCTGGCAACAACGGAGTAGCAACCTCGGGCGGTCAATCATGCTCATGCTCAATTAGTAGGACTCATGTCCTTTGGAACAAACGAAACATTCTTGGTGGTAAAACATTCTACCGTTGATTTCGCGTAATGGCAAGACGCAAGATCTGGCCAGAAGAAAACAGGATCCTTGTGGCTTTGAATCATGGGTAAAAGTCATTTTTGTAAACGCTTTTTTATGTATATTTCACTGTATATCGAAGCAGTTATGATAAAGGGTTGCGAAATTTAACCACAGCCACAAATAGCTTGCCAGACCATACCTTTCTTATAAAACTTTTCGAATTGAATGGATGTCTCAGACTGGTCGAATACTTCCCCTTCACGCACCGTATAATATTATGGCCCCGGCAAGGATTTGTGGTCAAATTTCACGATGTCATCGATTATACTGTTCAAATTCCCAGCAAGCATCGTATCGTAAAACTTTCCCACTCTGAGCCTGATCGATGCTTCTTATAGGTTCGAAGATTCAAACGTTCTTTGGCACGATGAAAATTGGACTTCTTGTACTCGAATGCCTTCATTATACGTTTATCCAAACTTGCGTTAGCAGGACCTGTTTTTTGACCCGTGTTCGGTTTACCCTGAAACGTGTTATCCTCACTGAACTTCCTGATTGCTGTTCACGCAGCTTTTTCACTTACTAGTACTCATTCCATGTTTTCCAACTTCCTCAGTGGCATTCAAGGTTACTGTTTGTATACCGTTTGTGCACAATATTTCGAGGTTGTTCCGCTGAATGTCCACGCATTTTAAAACGAACTGATAAAGAGAGATAAAGGTAAACAATTTGATGCAGCCATACAAAAAAAACTAGCTATCAATGATTGCGAAATGACAGCGGTTTCTGACTGCGTCCAGATTTGTTGTGGCCATCTTTAGATTGGATGAGATCAAAATCAATGAATAACCAGGCTTCTATTGGCATCTCGTCTAATATTTTCTGGATTACGGACTTTATTGTGCCAAAGTTGATGCCTTGTGCTCGTTCACATTAGACAGCATGTATGACCACACAAAATAGTCCAGTGATAGCTCTTTCGGTGGCTCGGAAACTATATAAACATTTCGTTTTTTGAATGCCTGGAGTCCCAGATCTTGTTTCAGAATGTTGTGTATGGACGATTTCGAAACATTCAGATCGGCAGCCATTTTCGCCGGATCCGTTCCCTGACAATTTTAATCGTTCGCGCATCTCTCACAGAGCGAGGTCAGCCAGTTCTCTTTCGGTCATCCAATGAGGAAGTGTCACGGTTGCTACTGATGGTTCGTTAAACGAAACAGGTTTTTTAAATACCTAGGTCTCTTCTGAAAATGGCACCCAGGCGCTCGAAAATGTTAGGACTTGAGTTGAAATAGGGGGTATAGTTGTACGCTTGGTTGCCTCTCACTCCAGTCGGCCTGGAATCAATTCCAGTCGGCGCCGTTGGGATTTTTTGAGACGTAAAATCTATGATCATGTCTTCCTTCGCAAAGGAAGTAAATTCCGTTGTGTTGGTAGGTTCGATATGCAGGGTCAAGCTCATCTCCTTGGCGTGACGGCCCAGCCTCAGACTAAAAGTCACGTAAATACGAAACAACAACAATATTTTTTCTCTTCTTTTTTATGGAATTTTTTGTTGTTTTAAAAACGAAGACATTTTGCGAATGAGTTCGATGTTGCTGAGAATTTGATGAATTAATGTCATGTCAATCCCATGATGATCATGATGATGATAATGATGACGATGTAATACTACCACCTCTTGAAACAAGGTAACTTTTCGTGGAATAATCTGAATAAAGGCTTGATCAGGATTCTATTGTTGTTTGTGTTCATCAAGCTCCTGTATGAAGGGCCAAAAACGTTTGGGCGGGCCTATAAGCAGAGACACTTACGCGAAACCCGCGAATATAGGGAAGAGAGATCTCATTCCAAAAGCAAGTTCACACTCCCACCACTAGAATCGAGCCTTCGATTGACAGAATAAACACAATAGATGGTGTCGAAGAGCCCGCAGTAGTAGGAGAATAAAAAGTAGTAGTAGAAGTATTAGTAGTATTTCTGGGGTGTCCCATTGCTTTGATTTCGGTCCTCTACCTTTTATTTCGATTTTTTCAACGACATGATTTATTTATTTTTTGAACAACATTTCCTACAAAACCTTTTTGAAAATTCTTGTGTATTTAGACGACATAATGCTCTGCATGAATGTAAATAATTCTAGAATGTAATCGACTTACTCTTCACATGATACACACAGAAAAAATAATTAAAACTAATCAAGACATAATTTGAGCTTTCATGGACAAACAAGGTACGCAATATCATACCAACTATAAAATTCTAAACAACACGCATGGAAATTAAATTAAATATACACAGTACGCATTTATCTTTCAATTGAAACATACTACATTTTTCACGAATGTGTTTAAAATAAATTTCAGCAAATTAAGCAACATAAAGCCTGTCTAAGTTAAATTTCAGACACTTTGCTTTCAGTGTAGATTTTGAATTATTTCACGGATCGCTGAAACATTTCAATTTTATGACAGCTGTAACTTTCCACATTATTTCGTGGTACAACATGTTTACATTCTTGTTACATTCAGTAAAATGGCGTCGAATCATGTGGAAGTTTGCAAACGCATTTTTTACGAACGGCAGCAACATCCGAATTTATCGGTACGCGATCTTGCCAAAAAAAAACTAAAGCTACCGTAAAGTACCGTGTCTTGTGTCAAATCATTTGACCAGCGCTTGTCTGTGGATCGGAAGGTTGAGAATGGAACAAATTGAAAAGTATGCTCCCGACAAATAAATAAGAAGGTGGTAGCCATTGTTGAGAAAAATCCCAATCTTTCTGTGCGAAATGTTGCTCGCAAAGTTGGGAAGTCAAAATCATACGTACAAAAAGTGAAGCAGAGGCAAGGACTGAAGGCGTACATAGTAAAAACGGTGCCCAACCGTGATGACAAGCAAAATTTCACTCAAAAAGTTGTGCTAAGGAGCTTTACACCTATTTTTTGCAAACATTTTCTTATATCATAATAGACGACGAAACATACGTAAGTTGCAGACAATTCAATGGTGATTTTGTTTTTCGTGAGATATTTTAAATAAGCATTGTTATTTTATGTTTACAAACATTTGAAGACATTTTGTGTAACAGAAGAGTAATTGAATCCTATTAGGTGCGCAACTAAGTTCTCGCTGTTTTTTGGTGAAAATGGAACTTTATTTTGAAAACAAAGGTTACAAACGAATTATTCTAAGTATTGCCCATCACTAGCTACGACTTTTTCCCATCTTTCTGGTAGATCGTGAATACCATTTCGATAGAACTGTTCGTCTTTTGATGCTATCCAAGAATCAAGCCATTTTGAGATGTCATCATATGAGTGGAATTGCTGATCAGTGAGACCATGTGTCATCGAACGGAACATGTAATAATCGGTCGGTGCAATATCAGGAGAATATGGCGGGTGGGGTAGGACTTCCCATTCCAAGTAGGTTTTCACGGGTTTCGCAACGTGATGTCGAGCGTTGTCATGCTGAAGAATCACTTTTTCGTGTCTGTGCTCGTATTGTGGCCGTTTTTCGTGCAGTGCTCGGCTCAATCGCATCAATTGAGTTCGATACCGTTCCCCGGTAATGGTTTCATTTGGTTTTAACAGCTCATAATAAATAACACCAACTTGGTCCCACCAAATACACAGCATAACCTTCGCAGCGTGAATATTCGGCCTAGGCGACGATGTTGAAGCATGCCCGGGCAGTCCCCATGAATGTTTCCGTTTTGGGTTACTGAAATGAATCCATTTTTCGTCACCCGTCACAATGCGATGTAGAAAACTCTTCCTTTTTTGTCGCTGGAGCAGTTGTTCACAGACGAAAAAACGACGCTCAACATCTCTTGGCTTCAAATCGTAAGGAACGCAAGTTCCTTGCTTTTGAATCATTCCCAACGCATGCAATCGCTTAGAAACGGCTTGGCGGGAAACTCCTAATCCTGAACCAAGCTCTTCTTGCGTTTGACACGGATCCTCATCGAGCAATGCCTCCAATTCAGAGTCTTCGAAGTTTGTTGGCCTTCCTTCACGCGGACGATCATCAACACTGAAATCACCGTTTTTGAAGCGACGAAACCAATCACGACACGTTGTTTCACTCAGAGCAGCATCACCGTAAAATTTTTGGAGCTCTCGATGTGCTTCAGCCGCCGTTTTCTTCGAATGAAAGAAGAAAATCAACACTACCCGCAAATGACGATTATTTGGCACGAAATCAGACATCTTCAAACAACCAAAATATATAACACTAAACCAAAATCACTGATTTGGCAAAGGGGTTTGTTTACCATGTGAGCTTGGTTTATGACGCTTGAGATGTACAACATTCGACCAGCACTTACTACTGGCGGCATCTATTGCTAAACAGCGGGAACTTAGTTGCGCACCTAATAGTTTTCTATATATTTTTCTATGGGTTTCAACATAATGAATCATAAACGTATACATTGCGTGATCTTTCTGATTCTATCGTAAATTTATTGGCCCAGAAATAATAGCTCGTGAGAAATCAAACACTCGTTTATTTCTGTGCAAACCATTAAATTTCCTTTTGTGCATGCTGTGTAGTTGAATTTTCCTTGAATTTTTCAAACTGTGTACACAGTTTGGAAGAATCATGTTATTTTCTGCATTATCTAATTTACTTATGCTAGATGCTACATTTGGCATAAATATGATGCATTGCATATTTCATATCATCAGGTATGTTGTATGGAAGTTTGCAAACAATTTCGTTGTTGACGCTTGTTTTGGGTTACAGTTGAAGGAAGGAATATTTTGTTTTTTCTATGTAGTAAAAACCCACTCCAACTTACTATAATACCTGAGAGTAAAACAGTAAAATACAACCATAATCTTAGCATTTTTCAACAACAATGCATAGAAATAACATACTGTCTCTTTTCTCAAAGTCACTTATCGCTGGTATTTTTGCGAAGCAATTATTATTAAAAAGGATATTAACATTCCACAATGAACTTCAAAGTCCATGTGAAACGCTCGCTGATCAAATAAAATTTACAAGTAACCACAGCCAACAAAAATTGTTACTTTATATCGATATGTACCACCCTCCTGCCTCCGTAAAAACGTAAAATTGCACACTGTAAGATTAAGACTTTCTATCAGTTCGTGTTTTTCACATGGAGAAACCTCATACTTCGATCATGTATCATCTTATTAACATACCGCTGAGTATGCAAAAAAAAAATACGAATGCTGCTTGAACTCAAAAACGGTAGCACGCAATCAAAGGCGCTCTCTCATTAGAATCCCGCCGTTAGAACATTTTGTTCGGCTGTCACGCGCCGAATCATAAATCAGTACTGGGCGTCCCGTGCTGAACCTACTGCTACTTCTGCCAGACTACAGCAACCGGAGATACATACGCAAGAGCAGAAAGTAGTTTTTCATAAAAATAATCCTCACAGCAGCATCCGTCCGATCATGTTAACATGAAGCTACATTTGATTAAACAAACAAAACCGTCTGTCCAGCCGGCGTCCGTGTGCGCTCGTGATTACTCAAAATTAGCGCATCCAGCATAAAATCCACGCGAACCAACGAGAAGCACGTCCTGGATAGTAGATCCTACAGGGGGTAGCATTGACCCAAGAAGGAGGCTTTAGCCAACAGAACAGTCCAATTTATTGATCTTCATTGAGACCGGTCCTGAAGGAGGGGGTGATCAAAGCAGTTGGTGCTTTGTTTATTAATTCCAACATTAATTCAATCACAGCGAGATGCATTCCGGCAACGGACCATATGCAACCGCTGGGCCAAGAGCCAATTCCCCTGATGTTTTTGCTGCAAGTAGGTATGCATGGTGGTTCATTCGTATAGACAACTTACGCCCTTTTGCGCATGTCTGACAAACTTAAATGATCTGCACAACGATCCTTGCGTGAGGATTATCATTATTCTGTAGGAACGTGCGCAATCGGGGAAAGATTAAATTTAGTGAAATATTTTGACAATTCTCCGCAGAATAATAACGTCGCGGGACATTTAGTTACATTTTACATGCAACCGTTCGATAAATCACTGATACCGGCGAAAGTTTATTTTGTAGCTAGCTGAGTTGCATTGCATTACTGCAATTTATATTTCTGAGGTATTGCAAATTCGCACATTTTACAAACTTCTCTGAACGGGCCTTAAAGCTGTGTTCTAATTGGAATAAAATTAATGTTCACTTGACCTTGACGAATGATCTTTTTTTTTTCAAATATCCCTTGTACTATAATTTAATCATACAAGAACGTTAAGTTTGGTAAATTATTCACGTTTGCATTTTTTTTTAAGAGAACCGAAAATGTCGCTTGGCCAATTTTGCAAAAATAGAAGAGGAGCTGCTTGGTAGTGATATATGAAACGGAAAGATGTCATTGAATGTCATTGAAAAACACGGGTCCGACTCCAGGGGAAAGACAATAAGGCTAGCGCGTGGCTAGCTGAATTCAATGCAAACTACCCCAAATTGAATAGTTAACGCTAAATCGGGTACAAATTTACATAAATGTATTAATTTTTTGTATCATAGGTCAGAACTTCGACAGTACAGAAATATCAAAACATTTTCACGAAATATGAAAATCCGTCAGACTGTTTCTTAAGAGAGGATGTCACGAAAGGTTACAGGTGGAGGTCCAGGCCCTAGTGTATGGCGACCAAAATCTAGTGTAAATAATACGACATATTATTTAACGATCTGTCGATGGACTTCGAGGGATATGCGACAGTTTACAGTTATTTGTCGCACAACTGCCACCATTACATCTCTGAACATCAACACGGTTTCATGCTGAAACGGTCAACAAGTACCAATTTGGTTGGTTACACATCTTTCATCGCTAAAACTCTACAGAAAAGGCAACAAATCGATTCGATCTATATGGATTTCTCGGCTGTATTCGATAAAATCAGCCGTCGGATTACTATTGCAAAGTTCGAACGAATCGGTTTCTTTGGATCTTTTCTCGATTGGCTTCAATCCTACCTGAGTGGCCGTGAAATGGCTATCAAATTAGGCGACTCAATTTCACCTTACTTTCTTGTTCCATCAGGAGTACCACAAGGTACCCGAGCAGGAGACAACAACATATGAATACCTAATTTTGATCTTGATAACTGGCTTTGGTATTAAAGAGCTCAGATTAAGAGGTACAATACCTAAACAAAATATCTAACAATTGCAAGCAAAATATCTCTCGAATAACGAAAATTGTTATTTCTGATACCTGGGAATACCAGAGAGGTACTATTTTGGTATTGTCTTACCTCAATTTGGTGTTCGCATAATATTATGGGATCAATTTTCAGGTATTTTACCTCTTAATCTGAGCTCTTAAATACCAAGTCCAGTTATCAAGTTACTCGTCCCTGCTTGGATAGCCACCTAGGGCGACTAATATTTCTAGTGTATCTCAATTATGTTAATCTGCTACTTGAATCCTTCAAACTTTCTTTTGTTGATGATTTCAAACTATATTGGACTGTCATTGATATTGAAGACGCTTTTTTTTTACAATGTCAGCTCGATGTATTCATCGAATGGTGTGAAACAAATCGTATGGATCTCAACGCTGGTAAATGTTCCTTTATCTCATTTTCCCGCAAACGCAGTTTGAATGACTATGACTATAAGGTTGGATCTACAATTCTCAAAAGGGAATCTGTTGTTAAAAATCTAGGAATGTTATTAGACACCAAATTGACGTTTAAGGAACATGTCACTTTTATAACCTCCAAAGCCTCTAAGACACTTGGTTTCCTATTTTGCCTTGCAAAAAACTTCGAAAACATTCAATGTTTAAATCACTGTACTGTTTGTTAGTGAGGTCAATAATATAATACTCATCTGTACTTTGGGAACCGTACTATCAGAATAGCATCTTACTTATCGAGGCGATTCAGCGCAAATTTCTGCGCTTCGCTTTAAAACACCTTCCATGGAATGATCCAATCATTTTGCCCAGCTATGATGCGCGATGTGAACTTATGTATGTGTAACTTAGTAAGTGCTGGTCGAATTTTGTACATCTCTAGCGTCATAAACCAAGCTCAGACATATGATAAACAAACCGCTTTGCCAAATCAGTGATTTTGGTTTAGTGTTATATATTTTGGTTGTTTGAAGATGTCTGATTTCGTGCCAAATAATCGTCATTTGCGGGAAGTGTTATTCGACATTTGAAGAGAGACCAGAGTGGCGCGGGAAGTGTTAATTTTCTTCTTTCATTCGAAGAAAACGGCGGCTGAAGCACATCGAGAGCTCCAAAAAGTTTACGGTGATGCTGCTCTGAGTGAAACAACGTGTCGTGATTGGTTTCGTCGCTTCAAAAACGGTGATTTCAGTGTTGATGATCGTCCACGTGAAGGAAGGCCAAAAAACTTCGAAGACTCTGAATTGGAGGCATTGCTCGATGAGGATCCGTGTCAAACGCAAGAAGAGCTTGATTCAGGATTAGGAGTTTCCCGCCAAGCCGTTTCTAAGTGATTGCATGCGTTGTGTATGATTCAAAAGCAAGGAACTTGGGTTCCTTACGATTTGAAGCCAAGAGATGTTGAGCGTCGTTTTTTCGTCTGTGAACAACTGCTCCAGCGGCAAAAAAGGAAGAGTTTTCTACATCGCATTGTGACGGGTGACGAAAAATGGATTCATTACAGTAACCCAAAACGGAAACATTCATGAGGACTGCCCGGGCATGCTTCAACATCGTCGCCTAGGCCGAATATTCACGCTGCGAAGGTTATGCTGTGTATTTGGTGGGACCAAGTTGGTGTTATTTATTATGAGCTGTTGAAACCAAACGAAACCATTACCAGGGAACGGTATCGAACTCAATTGATGCGATTGAGCCGAGCACTGCACTAAAAACGGCCACAACACGAGCACAGACACGAAAAAGTGATTCTTCAGCATGATAACGCTCGACCTCACGTTGCGAAACCCGTGAAAACCTACTTGGAAACGCTCAAATGGGAAGTCCTACCCCACCCACCATATTCTCCTGATATTACACCGTCCGATTATTACTTGTTCCGTTCGATGGCACATGGTCTCACTGGTCAGCAATTCCACTCATATGATGACATCTCAAAATGGCTTGATTCTTGGATAGCATCAAAAGACGAACAGTTCTATCGAAATGGTATCCACGTTCTACCAGAAAGATGGGAAAAAGTCGTAGCTAGTGATGGGCAATACTTAGAATAATTCGTTTATAACCTTTGTTTTCAAAATAAAGTTCCTTTTTCACCAAAAAACAGCGAGAACTTAGTTGCGCACCTAATAGGTTTAGTGTTACTGAGTATACTTCGTGATGTTTCAAAAACGCTCTTTGTTTCTGACCTTCTTCAATAGAAAATTCATTGTCCTCAACTGTTGTCGCTTCTCAACATATATATTCCGTATCGTCAACTTCGCTCGATCCTTTAACCGCTGTTCCAACGAATTTGACTTCGATGCTCCTCGTTCCACTGTTCGAAAAAGATTCTACAAAGTACTCGCAGCTCCACAGAACAACACACTGTCGTGATTTCGCCGATCATCGTCACCAGCGGAATCCATATTGGAAACTTTCCAATATCCGGAGCTCATTTTTGTTACGTGCTTTCGCCAGTACGCTATTCACAACACTGATTTTTTTACGTCCAATGCCTACTTTTTGTGATACTCCTAGCAACGCATGTGCTTTTGAAGCACATGTTATAATCCTCGGGTTACCTTTTTGATCAAACTGCACCATCAACCCAGTCCGATTGGGGATGCGTTAACGAAAATTTCCGTCTCATCATCAGCGTTGAAGTAGTCCCAGTAATTGTATGCAATGCTTCATCCCTCAGTAATTGTATTCCCAGAAATTGTATGCAATGCTTCATCCCTCAGTATCTCGAACGCAGATTCTGCCTCTTCTCTCCAATAGAATGTCTCGGATTTTTCCAGCTCTCTCAAATATTGCGTTTTTTCAGCTCTTTCCATGGTGAACCTTTGCACAAAGTTAACTAATCCCAAAAAGTTTTTTATTTCAGATTGGGTTTCGGGTCTGCGGAAGTTTCTGATAGCTCTGAGCAAAAACGCACTTGCTAGTGTTCAAAATGACGTTGTGTTGCTGAAGGCGAAGCATGACTGCGTACAGGTTTTGATCGTGTTCTTCGCGGGTCTTCCCGAAGACGATAAAATCATCCAGATAATTACAAACCCCGTGGCACCCTTCCAGAATTACCGTTTGGCAGATTTCCTGGAAGATATCCGGCGCATTGCAAAAGCCAAACTGTAGCCGTTTGAAGCGATAGGTTGCGTCACCCGCAAAGAAGTTAGTAAGGTGCCTTGAATTCTCATGCAATACAACATGAAAGAAAGCGCGCACTTTGCGGGCACTTATTGGGGCTTCTTAAATCAACTACGAGGCGGATACCGTCTTTGCCTGTTAAAAGATAAAAACAAAAATTGTAAGTCAATTCTTTTAATTCATCCTAACAAATACCGCACTGCCCAAGAACCCGGACACTCCTTCTTTACACCGTGTCCTATACATTCTCATACAAAATAAAACTCTGTTTATTTCAAATCGATAATCCAGATTTTATTGATAACTTTACCCATTACATTGCAATATAATACTGATCAACTACAGCATATGTTTTGGAATAACACCGCCTTTAACCTTCTTGACCAGCTCCAGACGTTTTTCGAAACCGTCACAGGCGGCACGCACGACTTCCATCGGCATTTCGTCCCAAATTCGTTTGATTACGGTTTTGAATTGGTTCATATAAGACGCCCTGTGGTCATTTACCTTCGCCAAAAGCGTTTGTATAAACATAGTGCAAAAGTACACCAACACATACGTGAAGCATGTTGAGTAGTTGCACGACACCAATGCAAGGAAAAAGTGTATGAGAATATATTGGACACGGTGTATATACGGACAATTTATTTTAAAAGGTTTAGTAAGAGCTGATCGTTTTCAAAACAGCATAACACGATCATAGCACATAATTGTAATATTGCAGAGATAACAAAATAATTATTTATAAGAAAATTGTTGACGAATGTTCGATATTCGAGGCATTATGGTAAGTGTAAGTACCTTAATCCGAGATGGTAAGTTCACTTCATTTCATTGTAGCCTACCTTTTGGCACTACTAATAATGACGAGCAGAACGACTTATCCATATCCGTCGAAACGATTCTTATAATATCCGTTGCAAGAAGGTCGTCTAGTCGCTTTTTTATTTCTTCCCTGAATGCTGGTGGGATGCTTGTGAAAACGTTACGAGATGGCGGTTTACTTTTATAATACGAAAGTAGAAGCGGTGGAATGTTGAATTTAGGATTTTTTCTCCGATGTGGAGAGTGCATAAATTTCTCCTGGATATGAATCGTGGTTAATACCGTGGTTTGAATTGCGAATTGCTAGGTAAAGCCCCATCCGAAGGACACTGTACCATATCGCGGTATTTCGACCTAACAGCGATTTTGCACCAGCAATTGCATTTAACTTTTCCATCGACCGTGGTCGGTTTTAAGAAATATACACGCTAAGATGGGAATACCTAAAATTAGGTATTTATTTTACCTAAAATTGGGTATTGTTGACAATACCCAAAATATCGGTAAAATTAAACGATAATAAACAGTCATTTTTACTGAAATTTGGGTAATGTTCATTTGTCAATATTGGACGTTATTCTTTACCCAAAATTGAATAAATTTTCAACAATTAAGCAACGCGGTCGCCATATTTTTCTAATCGAAAACGTAATAATTTTTCTTATTAATCTTTCAATAAATGTCCCAATATTTGAAGCAATAACTTTTGCATTCTTTTTTTTTAGATTCTAGCTCCGACGAGAATCCCGAAGTGCAATTCGGCTTCACTCCGGAGCGAAAAAAAGGAACGTGTGTAAACCCAAAATGTTGGGTTGATGCAGAAAAAATATTTCAGAAATGAAGGAATCCAGTTTAAGCAGAGTAATTGTTGATAAAAAAAGAGTAGATAATCGTTGATAATGATGATACTGACCAATTCCATACAGTTTGAAAAATAGCCAGAAAGTTATTATCAATTTCAGTTTTAGATACTTCGACGTTTAACTTCACTTAAGCTTTACATGGATTCTTCCATACTTTATTGATACTTATTTTTTTAATACAGAATAAAATAACTGAGATTTTTATACGTTTGAACATTAAATTTTGTTTCTATATAAGTTCCGAAATTGGAAAACTTATCCGAATGTATAAATTGTTAAATTGTCTATATTGAAGCATTCTGTAAAATATAACTACAAAATAATACCTAATTTTCAGTAAAAAGTAACGATAAAAAAAACGGTAATTTTTAACGTTAATCTTCTTTCAATACCATTACCCAATATTAGGTAATCTGTGTTTACGCATAATTTGGGTATGTGCACTTTTGAGCGATTATCGTTACTTTTTAACGACTTTTAGGTATTCTCATCTTAGCGTGTATAGCTGCGCAGCAAACGTACACGGAAAAAATTCTACCATTTTACCCGACTATGCCTTTCTTTAAAACTACCATGAAATTTCAGTCAAATTTACTACGTTTATGGTATAGAGTCTTTCAAATCTAATCCACTAGTGATGTTAATGAAAAGGGATGAACACAATAAAATATGAGAGCATTTTCACATGTGGAGTAGCATTCTTTTTTTCTAGATTTTGCTAAGGTATGATTGATTAAATACACAATACATGCTATACTCTCCACACACACCATTTTTTTTAAATTCAAGTTGGTTTATTACTATGTAGAGCTCATTCACACTCAGCGAAATAAACTTTCGATATTCACAAGATTGCATTATGATTATTTGCTACAAGAAATCGCAATGAATTTCAGCAATTTACCTTATGAAATATAATGATGTTGAAAAAATAAAAACATGGAGCAACCTGGATTCGCAGCTTGAACGTGGAGGTTATGGGTCCAGTGACTTACTATACTAGTGGTCGTATATATCAAGACTTGTAAAGAGGAAAACTTAAAGGCGAAGAACAACAACGTCGTGAAAAACAAAATCCATTCATAAGTTAACCTTATGAAATTTAAAGCATCATTCATAAGTTGAACCTTATGAAATTCTTAAGATTATTTGGCTGAGTGCAGTAGCTTTAAGCAATCATTGTATCATTTGGGAGATATGTAATGTTTTGTTGATACGAAAAGAAGAGAAGGTTTTTTACGCCCATTTGAGAAAGAGCTCACAGCTGCAGCTCTACTCAAACGGGCTTTTCCCTGCTCCAAATAAAGACAGAGAAGCGACGATGACGATGAACCAAGTGACGACTTCCAAATCCTTATTTGGAAGAGACAGGAGTTATTTTGAGCGAAGATAATAACTTGTCGGTCAGTTCTACCCTCAGAATGCCTTTCATCTATTGATTAGTCAGGTCGCAATGTTAAAAAGGACTAAAACCACTACCTTGCAGACACATACAAATCCTCAAACGTCCATAGTCGAATTGAATCTTAAATAATCAGTGTGGTTGAGTATAACACACGTCCCGTTGACGTATTGATGCATTAATATGTTCAAAATGTTCGACTAGACAACCCTCAATCGAGTTTCGTAGCAAAACATTGGAACGCAGATGCTGTTCTAACAGGACGTTGCATCAATATAAGTAAGTAGCTATGTTAGAGAATTCTATTATTCACTATTAAGAAATCACTTGGTGGCAATGAAAAGAGCAGTTTGGTTTGAATGCTGATGTGATGAAAACGCAACATGTTGATATGATCGACCAGCTGGAGACCATAAGACCATTTTGAGGGTCTATTTGTGAATTTACAGTCAATAATTGATGATAATTTTCAACTGATTGATGCAAAAATCTATCGAGAAATGATTAATTTATTATCGTTCTGTGTTTCGATTTTTTTGCGACGTTCACCAGTTTTTTTTTTTTTATTTCCATTTGGCATGCTTGCTTTGTCGTAGGCTTGCTAAAGGCTGACTAAAAGTAAATTGGTACGCACAAAAAGACCTGTACTTCGTGATTCACTAAGTTTACAAAGTCCATTAATGGTTGCTTTGCAGTACTTTTATTAAATGACGAAGAATACAAACGACCTTATAAATAACAGCTACAAGTTTCACTGCAAGGTAACACTGTTGGATGCTTTTAACCACAAATGGGAAACCAGCAATATACCATCCACATAGAAAGAAAGTATCATTGTACCTATCCATAAACCTCAAGAGCACCCAAGCAACACATACCCGTCATTATTGGTTGTAGTAACTTTATTGTGACTTAATTGAGTTACATTGAAGTTATTTTAACTGCATTGCAACAAGTGTGCTACTAGGGAACACACTCGAGCCCAATAGCTTCCGTCCAGTTTCCCTAACCAGCTGCGTTGTCAAAACAATGGAGAGGATGGTAAACCGCCGCCTCATGAATCATTTAGAACTCAACGGAACACTCCACCCACTACATCTCGCTTTTCGTAGAGGGAAAGGCACAACCAACTACCTAGCACAGCTAGACGAAACTATAACCGAAGCAGCCAATGGAGAACACTGTGAAATAGTTCCTCTAGACATCCAAAAGGCTTAGGATCGTGTATGGCACCGATACATTATGGAATCAATCATTAGTAGCGACCTCGAAACGAAGATGAATAATTTTATACACAACTTTTTGCAAAATCGATCAGCGAGGATAAGCTTTGCATGAGCTTTATCCAAATCAACACGACTCAAAAACGGCGTCCCACAAGGCTCAGTACTCTCAGTTTCACTTTTTTCTTCTGGCCATGAATTCACGGTTCACCGTTGTTCCCAAAAATGTTCAAATGCTCCTATATGCAGACGATATTGTTATCATTTCCACTGGAAAACGCGTTAGTTACCTGCGACGAAGACTTCAAAAAACCGTGGATATTATCGGAAAATGGGCTACCATCATTGGTTTTCAATTGTCGGCCTCAAAATCATCAACCATGCATTGTTGTAAGCTAAAGTGACATCGCAATCGCAAATTATATCATCAAGGAAATAAACTCACTAGACCGAAAACAACTAGAATCCTCGGAATCATCTTCGATCGAAAACGCAGCTTCAATCAGCACATAAAACAACTGAAGGAAGACTGCCGGAGTCGACTAAATCTTTTGAAAGCTATTTCAAGAAAAGCAGACCGCAAAACACTTCTGTACATTGGATGCCATTGTAACCTCCAAGCTGATTTACGGCCTGGAAGTACTAAGTTGAGAGAATATCGAGAAACTAGCACAAACATATAATCAAGTTATAAGGATTGCTTCAAATGCTCTACGAACAACCCCTACAAGTTCACTAGTAATTGAAGCCGGATGCCTTCCCTTCAAACAGCTACAATCGATATCGTGAAAAAAAATGTGTAATACTGGAAAAATCCGCTAAAGAATCCAATCATCTATGGATAAAAGCCATTGATGTATTCCAAAACCTTGTGGGCATTGAACTTCGTATGTTATGAAAACTGGTAGCAGTGCATGACAGAGCGTGGAACCAAATGGGCCCTCAAATTGACTGGTCAATCAAATCTAAACTTAGATTAGGACAACCTCCCCAACTAGCACTTGGTGTATTTAGACAGTAGGTCGAAGACAAATATCAAGAACTTGATCACTGGATCACTGGGGATGAATCATTCGCTGAAGAAAAGGTTAGATATGGAATAATCGCACCTAACACCAGAATCGAAGCCAGTTTACCTAACCAGTGCTCAATTTTTACTACGGAGGCAAAAGCACTTGCTGAAGCAGTTGAGTATACGAATGATAACGCAGTAATTTTCAGTGACTTTGCGAGTTGTCTGGCAGCTCTAGAGTCTGGAAGATCCACAAATTATTACATTCAGCTGAAATTGCAGCCAAAGGAAAAGACGTTCAATTCTGTTGGGTACCAGGACATACATGAATTCCGGGCAATGAAAGAGCCGATGATGCAGCACGATACGGAAGAAATCAGCCAACAACTACCACGATTGTCCCAAGACAAGATATTGTTAAATGGATGAAAAAATCAGTTTGGAAAACACATCAACAATTATGGAACCAAACCACCAGGAACACATTGAAAATTGTAAAAACATAAAGTAGATAAACTCATAGACAGAAACGACAAAAAAGAACAAATAGTTTTAACTAGACTACGACTAGGACACGCTTGGTTTACAAAGAAACATTTATTCGAGAAGAAACCTCCGGAAATGTGTACAGTATGAAACCGAAAAATAACAGTTCATCCTTGCCCGCAGTATAACACTACTAGATTATAATTAAAAATTAGCAACCAATTATAGCGAATTCTATGCAACGAGCAACAAGCAGAAGACAAAGTTATAATTTTTTGGAAGAAAATAGGTGTGTACAATAATATATAAATTATTGTAAACATATAAAAATTGTATCAATAAATTCGCAATAAATGCCCCTTCAAGGTAAAGTCTCGCTAAACAAAACAAAAACAAAAATATTGAGCGGAGGGCTATTTTGAAAGGCAGTACACAATCTTTTACCAAGCTACCCCAATCCAGGATACGCAAGGGGGGGGGGGGGAGGATACCCCCCTTGACTGGCAAAAGAATGCGCGTTTGATCGTGTTCATGTACTACCAGTGGCACGGAACGGTTCTAGGGATGTTTAAATTTCTGTTTACAGTACTTAAAGCCTGCATTGGCGAGAAATCATTTTAAATTATCCAATTATCTAAGGAGTGTATCGAAAATAAGCTATCCACAAACTTTCTTTCAAATTATGTTGAAAACCGATATTTTATTCATACAAAAAATTGATCCTTTATTGTACGAGGTTAAACTTGAACATAATGAAGACCGGATGAAATTTAAGTTATTCCTTCACGAATTTTCGAACTTTGGATCGAATGCTCTTCATCAAGTTCCGGACAAGTGTTGCAACGCATTTTTTGGACGCTTGAGCCCAAATTTGTTTGAACTCCTGCATGTTCCCAGCTGCCTTACCAGTCTTCTTGAAGACCCTCTTCACGATTGCCCAGTAATGTTCGATGGGTCGAAGCTGAGGGCAATTTGGTGGATTGATATTTTTCTCAACGAAATCTGTACCCTTTTCCGCAAGCCAATTGAGAGTGG
This sequence comes from Aedes koreicus, assembly GCA_024533555.2. Classification (NCBI taxonomy): domain Eukaryota; kingdom Metazoa; phylum Arthropoda; class Insecta; order Diptera; family Culicidae; genus Aedes; species Aedes koreicus. Next base: position 117,840 of record JAHHFK020004823.1, read on the forward strand.
TTTTGGCATAGTGAGCCGACGCTAAATCCGGCCAAAACAGTGGAGGTGTACTATGCTTCTTATATAAAGGCAACAATCTCTTCTGGAGACACTCAGATCGATAGATTTCCGCATTTATAGTTCCGGTAGTGTAAAAAATGGTTGACTTCAAACCACAGGAACATATTGCTTGCCATACCAGTACCTTTGGACCGAATTTCTCCACTTGAATCGACCTGTCCGCATCGCTTACATCCTCCCCAACGACGGCAGTAAAGTATTGTGGACCTGGAAGGGTTTTTGAGTCTTCCTTTACATAGGTCTCATCGTCCATCAAAACGCATGCCTCCGGACGCTGCAAAAGACGCGAATACAATTTCCGGGCCCTTGTTGCTGCTCGCTTCTTCTGTTCTGCACTTTGTTTCGAGATTTTCTGCTTCTTGTAGGTCTTCAGGTGGTTTCGCCTCTTGATACGCTGGATCAATCCGACACTCGTTCCTGCTTTTTTGGCCAAATCACGTATTGACATTGATTTGTTCTTCATGATTAGAGATATCACTTTCTGCTCCAGTTTCGGGTTGGAAGAACCGGGTTTTCTGCCTCTTCGTGGTAGCTCATCCAAAGAATAGTGTTCCCCAAACTTATTAATGATGGTTTTAACACTCGCATGATGAATTCCAAGCCGCTTCGCCAATTTTCGCATAGTAATACCCTTCTCACTTAGCCATGTGTCCAGAACCTTAATTTTCACTTCCTTTTCAATACGCGACATTTTGAAAACGCAGAATTTGAACCGCACAAACAAGTAAACAAAATAAAGCTGACAGTCAAACGCACAGCATGCAGTGTTCAGAGCATAAAAAACCATCACAAATACATGCGTACAACGCAAATGTATGTGGATAGCTTATATTCGATACACTCCTTAAGAGATTAAATTATCCAACTAAGCTAAGAGAAATAAAGAAACAATTTTAAATTTTTTAAATTTTATTTCACAAAACAAATTAAATGGTGCACTAAGTTTAGAGGTTAAGCTAATGGGAAGAAATTAAAAAAACATCAAGCTAGGTTTAAAATTAACCTAGGTTAAAATTGCAGTGTAGAAATTGGAAGCGACTCTCAAAATCATGTTGACATGGTTATGATCGATTGCCAGCTTGATGACCGCCACAATCAGCACAGACCGGCAACTCTGCCACAGGATGGATGGTCAGGAAAAAAAAAGGTATAGTTTTTGGCTCAGGAAGTACCAAAGTATCGGTACTAAGCTGGATCCCAAGCTGAACAAATCATCCCTCAAAACATAACTCCCAACAAATAACCCCTCAAATATTCTGTCAAAATTACACAGCGAATCAATACAAAAACAAAGATTCTAGGACAAAAAAGCGCAAGAATATATTGCAAGGTGCAAGGAATGCTTGGAATCAATGGGGTTCCAAAGCAGCGAAGCAATTTTAAATCGCTAGTGCCCTATTGATTGTTGCCTCTGCGGTATACTTGGGGCACGCTGAAAAATAATTTCGCAATATAGGTGAGCTGTGTGACCTACCTGATGTGCCAAGTGACTTACCTCTTAAAGTGGAAGTTAAACAAAATTTCAAATTTCTGATATGAAGAGTGTGGCAAGATTAGCAAGAGAGAGGTTGATTTGTTTAGCAAAATATTTAATGAAAATGTATTGGTTCCTTCCTCTGCCATATCACGGTCAAAATTTTAATTTATGCCAACTGAAATTTTACTAGAAGCGAGATTCGAACACAGTCCTTTCCACCATGGCCTTGATTTGCCAAGCCTTAGGAAAGGAAAGAAAAAGAAAGCTCAGCTGGTACACATATCTTACAACTCTCTTCAAGGCAAAATATAGCAATCAAATAAATCAACACGTGTGGTTATTAGTGTTTCACTTCTAGTAAATTACCTCCGCTTCGGTTCACGTCTAAGATTCTGAAAATTTATTCTCATTATAACATCTGCTTTCGGAGCATTCAGTATCTATCACAAACTAAAAATCAAAACAATAAACCTCTATTTGCAAACACTCACTGCATTTCTGTATAAGATTGAATGAGTTTGTTCACGGGAATCAAACCGAGTCATGAGCTGAAAATAAGAAAAGGCAAAAACCATGTACCCCCAACCGGGAGGTGGACTCGAAGGATGTGTGTGATATTTTACGCCAACAACCAACAGGAACCAGCAAATTGTCCTAAATCTTTCTTGCATTATTCGTCCTGTTTTCTTCTAATTCAGCTCGACTCGATATGGCTCCGTTAAATGAGAAACAAAACCCATATGAGTTAAATTAAAACATCTGTTCCGGAAGGTTTAGCCCCTGAGGTCGAGCATGTCGCCAAATCTTCAGGGTGCAGAAGACGGCATGCTGTTGTGGCTGCTGGTTTTTTTTAGGACACCCGCTCTGTCCTGCTTCGTTGGCTCGAATCCCGATCCAACAAATGCAGGTTGACCACTGTCTGCTTTGGGTTTTCTTCGAAACTGCAACAGCGTGATCCATCGTAAAAAATGAATCTAGGGCTGCTGTGAGCATCTGAAGAATTCACCCAGGATCTGTGTGATTTGTGGAACCTGCAGGAATCTTTGCCCTCGTGTGGTCTGTCAGCATGGTGCGCTGTGTGAGTGTTGCCTTTTAATAGCATCTTCGCTGGCATCAGAAAAGATTCGATGCTGGTTGGAGGTTACTTTTGTGGACATATTAGGAGCTAATACGGGTGACAATGATGTTTTCCTGTTGATGTCTCGCATCGATAAGGAACATCTTTTGCTTTTGGAGAAGTTCTGTGATGTCAAAAAAAAAAGGGAAGATCAACAGCTGACTGTTGGAAAATATATATTTGTGCCGGAATAACTCTTATTTATGATTGAAGATGTACACTGATGTAATTTTTATGTATTATAACGCTAAATAACTGAGGGAATCGAGCTTTATTCCAATATTTATCGTAGGCAGATAGACACCTAACAGGTATAAATGATGTCGGCCACCTGTCAATCTACCTATATCAAATAGTTGATCATTGAACAAATAGTCTGATACAAGCTTAACGGAGTCCACAGAGTGGTGCGTTATTTTTCCATAGCGGCAACGAATAATAGCGGTGAAAAAGTTCCGAAATTCCTTAAAGGTACCCGCACTGAAGCGGCAGTTTCTTTGCAGCATAAATATTGTACATGCAAGCAAGTTTACTAAATAAGTAATTTTATTCAAATTCCATAGCGTGAAAATTTCCATCCTTCAAAGATTAAGATTTAGGTACAGTCGATGGACCTCATGGATACTCGCAATAAAAGTGGATAAAATTAGTCTTAGAACTCTGTGTTTTTCTAGTTATTCTAAACATATCACAGTTTAAAAGAAACATTCATTTTTCGGAATTATCTAATACGCATGTATGGAACGAAGGATTTGGTAGAAATTCATGAGATATTTTATGTTATTGTAAACCTTATATCGCCTAAATCAGGTACGAAAGATTGCTAATAATTTCGTGGTTTTCGCTTGATTTGTCAATTGCAACTCCCCGAGGGGAAATTTTAAGCAGCTGTTTAAATTCTTCTTTTTTTCTGTGTATTGTATTGTAAAGATAAATTTAGTAAAAAAGTTTCGGATTTCAGCGAGTTTTTCCTAAAATATTTGTTAAATACCGTTGCACTATGCACATATGCACTTACCTTCAAGGTCACCGAGTGCCCTACCAGATGACCTGGATCAACCGTGTATTTGATCAATTTGTGAAATTAGGCTTAGAACTCTACTTTATTCAGATAGGCCTATTTCGTCTGCGAGCACTAGACACTGAAGAAGTCTGTATGTTGCAGACAAAATAGGACTATCTGTCAAAGGATAAGCTTTTTCTAGTGGAATTTAAAGGAATTTTCTCGCGTTCAATAGTGATAGTTTGAAAAAGTGTTTCAGTTTTTTTATTGTTTGGAATGTTTTAAAGAAAAGTGTTTTTAAAAAAGTTAAAGTTTATATCCCTCGAATTTTATACCTAATGATAACTTTTTGTTGGCATAGAGACATAAAATATCCATTTTAGTATATCATATGACACTTGAACTTAGAAAGATAGAACAACTTGAACTTTGTATCGCTAGGCCTTTCCCCAACATTGATTCAATTTAATAAACAAGTAAACAAAATATTTTTGAATTTCGTGGACTGGAGCGAATAAAATGACAGGACAAACACGTTTGCTTGTGGCTCATTAAATATCCGCTTAAAAGAACATACACAAAATAAAGGTACAATCAGGTCTCTGATAGTACGGTTGGTGTTCCCATCCACTTACCCTGATGTTTCGGCAATAATGCAACCACAGCCATTGAAGCTCGAGTCTCAATGTTTGTAAAGTTCCATAACCGTAAATTTAAAAGAAATTGCCAAAACTAGCGGCCGTCATCACGTCAGTTAATTTGTCAGCTTTGTTGCTGCGCTAAAGCGACGCACCCATCGAAGTGCCGCCATGTGTCATTGCACTTCAAAACATCTTGTCAATATTGGATGGCGTGTGGGAACATCGGCATGATATTTTGACATGCTAGCAGATGCCGCAACTTCGCCAAATCAGTGGGCACTTCGACTACGCGGTGCTAGTGAGCCAGCGATTGCTAGCGTATTTTAAAATGAAAATTCACAAAAGGTTATCAAGTAATTTGGTCTGTCTGCGCTGCAACCAATCGAGCATATTTTTTATAAGTATGACCAAAAATCAAACTGATAGACTACAAAACAGCCAAGAAACTAGGACATGAGGGTTAAATCGTACTATAGGAGACCCGACTGTAATTATTGAGTGTAAGTTTCGGTTAGGGTATTGACAATTTCCACTCGCTTCGTATTTTAAAATGGTTAATTTCCGTAATAAAATAAAACTGAAACAATTGGAACTGTATCCGAAAAATCTAGTTATGATTTAAACACGAAAACACATTTTTTAGGAACTAGCAATGCACGTAATTTTGCTTCTACAGTGTATTTGTTTTTTGCAACATTTGATCAAAAAATAAATGTCCTGTTACATACTGCTGCTTAATCAGAAAAAGTCCGGTGGGCTACTTGCATGTGTACAGCAGAGACACAGAAGTTGTCTCCATTCTATTCGGTCCATGACTGCACCTCGCCAGCCTCGCAGACTGCGTCCGCAGGTCGCCTTCTACTTGATCGATCCAGTTTGCTCGTCGCTCTTCTTGTGCCTTTTGGATTGTTTTCGAGAATCATTTTAACTGGGCTGTCATCTGACATTCTTACGACATGCTCAACCCATCGTAGTCGACCGACCGATTCAATGCGTACGATGGGAGGTTCTCCCAGCAACTGATGCAATTCGTGGTTCATTCGCCTCCTCCACGTCCCGTCTTCCATTTGCACTCCACCGTAGATCGTAAGCAATACCTTCCATTCAATGACACCAAGGGCGCGTGGGTCATCCACTAGCAATGTCCATGTTTCGTGGCCATAGAGGATTACCGGTCTAATTAATATCTTGTGGATGGTCAACTTTGTTCGATCTTAGCGTCCCTCGGAGTCCAAAGTAGGCACGATTACCAGCCATAATGTGCCTGTTACATAAGCATCTTTAACCGTTGTTTCTGAATTCTTCATATCACACAATCCTTTCTGATCATTTGACTCTAAACCTAAGTACTCCTGCTCGATAATTCAACTGTCACCCAACTTGCTTAACGAAGCCCAGTTCAATAAATCAACCATTTTCACAAATAATTTTACCACCTAACTCTATTTTCAAGACAAAAATATATATTCATTTTGACGAAACGGTTTCATAAAACCTATGGAACTCCAATACCAGTATTTTGAATATTTAATTAACCATTCAATGGTTTATCCTGACCCCTTGATCCTTTGTAATAAAACATCTATGAAAAGTGATAAAAAAAACACTACACAGTATGCAAAGTTAAGTAAACTTGATAAACTGGTAAAATTTATTATAATGAAAATTATACGAGTCATTAAAATAATACGAAGCTATACGAGCAGTTTTGTAAAACACAGGTTTTAATTTATTCAAATAATACTTCAAGAAATTGTTACAGTGTGCTGAGATGAATTTTAAAAGCTTAACCTTTACAATTATTCCTGATCCACCAGGCGGCCAACTGGTTGAAGGAAAGATTTCTATAAGTGCTGTCAAGAAAAAAATTGCAAATCTTTAGGAACACTTTCAGGAATTGGTCTCCTTAATGGTCGTTCTTAATCGTGCTGTAGAGCACCCAATTTTTAAAAAATCTAAGGATTTTAAAGTGCAGAGTTCTAAGATTAGTTTTATGAATCGATTCTTTTTTTAAGATTTTTGTTTCAGATTTTCCAGGAGCTCATATGGTGGCCATGAGACTCAGTTTTCAGTTAACAATTTTATTGATGCTTTCAAAAGCAGTTTAGGGTAAAATAAAGCAGAGATCTAAGACTAATTCTCTAAGTCAACCACATTTATGGTTGGTCCAGATCAGACAAAAGACCACACGATTACCCTGAGGATTGGTTGTTGAACCCCAACACAGATGTTGTTTTCAGAAGAACATTGGAAAAAACTACAAGGGACATTAAAAAAAAACTACAAGTTGAACGAAAAGGAGACGTAGGACTACGTAGTAATGTGTAATGGATGTTATTATTTTTGAAGAGCATGTATTAGAAAAGAGACGACATTGATAGATTGGTACAAGCGGTTATCTGTCCTATCGAGCAGAAAACCTGTCAAATGGAAATGACACCTCTTTCCCAATAAAGGCTTTTTAATCATTTTGTGCTGGAAAATTGACTCTTTTCTTGAAACTATGGTGGCCCTGAAAAGGTCCGATCGTCGTCTGCAATGGAACGTCACTGTAAACGATACGACACCCATGAAAATCAAACTGAGATTCCCAGCAAAAACACGATGAAACACGTCAAGAGAGCACTGCGATCAGACGCAGAATGATGACGATGTGATTGCCGCTCTTCTCCTTTTATGTTTTTTACGACGACAATGCACAGTCGTTACACAAACACCCAAACCAGTTAGTCTATGACTCTGTCGTCCGTGCTGAGAAACAACCAATCAGATACACGTGATTGGTTGATTCTTGTTTTGCCGGCGCTTCACATTTACTAATTTTTCAATAGTAACACGTTTAAAAACAATTGTTTTCAATATTGAAATCAACGTGTAGTGCATGTTCCAACCGATTGGTGCAAAAATTTCAGAAATCTATTGTGAAAGGACTGAGTTATTAACGTTTAAAATCTAACTATATTTCGTAACGATCGAAAAATATTGGGCAATTGTCAAGCGAAAAGTAAAGAAGTGAATAATGCACAACAAATTCGTTGAAAATGGAATAAGTTCGCCGGTACAGTGTCACCAGGGATTGCAAATCATGATGGCATCGATCACAAGTAAAGTGCGACAGTTCGTTCGAAACGGTTAAATGTAATAACTTGTTGTATCGTTTGAAAGCTGAATAAATACCCTTTTGTTTGACGATGTTCGATCAACCGTGTATGTGGTTTAATTCTTGAGTTATGATCACTTGAATCACTTGAAAATTTATTTTTAATCGGGCTTTACAATCGTTTGCTGGTGTCGAAGATTTCATCCTGGCACTTGTTGATGATTATTGATCTTTGAAGCTTTTTCTCGTTGACTCCAGGATACCGAAAAAGAAACAGATATATAGTCATTAGTAAGTGATATGAAAGGGTGATACGGTCAAAATTTGGTCAAGGGAAAACGCGTGTAAATCGGTGAAATCGTTTATTTAAAAAATCAAATTAAATTTCTTTTTCAAGTTCAATTAGTATAAAATACAGGAAAAATATTCAGTTAGGCTTCCGCTTTTCCAAATCCGAATTGCCGGGCCTTACGCTTGACCCCTGCCATCAGATTTTGTACAGCCACCTTGCCCACCTTCTTCGCCGCAGAAAGCCAGTTTGCCTTGAACTGCTGCTCGTCCTTAGCAGTTTTTTTGGTCTTCTTTAGGTTCCGCTTGATAATAGCCCAGTATTTCCCAATTGGGCGGAGCTCTGGCGTGTTGGGAGGGTTCTTGTCCTTGGGAATCACCTGCACGTTGTTGGCGGCGTACCACTCCATGGCCTTTTTACCGTAATGGCAAGATGCCAAATCCGGCCAAAACAGTACGGAACAACCGTGTTTCTTCAGGAAAGGCAGCAGACGTTTATTCAAACACTCTTTCACGTAAATTTCTTGGTTGACAGTCCCAGAAGCTATGAAAATGCTGCTTTTCAAGCCACAGGTACAGATGGCTTGCCAAACCAGATATTTCTTTGCGAACTTTGACAGTTTCGTGTGCTTGAAAATATCTGCTACCTTTCCCCTTCCTTTTGCCGTATAAAACTCCTGTCCCGGAAGCTGCTTGTAGTCGGCTTTGACGTAGGTTTCGTCGTCCATTACCACGCAGTCGTCAAATTTCGTCAGCATCGTCGTGTACAGCCTCCGGGATCGCGCTTTGGCCGTCGTATTTTGTTTATCATCGCGATTTGGAGTCACTACCTTCTTGTAAGTCGATAGTCCGGCTCGTTTTTTGGCTCGATGCACGGTTGTAGACGATACACCCAGCTTATTTGCGGCATCTCGGAGAGATAGGTTAGGATTTCGCTTGAAACTACCGGCAACTCTCTTTGTCGTCTCAGCGGCTTCCGGTTTTCGATTTCCCCCCGATCCAGACTTCCTGGCTGTCGACAAACGTTCCCCAAACACTTTAATTACATTTGTAACGGTTGATTTGGCAACTTTTAGCGATTTTGCCAACTTTGCGTGCGAGTAGCTCGGATTTTCGCGATGCGCGAGCAAAATTTTGATACGCTGCTCTTCTTGCTTGGACGGCATTTTGACAACTGAAGAGTGAATTCCAAAATCAAAATAGAAGCAACATTCTACACACACACACCTTCAAAATGAGGGGTGTTCAGGTTTTTTAAATGCAAAATTGAAAGAAATACGTCTAGTTGATATTGACCAAATTTTGACCGTATCGCCCTTTATCAAAATAAAATGGCCATTCAGTATGGTTCAACAAATGTGAAACGAGGGAACATCGGAATTAAGCATGTTTAAGGTATAAAACGAGGTGAATTCATTAATTTTCAGATGTGGTCAACAATGCCTAGTTATATTTTTCACTATAGCAACATCGACTCATGTTCTATGCTAATATTCCTTCGTGTCACATCTTCCGCTGATCTGCGTAAGCCCCCCATTTTGTTCAGGCCCTTTTAAACTAGATGAGGTGATATAAGGATCCCAGAGTCATCACTTACTCCTACTTGACATCCGCCTCGACCAACCTGGTGGAACGTCTCCCAAACTCTTATTCGCAACAAAAACAAGAGAGAGAAGAGAAGAAGAAATGAAATAAGAAAAGGAACAATAACGAAGTAATTGTTAATATGAGTTAATAAATATAATTATAATATGCACTTTCGCCTACCACCAAGAGTAACAATAAAGCAGAAAAGAAAAGTTAGTTATAAGACATAACTATGAACGGTGGTTTCGAAATCTTCTTAGTGCTAGAATTGTTACTTTAGTCCCATGGGAGCGACCATGGCGTAGAGGTTTACATCCATACCTCTCACGCCAAAGTCACGAGTTCGAATCTCACCCCCGGACAAGTTAAGAAAATACCCCAAAGGTATTTGAGTGACAACGACGGGAGATGAACCAGCCCAGGGCTTAATATCTCGATAATCAAGGAACTAACTACTATAGTCCCGTATTTTAGCCCTGTCGGTTTTTCTAGCATAAGCGATAGGCAGTTGTAGTTAGATCATGCGCAACTGTTTCTATAACTATGTTAAAGGTATGAAATATTAGTATTAATCAAATGAAAGATTATATCGACACTTGACGGATCATCGTCAAACCCTTCATCCTTGACCAGGGTTGGAAACGGCAAAGGGTAAATGCACCCCTCTTTTTGGGGAAATGCTCCTTAAACTTTGGAAAAATGCTCCTTAGATGCGTTTGCCCGGCATAATGCAATCGGAGGTATTAACCTTCTGGTTAGCGCTTGCCGGGTGTTTTGACGGGTCTTCAGTTTCTTCAAGATTGTATAGTTTTGGCGGGTTTTAAGTTTCTGAATTTAAGAGTCGTCAAAACGAAATTAAGATTCTTCAAAATGAAATTAAGACTCGTCAAAATGAAATTTAAACCCGTCAAAACTACCTCGAAGATTGCGGAGCCAGGCTCCGCTATACAATCTTGAAGAAACTTAAGACCCGCCAAAACAACCGGCAAGCGCCAACCAGAAGATAAATACCTCCGATTGCATTATACCGGGCAAACGCATCTAAGGAGCATTTTTCCAAAGTTTAAGGAGCATTTCCCCAAAAAGAAGGGTGTATTTACCCTGCTGCCGTTGGAAACCCAAAAACACGTCAAAAACGAAGGGTTCCAATCGAATTCATAAATTGACCACTTTAACGATTGTTCTGGACCATCCAGAAGGCACCAGATGGCCTCGATGTGTACAAATTCTGCTTTTAGGGCTAGTTAAGAAAAAACTCGGAGTTCCCAAACCTTGAAATTGACCACTTAAAATGATGTTCCGAATCATCCGGAAGACAACAAGTCCAGTTTACAAGTACAAATATGTTCAAATGATGCTTTTAGAAGAACTTCAGGAAAAAAAAACTGCGAAGTTCTAAAACAAATTCCATAAATTCAGCACATTTATGGTTGTTCCAGGCTATCTGTAAGGCCATCAAATAATTCATTGTCTAGACCACAAGAGCAAATATATTCGAATAAGTACTTTATATTTAGGTTAATATTTTAATATCCTAAGAAGTTTTAAGATTTATTTCATGAATTGGCCACTATTACGGTTAATCTGGATCATTTGGAAAACCTGGTGGTCTTGAGGATTGATTTCCAGATCTCTAGAACTTGAGAAAAATAAAACTGCAGATTTCTAAGTTTTGTTTCATATTGGCCATGGTTTTTATGGTTATTTCGAATCATCCGGAAGGCTATCATATGGCCCTGAGTAGCAATTTACAGAACACAAGTGCAAAATGGTGCTTTCAGAAATACTTTAGAAAAAAACGCAGAGGTCTGGCACAAATTTCATAAATTGAACACTTCTTCGGTTATTGCGGACCCGGGAAACCATTTGGTGGTCCTGTGGTTCAATGTTTTGATCACAAGTGCAAATGCATTCAAATGATGCTTTCGAAAGTACTTTAGAAAAAAAAAAAAGCCACCAAGTTCTAAGACTAATTCCATAAATTCACAATTTTAAAGGTTGTTCCAGATTATTCGGATTTTGTTCCACATCACATGTTAGTGTATTCAAAGGGGCTTCAAATGGTGAGTCGACAACTTCGAAGGTCCTCACAAGTTCCTCCTCAAGCCTCCACGAGTCATATGATCACAAAAAACTGCCTGCTGAAACATGGAGACGCTGGTTGGCGTAGCCTGGGCAATGTTTTCAATCTGAGCGAAAGTGAGGAGGTGCTACTGAAGATCGTGTACCTTTAAATCATATTGTATATTTTCCATCCTCATTTTATAAATAAATTCAGTACGCTTTGGAATCATCTTTGCATTCCAAAACCATGTAAGATCCTGGAGCAACATGACAGGCATCGAAGGCTCATTTTGTTTGTCAGCATTTCAGCATAACATTTAATTTAGAATTGCACTGCTAAACTTCAACTACTATATTGATAAAAGACTGGCATGTGCTTATAAGCAATGTAGGATTATATTTTAATAATGTGTTTAGTGGTTTTATGGTGAGATATGGCTTCTTTCAGAAATAATCAAACCGGACTCTTCGATCACTCCAATAGCTATCTTTGAAATGTTACTAGAACAGTATAAAGAAAAAATATTACAATATGTCTCATAAAATAAGTCTTTTATTGAAATTTTAAGGAGTGTATCGAAAATAAGCTATCCACAAACTTTCTTTCAAATTATGTTGAAAACCGATATTTTATTCATACAAAAAATTGATCCTTTATTGTACGAGGTTAAACTTGAACATAATTAAGACCGGATGAAATTTAAGTTATTCCTTCACGAATTTTCGAACTTTGGATCGAATGCTCTTCATCAAGTTCCGGACAAGTGTTGCATTGCATTTTTTGGACGCTTGAGCCCAAATTTTTTTGAACTCCTGCATGTTCCCAGCTGCCTTACCAGTCTTCTTGAAGACCCTCTTCACGATTGCCCAGTAACGTTCGATGGGTCGAATCTGAGGGCAATTTGGTGGATTGATATTTTTCCATACCCTTTTCCGCAAGCCAATTGAGAGTGATTTTGGCATAGTGAGTCGACGCTAAATCCGGCCAAAACAGTGGAGGTGTACTATGCTTCTTATATAAAGGCAACAATCTCTTCTGGAGACACTCAGATCGATAGATTTCCGCATTTATAGTTCCGGTAGTGTAAAAATGGTTGACTTCAAACCACAGGAACATATTGCTTGCCATACCAGTACCTTTCGACTGAATTTCTCCACTTGAATCGACCTGTCCGCATCGCTCACATCCTCCCCAACGACGGCAGTAAAGTATTGTGGACCTGGAAAGGTTTTTGAGTCCTCCTTTACATAGGTCTCATCGTCCATCAAAACGCATTCCTCAGGACGCTGCAAAAGACGCGAATACAATTTCCGGGCCCTTGTTGCTGCTCGCTTCTTCTGTTCTGCACTTTGTTTCGAGATTTTCTGCTTCTTGTAGGTCTTCAGGTGGCTTCGCCTCTTGATACGCTGGATCATTCCGACACTCGTTCCTGCTTTTTTTGCCAAATCACGTATTTACATTGATTTGTTCTTCATGATTAGAGATACCACTTTCTGCTCCAGTTTCGGGTTGGAAGAACCGGGTTTTCTGCCTCTTCCTGGTAGCTCATCCAAAGAATGGTGTTCCCCAAACTTATTAATGATGGTTTTAACACTCGCATGATGAATTCCAAACCGCTTCACCAATTTTCGCATAGTAATACCCTTCTCACTTAGCCATGTGTCCAGAACCTTAATTTTCACTTCCTTTTCAATACGCGACATTTTGAAAACGCAGAATTTGAACCACACAAACAAGTAAACAAAAGAAAGCTGACAGTCAAACGCACAGCATGCAGTGTTCAGAGCATAAAAAACCATCACAAATACATGCGTACAACGCAAATGTATGTGGATAGCTTATATTCGATACACTCCTTACCTTTGATATTTGGAATGATCTATTCTGTTTTCAACTTTTCCAGGACTAATATTAATACATATCTAATTTTTATTGATTTCTCAGTAACAATCCATTGGATGCATCATTCAAGTTTGAAATTTGAATAAATTAGCATTTTTGTCTATAATGATATCTTAATTTTTTGTGTACAAAATATACTAAATATTAAATAACATATAACGGGGAAGAGAAGGGACCATCAGGGCACCCAAGTAAAACGATTTGGATAGAGAGCATGGGACTGCCTCCTCCCTATTGTTAACATTTCGTCAATCGAGGGCGGCTCGATTCTAGTGCTGTGAGTGTGAACTTGCTTTTGGATGGAGATTCTTTTCCCTATATTCGCGGATTTCGCGTTAGTGTCTCTGCTTACGGGCCCGCCCAAACGTTTTTGGCCCTTCATACTTGATGAGCTTGATGATCACTAACAATAATATAATCCTGATCAAATCGAAGAAACATTGCAGTTTATATCCGTATTTTGAAGGACCAAGTGCTTCCTTGGGTGGCAGTCAACTTCTCTGAAGATCAATTTGTTTTCCTACAACAGAATGAAGCGCCATGTCACACGTTAAATCAGACCCAATAATGGCTAATGGAAAACGTGAGGTTTTGCCCGAAAGATTTGTGGCCCCCTAGCAATCCAGACCTTAAACCGTTGGTTTATTAGATTTGGGCGCATGTTGAAGCACTAGCCTGAACACATCTGTAGTGTGAAGACCCGGAAGTCTGTCATAACGCGCACATGGCAGTCTTTGTCGGAGGACTACGTTCGAAAGGCTTGTTCTAGCTTCAGAGGTCGTCTTGAAGATGTCATTGATAAAAATTGAGGACACATCGAGTTAAATTGCTTGAAAGTACCTAATAGAGATAACTCGAAAATATTGATATTATTGCTTAACGCTTTCAGTCCCTTTTTTTTTCAACCGTTATAATACAAGCAATTTGGTGTATTTTGATTGATTTAGTTCTCAATAGTATAAAAATCATTGAAAAAAGTAGGAGTTATTTTTTGACATGTGCTACGTCGTCCAAACTGCGGAGTTCAGCACTCAAGATCTACAGTTGTAGCAGTAGCTTTATCCGCTATACAAAGTTACGGTATGTATTCAATCATATTCAATGAATATCCTAAAAGACTAAAAGACACTATGAGATAATCTTGGGATATTCTATGTCATCCAAACTATTCTGGAGTTCAGAACTTAAGATCTGCTGTTTTAACAGTAATAAAATATTCAATGAATGTCCTGAAAGACCAACAGACATTATGAGATAATCTTGGGATATTATATGCCAAAAAGCTGTCAAGGAGCTCAGAAAATAAGATCTACTGTTGTAACAGTAACTTTGTCCCCTATAAAAAGTTGTGATATGTATTCAAACATATTCAATGCATGTCCTTGAAGATCAACAGTCCTTATGAGATAATGTTGGGATATTTTATGTCATTCTAACTGTCCTGGAGCAAAAACTAAAGATCTTCACTTGTATGTGTAGCTTTTTGTACTATACATAGTTACGATATGTGTCCATTATATCTGTTGACCTTCCAGAAGACTCACTTAATTTGGCCAAATACATATTGTTACTCTGCTGAGTCCAGAAAGCTACAGATACAGCTGAGGATTTTATGTTTTGAACTCCCGGATAACCTAGAACATCCGAACATTATCTCATAATTTCTATTGTTCTTCCAAGATATTCAATGAATATGTTTCAATACACATCGTAGCTTGACATAGCCCAGAAAGATTTTGATACAACTGTAGGTCTTCCCAAGTAGCACACGAAACAACTTTTATATTCAACACTTAGTTTTCATGTTTCATTTGAGTAACTTTGCAGTAACAAAAAGCATAATTTGTAACAGCAGAGTTTATTCCACGTATTCGAGATACTAGATATTTCATTGATGTTGCTTGAAATGCTTGCTAAGACCATTCAAAACAAACATTTGAGTTAGTCGGAATTTGTTTGTCTTTGTAAACTTGCGGCTAAGTAAATTTATAAATTTTGACCTACAGTGCAACATAACAAATAAGGTACACTCTTGATCCAACAAAGCATTCTGATACTTAGAGTTTGCATAATGTGTTTTTTAAGCCACATGCGCAACGTAATGAGAACGCAACATAAAGTCAATAAATAATGTTACGTTCTTGCAACGTTCAATTGCAATTTACCACAACAGTGATGACGATTGAAACATATCCAAATGAAATGTACACTACCTACAACATGTTTTTAAAAATAAATGAAAAAATAATCCATACATAATCTGATCAGACTAGATAAGGGTTTGATTTCTAGAGGTTATTGTTATTGTATAGGCCTAACAAAGAAAATGGCTTAATTTGTTCATTATGCATCCTTGACAAGTTATGATTTTTGTGGTAGTGGCTATTACTCTTTAACTTTTAAACAAGGATCACTCAAAGAGTAAGATCACAATATTTTCATTTTCGGCTGTCCTAACAAATGAATATAAATTAAATAGCTACCTATGTAGAGCTGAAATAAATTATCTTCCCAAAAAATATAAACGCCGTCGTCGGTGGTGTAGTGGTAAGCGTGACTGCTACTTGGCACCCCAGTGGGTCTGGGTTCAATCCCAGTCAACGTCGGTGTTTTTCTGAGGCGAAAAAATCTGGTCACGTCTTCCTTCGGAAGGGAAGTAAAGCCGTTGGTCCCGGCTCATATTCATGAGTCGTTAGGTAGGGTCCAGGTGGTGGAGTCGTCTTCCTGACGTCGGTGATTGTCATCATGTGAGGAAATAGGCCGACGTAAAATAAAAAAAAAATATATATAAACAGTTGTGAGATTACTAGTTGTGCGTAATGAACATAAGCTGTTATGTTCTTGAATTAACTCTGTCAACTGTTTACATAGCAACAAATCAATGATTTCACAAGAAACCCGTAGATCAATTTTTATGACATAATTTTTGCTATGTTCCCAACTATAACCAAATGTATTCATCACATAGTAATATTTTGGTATTGGTATAGTTTTCAATGTATCAGTACTTGATTCTATATTTTTCAAATGGCTTACTTAAATCAAAACCCAAGGAACAATATATGTATAGAAGGGATTATAATGTTTTGAAGATGGAATAATCGATGTATCTTATGCGAAAATAATCATCGTAAAGTTGATTTAAAGTTGTTTAATATGATTTTGTTTCATGAAATTTTGTGTTGAGTTTAGAGAATATACATAGGCTCAAATGAAATGCTTAAAGTAACAATGAAAATAAACTTTATCTAATTTAACTTAAATGATGAGACAAAGTTTTCGTCTTATAAAAGTAATTTATTAAATTTGTCGTTTAATTAATTCAGAACAGGAAACAGACTTCTTATTAAACTTTTTTAAGAAATCATACGATTGATTTTTTTTGGCTAGTAGTTTTTCGTCATAAACAATGAAATTAAATAACTGCCATTAATTGCACTATAAGTTCTACACAAATACATGTTTAGAACGGTTTGATATTTCCCGCCTACATGCTAAGATATCTGCACTTTTGTCTAAAATGAAATAACACATTTAATTTTAATTTATAATACAATTGGAGATTTTTCGTGTGATCTAGACCAAAATTACGGATAATCAAATTGCGAGCAATCCAGACTTCGAATACATGTAAGAGTTAGTAATACTAGGATTTTAATTTATTCTTCCGTTTGAACCTTTTAACGAAATCCCCACTCAATTGTTCTTCAGTTTTTTAAGTAAAAAAACATGGTGTAGCTTATGAATTATTCTAATTCTTTGTTCCAATGGATTGAACACTTTTGTTGAAGGCATATATATGGGATATTGTTGTTTTACTTGTAATGCCAATTCCTCTTCGCAGTACGTTAGGTACATCCCTTGAACGAATAAGCAGCTATTAGTTTAATTTAATATTAAATTTATTAATATTTATTATGTAGAATTCAGTAGTTTTGAATTCTAAGTAAATAAGGTATTATTAAACAAAAAAAAACAACTTTCAAACTCCTACTGTCGCTATTGTGCAAATATCTTTAATTTAAAGATGTCTTCATAGATAAATATCATAGAAGCACTTCACGTGTTAAAAATGGATTCATAATTATTTTAGCAGGTAGTGTATTTGGTTTGCTCGTAGACGTATGCCAACATTTTGAAATACTAAATGAGATTTTAAAAATGCATTGTATCATTCATTCCTCCACAGTTTAAAACTAAAATGAACCTGTAACGATTTATTATTCTTCAAATGACTCAGAAATCTGATTCTTCAAAATGTAAACATACACTGATAGGCAAAATAAAGTGCCCACCTCATCGTTTTTTCAATTTCTCTCATTAACTTAGTTCAAATTAAAGTAAACACACTGTATTTTTTTTAATTTCCTTATTTTTTATATTCTTTTTAAGTTTCACTTATGGAATACTGAAAAAAAGGAGTTTTACTTAAAGAAAAAAAAAATCAATTTGTGTTGAAAAAAAAAAAACAGTGACAAAATAAAGTGCCCACTTCATTTAGGCTACAGAAAACATAAATTAAAGTAAAATAAAAGCATTTCAATAATTGATGTGTCCTCCTTTGGCCTTCAGGACCTCCTGCAGGCGCTTCGACATGCTCTCGACCAGGTTCTTTAGGTGCTGTGGATCTAGCTCTTCCCAGGCGCGCTCCAGGGCTTCAAAATAGTTATTTTTATTGGTAACACCAGTTTTGTCAACCCTGGCATCGAGAATCGCCCACAAATTCTCGATGGGATTGAGGTCCGGGCTTTGTGGAGGCCATTCCAGCGGTTTGATCCGACAAGACCGGAAGAAAGACTTGGTGTTCTTGGCAGTATGCTTCGGGTCGTTGTCCTGCTGGAATACGAAATTCTCTTCAAGGCCCGTCTGGATCAGCAAAACCTCCAGATTTTCTCGCAGGATGTTGATGTAAAAATCTGCCGTCATTATCCCGTCGATTTTCACAATGCTTCCCGCTCCACCCCACGAAAAACACCCCCAGACCATCACATTTCCTCCTCCATGCTTCATCGTGCCTTGGATGTGGCGCTCCTGAAGCTCCTCTCCCGATCTGCACCAGACACGAACCCGCCGCTTTCGGTTAAACAGCTCGAATTTTGATTCGTCCGTCCAGAGAACCGGTTTTCAGAACTCTAGGGGCTTATCAGCATGCTCCTTAGCAAACTTAAGCCGTTTGGCTTTGTTTGCCTTGCTGATAAATGGGCGCTTCCGGGCAAGTTTGCTATTCAACCCCTGTGCTACGAGACGGCGACGAACAGTTCGACCAGAAACTGATAACTGAAGGGTTTCCTGGATCTCGCGGACAGTTACCTTCGGGTTCTTCTTGACTTCGCGCATGATCTTGGTGTCCGTTCTCGCATCCGTTTTCCGCTTCCTGCCTCTGCCAGGGCGATCCACCACTGATCCAAACGTTTTAAGCTTCAGAAGAATTTTGCCAACCGCTGCCTTACTGATACTGTACTTCTTAGCGACAGCCCGGTGTGATTCACCGTTTTGCACATCACGAACGACCAATTTCGGATACACAAGTGCTTTCGAAAGCACTGCGTTCTCCATTTTTTTTCAATTGAATCAAATGCGATCACGTATACAAATGCACCAGGTTGAGCCGTTTGCTTCAAAACATGTCAAAATATCAAAACATAAACAATCGAGGGGTCTTCCAATGGAAACTTATCGAAAACATATCGATTTTTGAAGTGGGCACTTTATTTGTCACTGTTTTTTTTTTCAACACAAATTGATTTTTTTTTCTTTAAATAAAACTCCTTTTTTTTCAGTATTCCATAAGTGAAACTTAAAAAGAATATAAAAAATAAAATAAGAAAAAAAAATACACTGTGTTTACTTTAATTTGAACCAAGTAAATGAGAGAAATTGAAAAAACGAAAAGGTGGGCACTTTATTTTGCCTATCAGTGTATTTTGTCACTGTTTTTTTTTCAACACAAATTGATTTTTTTTTCTTTAAGTAAAACTCCTTTTTTTTCAGTATTCCATAAGTAAAACTTAAAACAAATATAAAAAAATAAGATAATAAAAAAATACAGTGTGTTTACTTTAATTTGAACAAAGTGAATGAGAGAAATTGAAAAAATCGAAGAGGTGGGCACTTTATTTTGCCTATCAGTGAAACTCTACACATTTATTTCTTTTATAAGTTCTGAAGCGATGCTCTATTCTCGGGGTTTTTTTCAAGGGCGTTTATATTTTTCATTGTAGAACAGAATATTGATACATAAATCTGAAAGCGTTTAAAAAATAAACGCATTAAAACACGATTTTCAGATCATTTAATTTCTCTATATTTTGATCATTTATGTTTGGTTGATAACGATATCCAGTAAAAAAAGTTATCTTCGCATTCTTTTAAACATCGGTATCATTTCCCTTTTTTGCAACGCGATTTACAATATTTGAAAGTTTTACAAAAAGCATGGATACATATCGTAACCTGATATAGCCAAAAAGCTATTGTTACAAATGTAGATCTGAAGTTCTGAACTCAAGTATATTTTGGATAACCTAGAACATCCCAGAAAGATACAAAAACGTTTAACGTTTATCAACAAGAATATAACAATTCGTATGAATAAGTACCATACAACAACGCTTTGCACTACACACATTTATTTTTTTTCTTTCTCAACTTCTTTATATTCAGGATGGTCGTCAATTAGGCCTTAAATTCATATCTTTTTTTATTCTTTCCAAACAGAAGAATTGATGTAGAACAAATTTTCCGAAGACAGTATACACTTTTATTGAGTCTATGATTTTCTACAGCCATTTTCCTTGTGGCGTTATAGGTATATGACCCCTTAGGCCTGAAGAGCTCAAAGTAGTTGAAAATGGGAATGAAAATAATACCAAAAATTTTCGCATGTTTTCCTGCCATCCCCTGTAATGCGATCAGCAATTTGTAATTTGCGTGAGGTTTGCATAATCGCAAATATGTCTTGATCGCTAACATTTTTATTTAAGGTCAAAAAGCTATAATGTCTTAAGACAAGTTATTCTATATTCTATTCTATTCTGTTTGTATAGATATTATTAGACATGTTATACAAAGCTCTAAAATGAACTTCTAAGCCGGTAAACTGAAAAATCATTGGTTTTGATTCAATGTTTTGTAACTTAAGTTAAATTATATAATTGAAAATACTTTATTAAGCTATTTAAGTTTTCTATTTTTAAGAAGTGAACTAGTGAAGTATTAGTTTAGTTTTAACCAGTTTTCCAACCAATCATGCTCTAATTACGTTATCCGTGTCAGTTGTACAATTTATTCGTTGTGCATAACTATGTCATCGACTTAGACCCGCTGTTCCAATGAAAATAGGTTTCGTAAATTACTGCGTTAGAGCACCGCCACGGATATAAAAATATATTTCCAATTTCAAAACAAATATATGTTTGTTCAAAGTCCAAAAACGGATGGTGCAGTAAATTTATTGTAACTAAAACAATACACAAAAAGGAACGTCAACCGATTTGTACCAAGCAGGGCAAACGAACCGATACTGACCATGCTCCTTCTTCTTCTTCTTCTTTCTGTATTGAGATGACTTTCAGCCTTAAGCTGGTTCACCACCTGAAGGAGGCACTTCCACTACGGACTAATTCCCTTTTGTGTCCATGCTTCTACCCTACATACCGCACTCATCAACACATGAGCCGGGACCAACGGCTTTGACGGGTTTTTTTTAAATGTCAACGACTTTGGCTGGGATTGAACCCAGACCCCCTGGAGTGTCAAGTCAAGTCACGATTACCACTACACCACCGACATCGGCTGTCCATGCTCCTATTTTGCTTATGTTTTGACGATATTTCATGTGTCTCGAAAGTTGAAGATCTCAAGGTGTGTTAAGACTGTTGAGTGGAATCCTAAGGATGAGGGTTAAAATAAACCTAAACTTGTTTTGCAACATGCAGGAACGTTATTAATATTTAAACGTTTTTCTAAGGTATGGTCAAAATTAGAATCTATAGCCATAACTGGCACACTCATCCAATATAACTAGAGTTATCAGCTACCAAAGTAGTCAAAAGGTCCTAAATTTTCTAGCTGTTTGTTGATATTACAATTCCACTATATCAAAATTTCAAACTTGTACCATTATATTGCGTATCAAGATGATCTAAAAAAAACAATCAACAACTCAAGAGATATGATTCATGGATATAGCTTTTTCGTATAAAATACAAGGTATTCAACTATAAATGAACCAAAGCCACAGTCAACAAAGCAATTCAAAGAACCTATCAATTAAATGTAAATTAAACTAAAGAACCAAAGAGGACAAAACAGAGATACACACCTTGACTGAGACAACAATAGAGGAACAGATCAAGAGCTGTGTACAATGCCACTATATTTGGGATGCCATACAGATGATCCATTGAACGAGATGAAAAACAACTCAATAGCAGAATCACCCTATGATCCAAACAAAATCATACACACGCACGAACTGGACTGTCAAAAGGGGAAGGACAACTGAAACCAACAATGGAAGACGTTCCTCCCGACGTAGATACATCCCAAAACATGATTACTTGGGTGGCCAAAAAGTCACCTTCAAAGTGGCTGGGCTACGAGTTGACGTCCATTACCCGCATAGACCAAATGTATGGTTGATACGTGTTAGCCTTCGTTTTTTTTACTTCACTTCTTAAAGAGCCATCACTTCACACCATGAAGTGGAAGCAACATACCGAGTAACTGCTAAAATCATGGGCACGACGACATTGTGGATTACCGAAAACTAAACGACTGCTCAAACTGACATATGACTTTATTTTTAAACAGAAATTTCCTGTGCGCTTGGGTGGTTTGAACGTTTTCCCGCATACAGGTAAACGTGCCTTCAAGGATCAAAACGAAAATTTATGACAAAAAAGAGACAGTAATGACAATATTTAGCTCCAGACAACATAGTGGAAAAGCGATAAAAGGAAGCATAGATATAATTGAATGAAGATGACTTTCCCTGTTTTGTTTCATGCCACTAGAATCGTATTCAGAACGATATTGCAAAAAAAAAGAATAGTTCAACATTGATCTTTCTGAAGAGTGTCCAAATGATTTCGTTATGATGATTAATGAGTATTTAAACAATTCAATCTCTTAATATCTCTTGAAGTTTTTTTGATATAATAAAATAGTATACAATGCGCGAAAATTGTGCGGAACCATTGTAGGAGTGCATTTTTATGTTGAATCGTATTAGGATCCTCTACAATAAGTGTGCAAATGACCGGACGAGTGTGCCGGATACACCAAAACTATTTAACGTAAAGGCGCACTTCTATAATCGTTTTCGCATAACTTGCGCAAGAAATTTTCGTGCAATGCATAATGATTGAAGCAATATTCAGTGTTGGACCAAACATATGCAACCAACCAAAGACGACCATAAAATTGTACAGTAAAATTTTTTGGTAAAATAACAAAAAGAAAAAGGCATGCAGGTGATCAAAATAAGCATAATACAACTTTATTGTGTCAAATAAAACAGAATTTATTCACAAACTATGATAACACTGGTCGACAGAGATTTGTAGACCCAGAGCTCCATGCCAGTTTCCGTTAGCTTGGGTCCCAAAACCACCGAATATCGTATTTTGACCACATGCAATTTGCATTTTGCTTCACAAATTGGCATCTAAAATTGAAATTTTGATATATTTTGAGAACCACTCTAATAACTGCAAACAAAAGCATTTTTTTGAAATTTTTCAAACTTTAACAAACAACTTTGCAGATGAAAAAGCGTCGAAACGACTTCACCAGAAAAAGTTATGACCGTTGAAAACAGCATATTTTAGCAAAAAAAAACAGCATAGTACAGTAAACCCCTCGACATGCGTGGAGTTTCTTGATGGTGCACGGAGAAAAAACAGTCCCGTTTGAAACAACAAAATTGTTTGTTGACATCCAAACTAAACAACTAGTTGTTATAAAAATTCGTTTAGTTGTTTTAAACTAACGATTTTATTTTGAAACAAACTGGCAGGTTGGTTGTTTCTACGTAAATACATTTCCACAATACAACACAAATTATGGTTGTTCTAAACTAATATTTTTGTTGTTTCCACATTCAAAGGGGTTTATTATTACCAAAACCCAGGTTGCGTTGACTCTGGGAAACAACCCAAGTAGCACATTACGGTCATTATTAGTTGTAATAACTTGATTATGACTTAGCAAGTCATATTAATATTTTCTCAACCGAATGGCAACAAGAGTGCTACTAGGGAAATTAAAAGTTCAGTTTGATTCAACCAAAGCGGTGGTTAAATTAAACTGATGTTTTGTTTGGAGAAAAAATAACTAACGATTTAGTTTGAAACGAACTATTTTTTTGGGTTATTTCATTTTCCGTCACCCAGTCTCGCTGCATGCACTGGCGCTGTCAGTCATCAAACGTAACCCAAACGTGTGTTTTCGCGGAAGTTTGCATCGCAAGGTGAAAATTTAACATAAATAATCAGTGTAGTGTAGCTATAGTCTTGTTCTAAGGTAAGATGCTTGTATTACCGTTGTACCTCAGTAAATGTTTGGTGAAAAAAATTCGAAAAAATAGTTGTAGCAAGGCTACAGTGTTCATATTTTTGACTACACCTAAGTGATGATATTAAATACGGTTTCAGGAACGGCTGAACGGGAACAAGTATACATTTCCAAAGTTGTTGTTGAGTTGAGAGGCAGGAAATTGAGGAGTTAGTTTGCCACCCATACCTGGCGGATCGGACTAAGATCATCAACGGATTGAACTCCTGGAGAAAATCGCAGGTAAAGGGTGATACGGTCAAAATTTGGTCAAGGGAAAACGCGTGTAAATCGGTGAAATCGTTTATTTAAAAAATCAAATTAAATTTCTTTTTCAAAGTTCAATTAGTATAAAATTCAGGAAAAATATTCAGTTAGGCTTCCGCTTTTCCAAATCCGAATTGCCGGGCCTTACGCTTGACCCCTGCCATCAGATTTTGTACAGCCACCTTGTCCACCTTCTTCGCCGCAGAAAGCCAGTTTGCCTTGAACTGCTGCTCGTCCTTAGCAGTTTTTTTGGTCTTCTTTAGGTTCCGCTTGACAATAGCCCAGTATTTCTCAATTGGGCAGAGCTCTGGCGTGTTGGGAGGGTTCTTGTCCTTGGGAACCACCTGCACGTTGTTGGCGGCGTACCACTCCATGGCCTTTTTACCGTAATGGCAAGATGCCAAATCCGGCCAAAACAGTACGGAACAACCGTGTTTCTTCAGGAAAGGCAGCAGACGTTTATTCAAACACTCTTTCACGTAAATTTCTTGGTTGACAGTCCCGGAAGCTATGAAAATGCTGCTTTTCAAGCCACAGGTACAGATGGCTTGCCAAACCAGATATTTCTTTGCGAACTTTGACAGTTTCGTGTGCTTGAAAATATCTGCTACCTTTCCCCTTCCTTTTGCCGTATAAAACTCCTGTCCCGGAAGCTGCTTGTAGTCGGCTTTGACGTAGGTTTCGTCGTCCATTACCACGCAGTCAAACTTCGTCAGCATCGTCGTGTACAGCCTCCGGGATCGCGCTTTGGCCGTCGTATTTTGTTTATCATCGCGATTTGGAGTCACTACCTTCTTGTAAGTCGATAGTCCGGCTCGTTTTTTGGCTCGATGCACGGTTGTAGACGATACACCCAGCTTATTTGCGGCATCTCGGAGAGATAGGTTAGGGTTTCGCTTGAAACTACCGGCAACTCTCTTTGTCGTCTCAGCGGCTTCCGGTTTTCGATTTCCCCCCGATCCAGACTTCCTGGCTGTCGACAAACGTTCCCCAAACACTTTAATTACATTTGTAACGGTTGATTTGGCAACTTTTAGCGATTTTGCCAACTTTGCGTGCGAGTAGCTCGGATTTTCGCGATGCGCGAGCAAAATTTTGATACGCTGCTCTTCTTGCTTGGACGGCATTTTGACAACTGAAGAGTGAATTCCAAAATCAAAAAAGGAGCAACATTCTACACACACACACCTTCAAAATGAGGGGTGTTCAGGTTGTTTAAATGCAAAATTGAAAGAAATACGTCAAGTTGATATTGACCAAATTTTGACCGTATCGCCCTTTAACTACAATAATATTTCTACCACTGGCTTCCTGCATAACTAATAACCGAAACAGTAGTAAATGTTTGTTGTCCTAGTATCATAATGTTGCCAATTTCCTGTTACACTCCACGATCATTTTCGAGAATTTAATTTCAATACATACAAACATTACAGCTGTTGTTATCAGGTATGTTTGTTTCTGTAACACTAGTTCCATATCAAACCATTAACCACATTCATGAACATGATGTTTGAACGCATCCACAAAAAATATTTTTGTGTAATACGCTTACCCAAAATCACTCAGGTAATCAAATAGATCTAAAGTAAGCACCTTCCCGAATATTGATGAACTTTATTTAGTGATAAAACGCTAATACACTATACAATTGTAGCCGATTATGTTAATCCCATATTAAATAGTCATATGCTTAATTGTATCTTTGCATCTCTCGTTAACTACATAAAATATAAATAAATTTAGTTTCGCATTACGCATACTCGCACCTATTAATTATCTACTCAGTGATAAGTAGTCTTCGTTTAGCGTGAACGGATTCCAACTTGTTTGTTTTGGTCAATTTGGTTGTTTTATTCTCGTTGCAGTTCAAAACCGGAAAAAAAAAACACTCGTGCAAATCAATTTAACTTATATTGTATATGGCAGCAAAGTGTCGCGTCTAGTGTGCTGTGTAGCAAATCAGATGCGTTGTACAGCGCCACAATGAAAACGTAGGGAAATAGAGGAAAATCTTTTGGCACTAGTGAGTTATTCCGGTTTTCAGTTGCGTCGATAATAAAATTTCGAAAGTGAGCGAAGTGTTTTGAGTGTTGTGATAAATATAGTTGTTGAGTTGTTCAAGTAGGTACTTTGTTTGTTTATTTTATAATTCCTAGCCTAAGTTCCTAGCTTACCAGATGTTAATTTACTTTCAGAACCTGGTTCCTGTTACGTCTCCATTAGTTTCTCTGGAAAATTCAACCTACACTTGTAGTTCTCGCTCGACTTTGCGATCGGTTGTTCAACGCAAAGATTTATCTGCAACCTTTCTCCTGGAGAAGTCTGCCCGAGGAAAGCAAATCATCGAGGAGTGCAATTGCACAAAAATTCTCACAAAATCGCAAAGACGCGTAATTACTCATATTGTGATTGATGAGTTTAAAGATGCGTTTGGGAAGCTGACGCATGATGAACTACTAGCCAGAGCATCGGAGCTCAGCAGCTTATTTCCATCGGAATCTAAGGTTTGAATGAACTACTTTAATTGTTCTTAAATCATATAACTCTAACTGCATTTATCGGTTTAATTCTGATGCCCAGGATGCGGCAAATAACGCAGCATTATTAGCCAGATCTTGTGTATCTAACCATAGACAGCGCCACAAATAACGTAGCGCTGCAATGGAGCAGTGTAAATGGGTTTGCGAGTGGGGAGACTGTTCCAGCAAATTTAGATTTCGCTGCTGTTTTTCACTATCAACATAGTTGTTGATGATACAATATGTAGTCCAATGTTTGTTTGTTTGTTTGTTTATTTACGACACTTTACACATATGTGTGCATTCGTGTCGGAATGTAGTCCAATCATTTAGCATGTTGTTTAGTGGCAACCTCCAACCTATTAATAGTACCGAGGAGAGAGTTTATAAAGAAATTGCGATAAATGCAACTAGGACATGATTCAACACACTAGATTTTTAAATTTTATTGACCACAATGACGAGATTTTTGATTTTCAGGATTCATGGTATCAACCGACGTTCATTTTTTCCGGGAGCAAGAAAACCAAGATCGGTCGTCATCCGAAAGGAACGCTATTCGATAGGAATTGCAACTATCGTAAAAATACGGCACACGAATTTGTCAAGCAAGCCACTAGTGACAATATCACATCGACGACTCTGTTTTCCAATGCTGACTGTAAAAATGCTCACGCTTTGACACATACATTCGTATTAATATTTCTTTTCATTTCAGGGGTTGAATATCAACAAACTAAAACATGGATAAGGCATCATGAAGATGAGTGGCCGGCTATACTTCAGAAGTGGAATGCAACGAGTGAATATCGTAATTTGGAGATTTCCAAATTAGAAAAGCGATCCTGTGATGTTATCCTGCAACTGTATCCTACGCTTCGAAAACCAGAAGGCTACCAACTGGTTCAAGTAGATTTTGACGTCAAATTTGCGTCCAAGAGCTTGGCTTTGTTTGATAATTGGAGCAAGTTCATATTTCACCTAAAGCCGACCCTAACTGCTGACGTGACTGATAAGTCTGGCAAAGCTATCCTCCTTTTGCTGGAGCTTGAGCTGAACGAAGGTATGTTATATACTGAATGGATAATTCTGTTGTGCTGCCTGTCTGTATTTTAGTATAAAAAATAATATAAATGTCTTGTCTGGGAGAATCCTGAATTTTTGTAGGTGTGAAAAACGATTTCACTTCCGTTCTGTAGGATACATTTAACATCACGTATAGTGCATCATTACGAATACATCGCACTATAGGCAGCGTTAAGTATAGCGTACACAATGAAATTAAAACGTTTTACAAAACCACTGAAATGTAGGTTTCTCTCGGACTGACAATAGTACCCCAGAACTCTTTTTTTTAATTAGTTCGTTTATTTGTTAGGCTCAGGCGTGTGTAACACTTCACGGAGCCGATATTCAATATCGTTGATAACAAAATTTTATTTTTTCTTTGTTAGTAAAAGTGGTGTGCCAATTACTCATGGCTGGCTCGAGGTTAATGGGTCACATTATCGTTTGGAAAGGGCTAGGCAGGTGTGCGACCGTGCGACCGAGCCGCTGACTGAAAACAAAAACTACCGTATTCCATAACCGACAA
This sequence comes from Aedes koreicus, assembly GCA_024533555.2. Lineage (NCBI taxonomy): Eukaryota > Metazoa > Arthropoda > Insecta > Diptera > Culicidae > Aedes > Aedes koreicus. The sequence continues at coordinate 146,020 of JAHHFK020004823.1, forward strand.
AATCGTTGCCCGATACAACGTTAGAAGATCTTGTGGATGAGCTCTCCACCAGGTTCCGGTAATTGTGCAGAGAAAGTTGATCCTTGGCTGGCACTTTCGCTTCACATACTCAATATGGGATCTCCAGGTGCACTTTGAATCGAACCAGACCCCAAGATATTTAAAGGACATAGAATGAGTTATCGGCTTACCCCAAATTTGAAGCTTCGGTTGTGCTGGGTTATGCTTCCTAGAAAAAACTACCAACTCAGTTTTCTCCGTAGAGAATTTGATATCTAGCTCTAAAACCCAAGTAGACAAATTGTCTAAAGTATCCTGTAAGGGTCCTTGCAGATCGACCCCATTGGATCCCGTGACAGACACTACGCCGTCATCTGCAAGTTGTCTCAACGTACAGTTGTCACTTAGACAACCGTCAATGTCTTTGACATAAACATTATACAAAAGAGGGCTTAAACATGATCCCTGGGGGAGACCCATGTAGCTAAATCGTGAAGCTGTAGAGGTTCCATGAGAAAAGCTCATATGTTTCTCTGACAGCAAATTGTACAAAAAATTATTCATTAATGGTGAAAAGCCACAAGCGTGGAGTTGATCTGAAAGAATTTCAACAGATACTGAATCAAAAGCCCCCTTTATAGAATTTAACTGAAAAACGCAGAAGACAAGAACGGACTAAGGCGGACAAAGTGATTGGGCATCCAAAAAAGTTAGACGAGGTATACATCGACGAATTTCAGAGCACATAAGAACTAGACATCTATTAACCTATTAGCGACTGAAGAAGTTACGAAATGCCCTCTAACATTTCTATAAAAAAAACACTGACAAACTAAATAACAAAAAGACGAAACGACACCATACAAAACAGTGGACATGAACTGAGAGAAAGGGGAAGCAAACTTGAAAATGTAACACATTTTGAGGCAGTGTCAACAGCGTCTCTATGGACGACATGATCCTTGCACGGCTGGTGAAATACTTCAAAAGGAGTTAAGTTATATCACTCTAACGCACAAGTAACAGGAACAGCTTAAGAATAGCTTCTTATTTTTGGTTCGAGAAAACTTCTTCGGAAAACTTTCATAGCACATAAATGCCACATATCACTATCTAAACAAGAAAAGACTCCTTATTAAACTTGTAAACGTAACACTGACTAACGAAATAACAAAAAGACAATTGACGAAAAAGACGAACGGACTCAAATTTTTCAAACGTGGCTCCTTCCGAATCATTTGCGACAGCGTCTTCTTGGACGACAGGCTCCGTGTACGGCTGGCAAAATGATTCGAAAAGATTTACGCAACGATATCATCAAAGGCCTGGCGTAGAGGTTTCTAATCTATTCAGAGTCCCGCCAGTAAACCTTAAAAAAAAAAAAAAAAGATTGCAAAGAACGTTTTTAGCTCCCAGGGACCCTATTCTAATCATGGGGTAAACAATAACTTACAACATTCATTTCTTATATTAATCGCATTCTGTAATTTCTTCTTCAATTTTTATTGAACGACTAGGGGGCAATAAGAAACATCCTTGAGCACTAGATGTTCCACTATGTGGACTTACGGAATGGGAGTGGGATCGATTTGCGCGAGTGATATTTTCTGTTTTTGTATTGCACCGAGAATAAAAACCTAAAAGCACAATTATTTATGTGGCTTGGAGACCACTGTGCTGCAATAATAGCGGAAGCGAAACTGCAACGGCAACCCCGATCTAAGTCAACATGCTTGTTGGATTGAAAACATGCTGAACTCAATCCGATTTTGTTGAGATATTTTGATGCCATTATTAACAGCTGTCAAACTTGCTGCTTTGGCTCACATTGCGGGTTCACAGGAGTTAAAACCCAAACACAATGTAGGCGGAAGATTTATAGCTGTTACAAACAACATCAAGATGAATTAATTCGAACAAGTTCTCTAACTGATAAGCAAGCTTACTCCAATCTAGCATTCCCGCTGTCGTCGTTGCTGTTCTGCTTCCACTGTCATTGCGTTTGGGTCGTTATGCCTAATAAAATCTGACATGTTTTCTTATAATGTTCATGTTTTTTTTTTAATTAACAGACTGCCGTGACGCAATTTTCTCAATCCTACTGCCGTATATGCTACCATGCTCCATTCTGACGCTAACGGGTAAATCCAAATGGAAGCCAAGTTACATCGAAAGTCGCAATAGCTTCGTATTCTGGGTGAAGAACATCACGGATTTACAGTCGCAGGTAGATGCTCATCACGAAATCCGTCTTAAGGAAAGAGGGCTGACGCGGTGTCCCTTGGTGGTTGTGGTAGGGCCGGAGTTAACAAAGTTGAATTTTTTCATTGTATCTTTTGGTGACTCCTACTACCAGCTACCTACGTTCCTCAAGGCTTTGGACGTTTGCTACAAACTGTTCAAAACCTACCAACTCGAATTCCTCCGGAGAGTGCAGGATCTTGGAACCTTGTAGGATACGTTGTTTACGGTTTCCAACTAGAAGACACTCATCGCGCGAAAATTCTTACTATCAACTCTCTGTTCAACGCCAAGCCTAAGAATGATCAACTGTCCAACAAGAGGGTGCCAGAGGGAGTGTGCATCAAGTGATCAATATTTTCGTCATGTTGAACGTATGCACGATCCATTGGATGGCTATATGTGCTTTCGTAAATGTGGACGAATACTAACATCAATCAAAAGCCTGAGAAAACATGTGCTATCTTGCAGAGAAAACGATACTGTGGAGCTACCAAAAGAAAACTTCAAATACTTCGAAGATATAGCAGAAAAGAGCGAAGAAATAAGTGTAACCGAAAACGTCCAAAACTCAACATTTTATCGACAAAACTCCAACAACGAAGAGAATCAACAGCCAGCCTCAAAAATAGTCGAAATATTAGACACCAGTACAAGTAATTCGAGTTTAAAAATGACTCTGAAGTGGCTCAGCGAGGACGGACTGCCAAGAAAAGTCGCCTTTGATATAAATAGAGACGTAAAAGCAAATATTATCAATGACAATCATTAATATTTAATATTATCAATTGACAATCAACATTAATATTATCAATTGACAATCAACGTTTTTCAAGCCGCTGGAACAATGTCAGCAGAGTGCAAACAAATGCTTGACACATTTCTAGGAAATTTCAACTGTACCAGCGAATACAAATGTATACAAGAACTAAAAAGTCGAGGGTTGTATGAAAATCCATCGTTTTTTACAATACATGATGAGCTGCAGCCGAATTTAGACGAACAGTCTATTCCTCAGGTAAATATGATGATACCCTTTTAAGTATAAAAACGTTTAGCCGTATGTAGAATAAGGTGACGCAAGATGGGTTATCTATTTGGTGTGTTTGTGTTTTTAATTATTAACATCAACAGTTCAAAAGCGGATTGGAAAAAACAAATGATTGCGGATGATTTCTCACCGACGCACAGCTATATGTACACATTTCTTATCCACATTGGATCAGTATTTGGTGCATTTGTTCCTTGGTTTGTAAAGAACAAGTTCTCCGAATAAGGGATTTGAAGTGAATTTGCAAGTTTATCGAACTCTTTAGATATCAAGTATATCAAGTAGCATGTTTGTCTTGCAATGAGCACTCTTACGTCTAATTTTCACTGGATATCGTTAGTATGACTTTTGATATCAAAACACCTTACAGGATATCAGCTATAGTCTGAAGGTGCTATCAAGTTTAATGAGTTTAATGATTAATTCCATGCGATAACACTAATAACACACTATACACATGGCACTCATATACTTCCCTGGCATAAGGGTTACCGTAATCACAAGACATTTAAATTAAGATAATAAATATTGACCATTCATAACATATCCATAATACGTTGCGATTCGAGCGTGATTTAATTTATAAACAAACGCTTGTATTACCGATTTATCGTGAACAAAATCTCCATCTCGGCTACAAACTGCCAAATCATAGCGTAAACATTCCTCGATAAATCGGCTATATACAAATGCAATTCCATCTAGACTACAAAGTTTTCCGGATATATGGTAATAAGAGCTATTTTCATATATCCACTTACTATACCTATTTGTCCCATTTTCATAATTCAATGAAAACATAAATAATTCTCAAATTTGTTTTAGATACATCGAATACAAGGAGTGCTGATGCCTGTGAAGTTCATGCTGCGAACATACTTGGAGACGGATGGAGTGTTTTTGACGATCCTGGCCAATCTCAAGCTGTCAACAGATGGAGTAATTCGTACATTAGTCGACGGATCAATTTGGCAAGAGAGAACATCTGGAATGTGCTGTAAAACAGTAATTCCCATCAACATTTATTTTGATGATTTTGCCACAGGCGACACTTCCTCGTGCCACTCTAAATCAACTTCTATTTGTGCAATTTATCTAAACGTACCATGCTTATCAGGATATGTACTCAGTAAACTAAGCAATATACTAACCGTAGGATACATGAAAAGCGAAGATAGAAAACGATTCAGTAATGATAAAACCCTTTCAAAATTGATTGAGCTGTTGATAGAAATAGAACAAGAAGGATTATTAATTAATCATAAAAAAGAAGAGATAAGAGTGTATTTTGTCGTCGGATTTGTGTTAGGTGATAATCTGGGTGTTAATGGTATCCTAGATTACGTAGAAAGCTTTAGAGCTAACTTTTTCTGTAGAGTGTGCAAGAGAATCCGTCTTCAAACTGAGGCAGATACGAAAGAATACCCTAAAGTGTTCAGAACGATTGCAGGATACAAACGCGATACCGAGTTAAATGATGTTTCTAGAACAGGTATCAAATCGCAAAGTATATTCAATAAAATCCCATCTTATCATGTTACTTACAACTTCGTTTTCGACATCATGCATGATATCTTCGAAGGAGTTGGTACATACGACCTTCAGCACATATTACACCACTTCATTTACGTTAAACAATATTTTAAGATTAATGATTTCAATGAGAGAAAAAATGTTATTATGCATTCAGATAATTATTGTTACAATATCATTCATGATATTCAAGAGCAACATATAAAAATGAAAAAAGTCAAATGTACAGCCAGTGAAATGAAGATTTTGATTTCTTTGATGCCGTTGATTATTGGCCCCTTGGTACCTATAAACGATGAGGTATGGCAATTTGCATGTAGCTTTGTGAAAATTGTTCACATCGCACTTTTAAGAGAAGTACCATATGAATTGGTAAAGGAACTAAGAACACTCATCCATTTTCACCACGAACAATATGTACGCTTGTTTAACGATACCCTTAAACCAAAACACCATAATATGGTGCATTATCCAACAGCAATTCTAAAGGGAGGTGCACTTCGATCTCATTGGTCAATGCGATTTGAATCCAAACATCGCGAATCTAAATCATACTGTAAGATCAATAATAATAGAATCAATACATGTTCATCTTTGGCTATCAAAGCAAACTTTAAGTTTGCATATATCTGTATCAATAATAATTTTATGCCTTCGCAATTTTCATACGATGAAAGTCAATTAGAAACAAGACAATTTCAGACCGAACACGAATCTTATGTTGATTACAATTTGTACAATGTCGATAAATCCTCTGTCAATTTTGTGCAATCATTTCTCAAGTGCGGTTCACGCTATAAAGGCGGAACCAATTTTATTGTCAAAAATTCTAATCAGATCAATATTTTCAAAATCATTGAAATATTTCTAAATAGAAATAATAATCTACTAATACTGTGCGAAAGATTTAAAGCTAAGACTTTTGACGACCATCTTCAATCTTATGAAATTCGATCAACAACATCAATTGCCGTAATACGTGAACTAGAAGCGTACGATACAAAACCAATAAGCTTATACATTGTAAATGGAAAAACATATTTAAGGCTTTGCAATTATTATTTTGTAAATGATATGTAATTAAATTATTATTCATAACATTAATCAAAAATGTTGCAATAAACAAAATTATACTTAAAATTAACTTGAAAATAGTAGAAAGGCTCGCATTAACATTTGTGGATTTCTCTTAGACTGAGAGAAATCTATAAATGTAAATGTGCACTTTTTTACTGTTTGTTAGCATTTTATTCAAATAAATAACTATAAAAATACAAAAGTAATATAAGTGATTGTAGACGGAAATGTTTGTTGTTTCAACCGGTTTAGTTTGTTTGTTTAAAACATCAATTCAGTTTAAATCAAACTAATTTTTTTTTTAAACAACCTATAAGTCATGGTTGAATCAACCAACAAATCTGTTTGTTTAAGTAGCTGTCATAATGAAACAAGCAACATAATGGTGAATTCAAACGGATGTCAGTTGAACTTAACTGCTGTATTCTCGAAACAATTACTTAAAATTTTAGTTTGTTTTAACCACCTCAGGTAGTCAAATCAAACTAATAATATGTTTGTGCCCAATTCAATATGAAATTCCGGTTAAATGAAACTAGAATATGTTTGCGTTTACCAATTTTTTTTCTCCGTAAAGGCAGGTCGAAAAGTTTATTGCGCAGTTACGTTTTTCGATTTCGGGATTTCGCAAGTTTGAGTCCGGAAGTTTCGAAATTACGGATCCAGATACCGGTGGAGTAGCGAATGGATTGAGTGCAGGAGGAGGAAACCTTCTTCTTCTTCCTTAGCATTTCAAGCTTATTGATTTCACAATGAGCTTATTGCTTGCTCTCAACTTAGTGTTCTAAATGCACTTCCACAGTTATTAATTAAGAGCTTTCGATGCAAAGTACAGGGTGGCCACAGAATCTTAATTTTAAAAATTCCCGTATTTTTCCCGAATTTTTCCAGCAACTTTGCCAAATTTTCCCGACTGGGAAAATGAGTTAATATAAATTGGATTAATAGATATTTTTAAAGTTTCTGAGGAAATTGTACAATCTGAAATTTTGAATTGTTTCATCTAGGAAAAATAACGGATAGCAGCCGCAAATCGGGCTTCTTGCGTATTGCGTAACTTGCTTTGGTCTCTCATTTTGCAAACGAGAACAACTCGCTCTATGTAAGTCATTGATATTTCATGATTCTAGAAGCACAAACATCGAAGAAAAATAGTAAAGCATTCGAGGTTGTCGAGTACAAAATGACGCGCGTGCGTGGCGTGCATATTGTATCAAGAACTTGGTGATTTCAACGTCGTTGACAGTTTGTAGACAATTCTCTGAGCTACCAAACTCTTTCCAGACACTTTTCATTTATTGAAAATCCTCGCTCCAATGTCACTTTTCGTGCGACAGGATGAGCACTAGCCTGGGACACGGATATATGAAACAAAATTATTTTCGTTCCCTATTGATTTTTGGGAGCCTTTTGGTTCCTATAACAACTGTGCAAAATTTTAACTCGATCGGTGAAACTATATTTTAGCGCTCGCAGTTTTAATTTTCCATAGTATTTTATATGGGAAAACTTACCTTTTCAAAGAAATATCTGGCGAGGTGACCCGTTGTCTTCTAAAAATAAATCCTTAACTTGCTGGGAAATTTTTCAAAGAAACTTTTCTTAGAAGACCGCAAAGCGATCCGACGCTTGTGGAAAAAGTTATTAAGCTGAAACTGATTGCTATCCAATCGAACGGCTCATTGGACTGTTTTTTCTAGCAGCACAGTTCCTCCATGCTGAGTGAACATAAACAAAACACAGTGGTTGCTTCGCGCAGCCAGCAGCAGGTTACAGGTGGCAGTGCTGCAAGAGAAAACAGTTCAATGAACCGTTTGATTGGATAGCAATCAGTTTCAGCTTAATAACGCTTTGCGGTCTTCGAAGAAAAGTTTCGTTGAAAAATTTCCCAGGAAGTGGTTGTATTTATTTATTTCGAGGACAATGGATCACCATGCCAGATTTTTATCTGTAAAAGTAAGTTTTCCCATGGAAAATCCTATGTAAAATTAAAACCACTAGCGCTAAAATATAGTTTCATCAAACGAGCTGAAATTTTGCACAGTTATTACAGGGTCCAAAAGGCTTCCGAAAATCATTAGGGAACTGGTATTTAAATTTTGTCCCAGGCTAATGAGCACCTTTTAACATCATCAAATTTGGCAGCTCCTTCATGGAATGACCAATCAGTTCAAGTCATAATTTGTCCAAACGCTGTTCTTTTCTCTGGAATCCGGCAAGCAACGTCTTTGAAGATGACATTGAGCACAGCTGCCCAATTTCTTCTTTCTCTTTATGAGCAACTGCAGCGCTCAGATAGTCTTTATCTACGAACGTTTCCAGACACAGCTCCAGACGCTTTTTAGCGTGAAGTGAGTTATAACAACAGCGTTAATGCAGGTGACGTAACGCGTTAAAGGGTATGTTGATGGAGATTTTTTGAGCAGCTTTTTTTAAAAAAAAACACAGTATAAAGATCTGTGTCTTTGCGTCTTTGCGGAATGCCGAAACGTCTTTGTCGGATTTTTTGCAAGTTCTCTCGCTTTCTTGATTGCCGATTCAAAGGCAAACCCGATTTCCTCATTAAGGACTAGCAGAAGATGCTCTAAGTCAATTGCATTTCAATTAACGATTTTGCTTTGACTCGGGCTTAACAATTTTATCCATAGCGGCTCTACCTAGTCTCGTCAAATCATCAAAAGGAAATGAAACCATAGGGAATTTGGCCTGGGAAACGACTCGACCATTGCTGCAGACGTGATGACAAAATTCAGCTTTTGTCCCAGCATCTTATCGTCTACCGCATCGACCACAACAGCGAACACTTTTGATCGGAATACCGACGAAAAGCTCCGTTTGAAATTTGGATGACTTTCCATCACTTCTCAACTTCTCAAACTGGGCAACATTTGTAGCGCTCTTCTAGCAACTTGTTCATTTTCCACCCAACGAACTTCGCAGAATTTCAGTGGAAAACTGATAAACCAGAAAAAAACACACGATTCTACATCATTTTTATCTAAAGCTTTCCATAAGTAATTCTTTGAATTTTTTGAAAAGCATTCGTTAATAAAAAAAAAAATGACTGATGAGTTTGGTGTCTTTGTTATTGCTGGCACAATAGGTTTCTGTCCACTGCAGTGACAAAATTTGTCCCTTGCACTGAACTGACCGGCTTGACGTGCCGCAAGGGCTCAGTAGGGATTCTTGGCCAAGACCCGAAGCTAAGAGTCAGTTCCATTGTGGAAATATCACATCAAATAGTTTTTCCACCTGCTACAGAGGATCGTGTGCCTGGAGGTCACATTGAGAATTTTACTATTCACATTAGGTTCGTAGTTGCAGCGCGCTTTGGGATCATCCTTGCCTTAGATCCACCCTAATAACATAGAAGGACATTATGGGAAATAGAGGCAAAATACACTTTTTATATTTTTTTGTTGTTATGATATGATAGTATATTATTGCATATAAATTGGTTTCAGGTTATCGAAATTTGGGATGTACTGTCTTTTGCACGATGTATTTCAGGTCGTCCAGGTCATCAGGTACACAGATAAAAAGAAACATAGAATTCTATGCGTTATCGAATGCACATAAAGGGAATGCTAGATTTGGCAAAAAATAATGGGATATTTCATGTAAATTATAGCCAGATTACGCCTGAATCTAGCCTGTTGTATAAAAGATTGCTAACATTGTTGTATGGCGCATGAAAGATTGCAAACAATTTCGTTGTTTACGCCTCCTTTGGCTTGTAATTAAACAAGGGGAAATTTTACGCGCTTGTTAAAATTAATTATTTTTTTCTGTGTATTGTAAAACAATTGTAATAAATAAATGAATTTTATACATTTTTTACTCATGGCTGTCATCCATTGTCTAAATTTTCTGTTTCATAATGGATGCGCAAGTTTGTCTACAATTGCAACAAAACAGCAGTCGGCACACATGTAATTTTCAGTTCACATTATAATATCTCTTCACTGTATATATTATCTTATATGACATTGTTTATTCATTACCATTAACATTCATATTTATCTCATCATTTCCATTTTTATCATTACTTGTGTTTTCGTGATTTATATATGAACATAAAAATAACTTTAGGATTTTTACTGAATAGGTTATATATACTTTTCAATAATTATTATTACTTAGAGCATCATTAACGGTGGGCAACAGTAGCGCTGCTATTTCAGAAACGCTGGAGCGCTCTCATTTTAGTTTAGCCACCCTTCTCCACATCGGTCGTTGCTATAGCGGTGATCAGTTTAGTTACCCTATTCCGTACCGGTAGAAAGGTACACAGAGAGGAATTTGATAGTAAATTTTACCATTATTATGGGTTATGATGACTATTGCAGTATAGTGATTTTGAACCGACTATGATCATGGTCAAAACGACCATTAAAAATAGTTGATCCAACATTTGCCATAATGTCGGAATAGTCCTTCCCAAGTAAACACGAGGCTATAATAGCTTGCATATACAGGGCATATGCATTACGTCTAGTGCATCATTGAAGTTGGATTAAAGCTGAAAAGGGCCCCACTAAGATCGAACAAATGCTATATCTTTTGTAATGCCATAAGACATTGCAAAAGTAGCATTATTGCATTGGTAATGTATCATAGCATTGGTAATGCATCATTATATTCTTAAAGCTAATCTAACGCTTCATTACTTGACAACTGTTGAATTGATGCGATTCCGCATTAATGATGTTGATTTTGTGTTGAATAAGAGCAATAATATAATGCTTGTGGTTACTTGGGTTGTTACCATGATCATAGTCAAAAATGCCATGAACGTGATGAATTCAACCATTTTCATAATTATTGTAATCATTATATGCAATAGTCATCTTGACCATGATTTAATTGTCGGTACAAGGATGAAATTTCACTCAGAGTAGAAGTAAACATTTTGACAACATTGGTTCTTGAACGTCATCAACATCGTCGCCTTCAAGTGAAAGTCGAGAAGAAGAAATGGAGAAGTTTTCTGTGTTATTCTCAGATTCCAGTGACGATGAACTTGAATTGGTTAGCCAGATGCTGGTCCAGACTCACGCAATGCTACCTGAAACGGAATGCATTCGTGAAAACAAGGGAAGAGGCACGAGACGACCTGGTAGACGATTATTTTTCGGATAACCCTACCTAAAGTGAGGACTGATTTTGCAGACGTTTCCGGATGAGTCGAAACTTGTTCCTGCGCATCGTGAGGGAAGTACAGGCTGCAAATGCCTACTTTGTGCAACGAGCTGATGCTACCGGTAAGCTAGGGCTAACGACATTCCAAAAGTGCACTACGGCGATTCGTCAGTTAGCCTACGGCTCTCCCGCAGACGCGATCGACGAATACGGTCGAATGTCAGAGTCAACGGCGCGAATCTGCATGTTGGAGTTCTGCCACACCATTGTTAAGGTGTTTGCAGCACACTACTTGCGATCCCCAAACCACGATGACGTAAAACGGCTGTTGTATGCGTCGTATGACCTATGGATATGGCACGCCTTCTTTGGCATGTCAGGGTCCTCAAACGACATCAATGTGTTCACCGTTATTTTCAGACCTCTACAGTGGCAAAAATTTTAGCATTCTCTTTTTCGTACAAAACCTTAAGGCTCAAATCGCATTGATGCATTTCCGAAAAAAATCAAAAGCAGTTTTCTCCGACGAATCATTTTAGAAGGCTTTTCTTGAACGGCTTTTCTTGAACGGTACGAGTAAGTACACAAGACAGCTGCTCATTACCAATTGCATGCTCTCTCTCTCTCTCAACCCCCCCCCCCCCCCCCCCCATGCACACACACCACTCTCTCTGTCTCTCTCTGTCTCTGTCTCTCTCTCTCTCTCTCTCTCTCTCTCTCTCTCTCTCTCTCTCTCTCTCTCTCTCTCTCTCTCTCTCTCACACACACACACACACACACACACACACACACACACACACACACACACACACACACCTCGAAAACACCGTCAAACTATTATTTTTCACCGATTGCGCTCCGACATCAACATATATACAGTAATCTACTTTTTTCACGTCGCACGAAATAAAACGCATGATAAAAAAACACAACAAACCGGTGTCTGCTCTGAGAAACATTTCATCGTTGTACCGACAATTAAATCATGGTCAAGATGACTATCGCATATAATGATTACAATAATTATGAAAATGGTCGAATTCATCACGTTCATGGCATTTTTGACTGTGATTATGGTAACAAGGGCTATTCCGACATTATGGCAAATGTTGGATCAACTATTTTTAATGATCGTTTTGACCATGATCATAGTCGGTTCAAAATCACTATACTACAATAGTCATCATAACCCCCAATAATGGTAAAATTGACTATCAAATTCCTCTCTGTGTGACTTTACCAAATACCAACCGCTTTCCGTGCTGCTAAATTTGAGCACCCGACACTTCCCGAAAGCCTCGCTGCTAGTTTGGTAGCGCGTTTAGCAGCGACCGGTACGGTGGTGAGTGATGATAGAGCGCTGCTAAACGGGCTTCTATACCGCACCGTTAATGATGCTCTTATAAGTCCAATTATCATTTTGATCCTGTCTTCTCCCCTTATGATTTAGAAGTATCTAGTGCCTTGAATACAAGAAGCTGCAACGGAATCTGTGGTAGGCTTTTGCACTTATTACTGAATGTATTCTTCATTTCCGGTTTGCAAAAGGACATTTGACCTAATCTGCACTGATCTGATTCATGTAGCGCTGTGTGCCATTTGTCTAGTGTCTGATTTGTGTTCAATATTGGTCATTACTTCATCATAACTCACAATATCATTGTATTTGATAATATTGTTTTATTGATTTTACTTCATAGATGATTTAAATGTTTTGCCATGTCCATTTGTCTTTAACTCCCTTTCAATAAAATCTTTCCTGTTCTCCTAACTCAGGAGCAATAACTATTAGGTCAGCAAAAATAAAGGCGGATTGCTGTTATAAAATCAGCATCAGGCAGCAAATAGTGGCCATGGTAACAATAAATTAAAATGTATGAATGTTAGTTTTGTAAAATTTCAATAGATTTAACAAACATTTTCAGGATACCCCAAATCAATATTTTGGTGAATTGCTGCTGTAGCCGAAAACGAACGAAAACGTGCTTAAGCGCGGAACCACAGAACTCTACACTTTAACACTTTACAACCGTTCTTGCATTTCAACATCAACCGAGTGAAAATAATATATAATAGATACGAATGCTTGTAGTATTTGTCATTTTCATAAATATATACACTATTATATAAATATTTCATGGGAATGGGAGAGACCATCAGGGTACCCGATCGAAGCACTTTGGATGTGGAGAGTGGGAATGCCAACTCCCCATTGCTAATGGTTTGTGAATAGAGGGAGGGGTCTTCTCCCCGCCCATTGGAGCATCCTCATGTTAGATAGATAGCTTATGTCCAATTGTTCAATCTTGTTGTTGGAAGGAGATTCTTTTTATCCCAGTGGAAACGTATAAGTGATGTTGCCTATCGATCCACCCAACCCGTTTTTGGCCCTTCATACAATGGCCTGATTAGGATAATCAGTGGTTATTAAAGCTTGATCAAGTCTAACAGAGGGGAGAGCCCATTGCTGTCGGACTTAGTTTCCGGGCTTCAATGGGTGGTAGTACATATACATATATACAGGGTGCGGCAGAAAATAATGCGAAAATGTTCAAACTTGAGTATTGGGTTAATTCGTGTAGCTAGTGACTAATTTCTGTCGAAAGTGTATTTGTTTATGTTTACTTTCAAGTGCTGCATCCAAACATTCTATTAGTTTTATTGCAAATTCGTTAAAATGTTCGCGAAAGAAGTGATCACCAGTTTGTTGCTCGCCCAGATTAAGCCGAAAGAGATTTCCAAGGTGGTAGGGTGCCATTTGGCAACAGTTTACCGCATAAAAAAGTCCCTGCCGGATGGTCCTAAGCAGTGGAAGCCGGGAAGCGGACGTCCGCGTTTTGCACGCACGCCGAACGTGATCGAATCGGTCCGTGCCAAAATTGCTCGCAACCCTGTGCGTTCCATAAGAAAACTTGCAAAGGAAGCCAATATTTCGGAGAAATCCATGCGGAGAATCATCAAAGAAGACCTGCATCTTCCAGAGCCAGCGTGAAACACCACTTGATTACGGACCGGGTCAAGGAACTACGAGTGACTTGTTCCAAGAGATTGCTTTCCTTGTTGAAGAAGGAAAAAAATGATAATCCTGTTCTCCGACGAAAAGCTTTTTAGCATCGATGCTGTTGCCAACAACCGCACGGACCGGTTCATTTCACCGCAGAAAATAGAGAACGTTCCGGAAAAAGTGAAATTCAAATTTCAAACCAATCATCCGGCTGATGTCATGATGGCGTCCAACGGTTTGAAAATGCCGCCTGTTTTCATTGATGCTGGAGTTGAAATCAATACCGAAGTGTATATCGGTATTTTAAAGGACCAAGTGCTTCCCTGGGTGAAGGCCAACTTCTCCGAGGACCAAAACGTTGTCCTACCGCAGGATGGAGCGCCGTGTCACTCGTCCAATAAAACCCAACAATGGTTGAACGATAACATGAAGTTTTGGCCGAAGGATTTGTGGCCCCCTAGCAGTCCAGATCTTAATCCGTTGGATTATTCGATTTGGGCATATGGGAAGGTCCATTAATTATGTCACGCAGTAGGGGGGGGGGGGGTTCGAGAAAACGTGACGATCCATACAAAAAAATTTAAAGGTCCATACAAAAAACGGAAGAAGGGGGGGGGGGGGTGCAAAAAGTCAATTTTAGCGTGACGTAATTAATGGACGTTCCCTATGTTGAAGCACGAGTCTGCAAAACATCACACCCTAGAGTGAAAACCCTGAAGTCAACCATAACACGCACATAGCATTCAATGTTGGAGGACTACGTCCGAAAGGCATGCTCTGGTTTCCGGCGTCGGCTCGAGGATGTTATTAATAAAAATGGAGGACACATTGAATAAATTTGTTTAAAAGGACTTTATAAAGATAACTGCACTTGAAAATGTTGATATTATTGTTTGAATTAGTTGAAAATGGGATTTGAAAGAAATAGAAAAAATTTTCGCATTATTTTCTGCCGCACCCTGTATTATACAAATTGACGGAGACTTTGTGGGAACCCACCTCCCCGGGGACCAAAACGGGGCCCCCCGGGGGGGGGAGGCCGCGCCACACGCCCCCACGCGCCCCCGAAGGGTGGTGGGAGAACATGAGGTGGGGGGGGGGGGGGTGGGGGCCCCCCCGCACTCCAGCTCTAACCCGGGGGGATTATGCGGGGGGGGCGCATGGGGGGGCGCGGGCGCGCAAAACCCCCCCCCCGCGGGAGAACACCGAAGCCACCCACCAAACCCACGCGGAGGCAAATAGGGGGGGAGCAGCGGGCAGGAGGCGCCTGGATGTTATTAATAAAAATGGAGGACACATTGAATAAATTTGTTTAAAAGGACTTTATAAAGATAACTGCACTCTAAAATGTTGATATTATTGTTTGAATTAGTTGAAAATGGGATTTGAAAGAAATAGACCAAATTTTCGCATTATTTTCTGCCGCACCCTGTAGGATTGCTACGGAAGTTAACGAGAGATTGAGGGAATGTAAATCGGTGGAAGAATATGTCAACGAGCCACTAATTAACGAAAGTTGGTTTTGCGGTCGACGATACGACAGCATGCTTACTGCTGCTGGGCTTGCCAGATTCATATGAGCCGATGAAAATAAGTCTCGAAGCATCGGGGACTCGTATTACAGCAGGTGCGATGATGATGATGATGATGATGATATAAAACTACCATCTATTGTAGCAAGGTAACTTCCCATAGCAGTGGAATAATCTGAAAAACGATTTGATCAGGATTCTAATATTGTTTATGATCATCGAGCTCCTGTATGAAGGGCCAAAAAACGTTTGGGCGAGCCCGTAAGCAGAGACACTTACGCGAAACCCGCGAATATAGGGAAAAGGATCTCCTTCCAAGAGCAAGTTCACACTGCACTAGAATCGAGCCCTCGATTGACAGAATAAACCCAATAGATGGGGTCGAAGAGCCCGCCCTCGTTCCGCGAAATGTTAACAATAGGGAGGAGGCAGTCCCATGCTCCCTATCCATATCGTTTCACTTGGGTGCCCTGATGGTCGCTCCCTGTCCCCGTTATATGTTATTTAATATTTAGTATATTTTGTACACACAAAATTAGGATATCATTATAGACAAACATGTCAATTTATTCAAATTTCAAACTTGAATGATACTACCAATGGATTGTTACTGAAAAATAAATAAAAATTAGATATGAATTAATATCCTTCTTGTCCTGGAAAAGCTGAAAACAGAATAGATCATTCCAAATATCAAAGATAAAATTTCAATAAAAGATATTGTTTTAAAAGACATGTAGTAATATATTTTTTTATACTGTTCGACTAACATTTCAAAGATAGCAATTGGAGTGAACGAAGAGTCCGGTTTGATGATTCCTGAAATGAAAGGCTTATCTTACCATAATGCCACTAAATTCAGAAGTGCAATTTTAAATTAAGTGTAATGCTGAAATGCTGAAAAACAAATTGAGCCTTTGATGCCCGTCGTGTTGCTCCCGGCTCTTACATGGTTTTGGAATGCAAAAATGATTCCAAAGCGTGCTGAAATTATTATTAAAATGAGAATGGAAAATATACAATATGATTTAAAGGTACACGATCTTCAGTCGCACCCCCTCACTTCGCTATTGTCAGATTGACAACATTGCCCAGGCTACGCCAACCAGCGTCTCCATGTTTCAGCTGGCAGTCTTTTGTGATCATATGACTCGTGGAGGCGTGAGGTAGGAACTTGTGAGGACGAGAGGTCGGCCGCATCCTCCTTCGAAGTTGTCAACTTACCCCGTTTGAAGCCCGTATTACAGCAGGTGCCATGAAGGCGAAAATCCTTCAGGACGTAAAAATAGGCAGCGTTTTGACGAGTAGCAAAGAATACGTCTGGCAGCAAGAAGAGCAAAAAAAAATCCAAGATTCGATGCTGCAGGTGCAAGCAATTCGGTCACTTAGCTTCGGAGTGACAGCACAAAGGACCAAATGAACCGAAAGACAAGAAGGAGAGATCTAGCAAAAGGAATGCAGCAATGGCCTTATGTGAGAACCCGAGAACGAATGAATCGGCCTTTTTTTATTCAGGAGCTACATCACATATGTGCAGTAGTATGGCGTTTTTGCAGAAAGTGCGCGAACTGTAGCCAACGTGTGTGGAGTTGGAAGGAGACATTGGAGGAGAGTCGTGTGATTTAATGATGTCCGATGTATTTATTTTTTCGGTTATTACGATGTGTAGTAAAGGTTATTACGATGTGTAGTAAAGGCTACAGTGTTCGATTTACCAAGAATGCATGCGAGATGCGATTGAACAGGTGTGAGTAGTTTGCCGTTGGTAAGGAAACAAGCTGTGTTTGACCAACAATCAAAATTCGTGCGCTGTTAAGTCGAAAGGTGACATCATACTATGGCATCGGAGAATGGGGTATTAAACGAGCAGAATTTGATGAAGCTCCGAAAATTAGCAGATGGTGTTGATTTCGGAAAAGCCAAGATTATTTCTTGCGTCACCTGTTTGGAAAAAAATCAGTTTCGACAGCTGTTCAACAATGAGGGGACCGCGACTGAGGTTCGGGAGCTAGTTCATTCGGATCAGTGCAGTCAGATGGAGGAATCGATTGGCGGAAGTAGTTATTTTCTGCCTATGGTCGTGTAGTACAAAGCGCAGATGGAGAACTAGACCGCAAAAAGGATCATAGGACTTTGCACTGATAACGGTACCGAAGAGGCAGTTGTGGTATTCGAGAGCTCGCTGTTTGTTGATGAACACAAGCCTAGGTAAGAGTTTTTGGGCGGAAGCTACAGCGATGCCGAGGTTCAGGATAAGGGGCCATCCATATACCACGTGGACATTTTGGGGAAGGGGAGGGGGTTGGCAATTGTCCACGATCCATGCATTCTATTGAAAATTTATATGAATGATTGTCCACGCAGGGGGAGGGGGTGTTAGAAGCCGGTCAAATCCAGTCCACGTGGTATATGGATAGACCCTAAACCCTCCAAATGTGCTCGGTGACGCCGAGGGAGCGATTCACGGGAAAGCGACCAGACTTGTCGGGGTTTTTGGTACAAAGATGATCTGTTATATTCCCAAGCAACGGAGGCGTTAGTGGGATGCCATGTCAGAGCCGTAGATCTTTGTTGGCTTTGCATATTAGTCGCAGGGATAACAGTTATTTGCGGTGTAGTTTTTCTCCACGAGGCAATATTCATGATATGACGTACAGTGTTGTTTCAAAAAGATCATCCGTGTCTCATGTATTTTCAGCGCGCTGTTGCTCTAGTGAGCCGCAATGTTTCCAAGAAGCGAAGGAGTCTGAAGAGAGCCAGCTGTGGCAGCGTGCTATGGAGGCCGAGTTCGAGACACTGATGTCGAATAATACCTGGAAGCAGACCAACCTACCACTTGGACGCTGGCTCTAAAGTTCAAGTGGGTGCTCAAGAAGATGAATACCGATGGATCGCTGGACCGACGTAAGGCTCGCTTAGAGATAAAGAGGTTTTCGCAAGTGAAGGGCATAGATTACAACGAGGCATATTCTCCCGGTACGCCGGTCTCCGATTTTTGGTGATTATGGTAGCCCAGCTTAACTTGTAAATACACCAAATGGATGCAGTTACTGCATTTTTGAAGGGAGATCGAGAAGCGAATCATCATAATCACGGTTTACGTTAATGATATATTATTGTTCTCGAATGATTCAGAATGGCTCGATGCAGTAAAACGCCTAATTTCAGCAAAGCTCCGCATTAAGGACTTGGGCAAGGCCATACCGGTGCTTGGAATACGGATCAGCAGAAAGGGTAGCAATATTGCGTTGGATCAGCGCTACATCGAAGAGCTACTTCAGAAGTACAGCATGGTGGTGTGTAATCCGACATCAACGCCAGCTGAAAGCAATGAGTCCAAATACAGGACAGGAGAAGGAAAGTGCAGAATGTAGAATGTTCCGTACCGTGAGTTAGTTGGATGAATGCAGTTTCAAGCTCAGTGTGCTCGTCCCGAGTATTCGATGAATGCAGTCAGCAGCTTTTGCAGTGATCCGGCGAAACTTATTGGACAGCCACTAAGCGCATTCTACTGTATCTTCAGCGTTCCAAATCATTCGGACTGGTTTTTCGGAAGAAGGCTAACGCGGAGTTTGACAGTGATTGTAGACTGGGGTAACGAAACTGACTCCAGGCGTTCGGTCACAGGATATCTGTTTCAGACCGGAGGCGTATCAGTGTCGTGAAGTAGCCGAAAACAGCCGACAGTTGCGCTATCTACGATGGAAGCCAAATACATGGCGTTGTCAGCTACATTCCAAGAGGTGTTGTGGCGGCGTGGCTTCCGCACAGAGTAGTGGCAGTAATGAGCCAGTTACCATTCACTGTTACAATCGTAGTACGATATATCTAACAGAGAATCGTAGTACGATATATCTAGCAGGTGAAACACATCCGTTCGGGTGACCAGAGAGCAGACGCGTTGACAAAACCAGTCCCTAGACAATTGAAGGCAGTTTTTGGAACATCACAAATTCAAAGTTAAGGAGTGTTGACTAGTGTAACTTCTGAATTGAGTTTACTTGTAATCAGTTCTACTAAAAAAACAATGATTAAATTTCATTTTGCTCTGTAAAATCCGATAAAATAAGGTTCTGCGATATTCAAATTCCAGATTTTTAAGAGAAATTTCTGGGCACAAAGAAATGTGTGAGCCTGTTGTTTTCACGTGCACCTGGTTTAATGCACCACTGACTGCGGGACGAACACAGAAAAAAATGATAAAGATAGTCGATTCTTCTATTATCCCAAATTTGAACTCACAGTGCTTATGGCGTTTTCGTTTTTGTGGTGCAGCTACACCAGAACCGCACCGTCGTACATCGAGAAAAAATGGAATGTCAGGTGCACTTTTGTTTACAAATAAATGATGTTCAGTTGTCAAGGACTTACGCTTGTTGTGACAGCCACAAGTTTAGTGTTGCACCGCCAAAACTTTCAATAGTTGTCTTTGTAGTCTCTAGCATCGCTATCGTGCTAACTTTCTATCACCATTTCAACAAATGAGGTAAACGAACGAAATAGAAAAAAAAATCAAACAAGTACACGGCAAATAATCCACACATATTTATTTGCAAAAATCCATGTAAATTTCCACATAATATTCATTCATTCACACATAAACATAACCTTTTGAGAAACACAAATGAATTTTATGTAGCAAATAAAAAGTATGTGTGGCCACACATAGTGATTATGTGTACACATAGGAAGCATGTGTGGTTACAAATAGATATCATTTGTTGATTATATTGCAAAAAACCATAGATGGGACACATAGATATTATCATTGCTTGTTTATCAGTGTACACTCAGTATAAAAAAACGAATTTTGCTGCCAAAAAACGCCATGTTCAACCTTCTGTAACTTTGTCAATTATCAAAATTTTTGGCTGACACCACTTTAACCAATACATTGACCCATGTGACCAGAATTTCATGTTGATAAGGTTTATAAATATGAAGTTTTCATAACATATGTGGAAAAAGTCGTTATTGGTCATACCAATTTCAAAAATCCGTATTTCTGTGAAAAAATTAGGTAGCATATCCAAAATTTCACCATATCCTAAAAAAATTTAGACAAATGTACGAAATAATGTGGACAAAATTTGAACTGTTTCCATAGTGGTTTGGACCACAGCTGGCGTCGAAGTGCAAATAAAAAAGCCGAGGCGACACTTACATATTGCCAACTGCCAACATATTGTTTTGATATGCTAGCAGCATATGGCACACCTTCGTAATAATATCTAGCCTTCGGTCTCAAGCCATAATAAAATCTCTCAAGAATCTTTCGTGTGAGCGTTACGCCTTATTATAAACTAGAATTTCGCCTACGTTGCCGGAGTTACATAATGGATCGCCGACAATTCGATTAAGATTTTTCATTAGGGCTAACAACAACAATGGCTTTTTCTGCGAATATCTTGTCATTGAAAACTCGCCTTCTCCATGGTGGGATCAAGAGTGCACCGAGGTTTACCGTAAAAAGTCCGACGCGTTTAAAGTTTTCCGTAGACGTGGAACACCTGAGCACTTCGAAGTATACACGGCTCTCGAACGCGAACTTAGGAGCCTCATCAAGGCCAAGAAACGCGGATACTGGCGAAGATTCATGGACTGGCTATCGGGCGAGAAGTCGATGAGTACTCTTTGTAACACGGCGCGAAGATTGCGTAACCGAACTACGAACAACGAGAGGGAAGAGTACTCGGACCAATGGATCCTCAAGTTCGCGCGAAAAGTTTGTCCAGATTCTGTGCCGGCACGGATCAATCCTCGCGAAACCAAGAATTCGATAGATGAGATCAACCAACTTTTTTCAATGGTAGAACTCTCTCTCGCACTCCTTTCGTGTGGCAAAACGGCTCCTGGAGTTCATAGAAGCAAGTTCAAGTTGCTTAAAAACCTCCCAGACGTCGCTAAGCGGCGCATGTTGAGCTTGTTTAATCAGTTTCTGGAACTCAACATTGTACCGGATGATTGGAGACGGGTGAGAGTTATTGCCAATTAAAAAACCTGGTAAGCCCGCGTCCGACCACAACTCCTATCGACCCATCGCGATGTTATCTTGTATTCGAAAGTTGTTTTAGAAAATGATCCTCTTCCGTCTGGACAAATGTGTTGAGACGAACAACCTGCTTTCCGATACTCAATATGGTTTCCGCAGGGGTAAGGGAACGACCGACTGTCTCGAGTTGCTTTGCACAGATATTCAGTTAGCTTTTGCAAATGGTGGAGCAAATGGCTTCTGTATTCTTGGATATCAAGGGGGCTTTTGATTCAGTGTCTGTTGAAGTTCTTTCAGAAAAACTTCACGCTTGTGGCTTTTCATTATTAATGAATAATTTTTTGTACAATTTGCTGTCAGAGAAACATATGGGCTTTTCTCATGGAACCTCTACAGCTTCCCGATTTATCTACATGGGTCTCCCCCAGGGATCATGTTTGAGCCCTCTTTTGTATATTTGTTATGTCAAAGACATTGACGGTTGTCTAAGTGACAATTGTACGTTGAGACAACTTGCTGATGATGGCGTTGTGTCTGTCACGGGACCCAATGGGGTCGATCTGCAAGGACCCTTACAGGTTACCTTAGACAATTTGTCTACTTGGGCTCTAGAGCTAGGTATCAAATTCTCTACGGAGAAAACTAAGTTGGTAGTTTTTTTCAAGGAAGCATAACCCAGCACAACCGAAGCTTCAAATTTGGGGTAAGCCGATAACTCATTCTATGTCCTTTAAATATCTTGGGGTCTGGTTCGATTCTAAGTGCACCTGGAGATCCCACATCGAGTATCAGAAGCGAAAATGCCAGCAAAGGATCAACTTTCCCTGCACAATTACTGGAATCTGGTGGGGAGCACATCCGCAAAATCTTTTAACGTTGTACCGGACAACGATTTTGTCGGTTATAGAATACGGTAGTTTTTGTTTTCAATCAGCGGCTCGGTCGTACATTATCAAACTGGAACGTATTCAGTATCGGTGTCTTCGTATCGCGTTAGGTTGCATGTACTCGATTCACACCATGAGTCTTGAAGAGCTGGCTGGCATGTTACCACTCTCGGATCGGTTTTCAGAGTTATCTCTCCGGCTCCTCACCAGGTGTGAAGTTATGGACCCCCAGGTAATCGAAAACTTTGAGAAGCTTCTTGAGTTGAATCCTCAAACTCGCTTCATGAATTTGTACCACTTGTACATAACTCAGGATGTCAGCCCTTCACCGAATATTCCCAATCGTGTTTGCTTCTCCGACTTCGGCAATTCGGTTCATTTTGATTTATCCATGAAGCAGGAGCTTCATGGAATCCAAGAGTATCATCGTCCTATGATTGCTCCTGTGATATTTGCTGCAAAGTTTGGCCAAGTTGATTCCACTAAATCGTTCTTTACTGACGGGTCATTTATTGAGGAGTCCGCCGGCTTTGGTATATTTAATGAAATTTATAGCGCCAATTGTAAACTTCAAGCTCCTTGTTCCGTATTTGTCCCTGAATTAGCGGCAATACACTTTACGCTAGAAATTGTTGCCTCACTTACACCGGATCAGTATTTCATTTTCACGGATGGTCTCAGTTCTATAGAAGCTATTCGCTCCTTGAGGCCGGTAAAGCACTCCTCGTATTTTCTCATGAAAATACAGGAGCTTCTAAGTGCTTTATCTTCGCGTTATTTTATCATCACCTTTGTATGGGTTCCTTCTCATTGTTCAATTCTGGGCAATGAGAGAGCGGACTCGCTTGCAAAGGTGGGCGCTATGGAAGGCGATATTTATGATCGACAAATCGCCTTCAATGATTTTTTTCCTATTTTCAACAGTCAACAGTCACTCGTCAGCTGGCAGTATAAATGGAGTAAAGGAGATTTGGGGCGATGGTAACATTCTTTCATCCCAAAGGTGTCGAAGAAATCTTGGTTTGGGAGTATGGATGTGGGTCGAGAGTTCATTCGTGTGATGTCTCGCCTCATGTCCAATCATTATTCTTAGAACGCTCATTTATACCGTGTTGTGCTGAGCGACAGCAATCTTTGTGAATGTGGACAAGGTTACCAGGACGCAGATCACATTATTTGGTCATGTGCTGAGCATCGTGGAGTCAGATCTGAGTTTTATGATTCCCTTCGGGCTCGAGGTAGACAACTCAATGTACCGGTTCGAGATATTTTGGCGGTGCGTGATCTGGAGTGTATGAAGCTCATTTATGTGTTTTTAACTAACATTAGCCTTAGGTTATAGTTAGTTTAACCTGTTTGTTTAGTTGTAGTTGTTTTTATCTGTTTGTTTTTTTTTTTCTTTCTCAAAAATGTTCAAGTCAAAAAAATACTCAAAATTGTAAGGTTATAAGCTTTTAGACAAATTAGAATTAAAAATAAATGTGTTATGAAACCATAGTTTCAATTCCCGCCCATCTACACATCCTTTAAATTGTTATTCCTATTAACCTCGAGACGGCCGAGTAATCGCCGAGAATTTTCAAATTTGTTTGCAAAACCAGCGAGCCAATATTACAATTACACTGTAAATATTGAAATCAAACGGCCCATTTCAGGGCCACCAAGTAATTCTCTTCTAATTATCGTAAACACCACGATGATGAACACCGTTTATGACTAGCACGACATCCCACAATATGCACGCAAAGCCGTTTACATAATTTTTAAATTACTCGAAGCTAAGAAAAAAACACTTCGGCCCTTTTCAGGGCCACAAATTTATTTCACAAGAGTTGTTAGGAGCTGCGGCTAGGCTCTCGAAGATGGGTTTCAGATCATCTTTTGACACGGGATTCTCTAAAAGCTTATTTGCATGTCAACAAACATAGCAGATGTTTTTGTCTGTTCGTTTATATTTCATTTTTCAGGTAGTGTAAGAACGATGTTTTTTTTTTTATTTGTGTTTGTCAGACATGACTAAGACCGTGTTCGGACAACCTCGCCGAAGAACAATAATATTGCATTCAAATAGCAGTAGCAATCAGTCTTGATAAAAGTCATGCTCGTTAGGTTCAAAAGCGTGGATTTTCAGGCAACATAACATTAACTACCTATAAGTTCCATGCGAAAATCATATGATAACTCGTGACAATAAACGTAACCAGAGAAGAATGAACGTTCGATTTGCAAAATGCTTTGATATTCATTTATGTAAACAAGTTCATTTTCAATATGAATTTCGAAATGTCAGAAATGAAATTCAATAAACCACAATGAATATCAATTACCCGTCGGGATCGGAAAATATGCAAGGGCAGCCCAGTTCAGAGTATTCTTGCTCAACATTGTTAGCATCTATTCTTCTGGGACGATGATGATGGCCTTGGTTGTTCCATGTTCGTATTAGGATTCAAAATCACTTAATAAAAAAAAAATTATTACAAGAGATGATATTCAGATTTCGTCTAATGTAATTCAAGCTAACCGATTGATAATCAAAACAATAGTGATAGCAGATTTTTGACCTGCATTTAGAGCCGATTTCATTCATTGCAGCAAACAAAATTCAGTTGCCATAGAAGTGATAGCGGTAACCATGAAAACCGGGAAGTTAAACATCATCATTACACTGGGATAAAATCATTTTCACTTCTCATGTATATTTTACGAAAATCCAAGGCACTGGTAGCAATACTCCCCCGTTACTGACGGGCACTAAAACTAGTAGCTTTTTTTTTTTTTTTTTTTTTTGGGGTTTTTAAGCCCGGGGGTTGTTTTTTTTTTTTTTTTTTTTAAATAAAATTTTTTTTTTTTGTGACTTGTCCGGGAGTGAGATTTGAACTCTTTACTGGCGTGAGAGGTATGGATGTTTCCCACTACGCCGGGGTCGCATGCCTACCAAATCGTTGGTTGCATTTGACGTAAGTTTGTCTTCCTTTCTTTTAAAAGGAATAATAGTAACGTTATCCTACATCCACAATGCGTTCGGAGCTCGGACACCACCTTTTAATCATTACCCCTCTTTGATTTTCTTTTACAGACAAGCCAAGACCATAAGTTCCATGAAAAAATTCTAATAGTTAATCACAGCAGAGATGTTATTAATTAACTTTATGCGATGCACGGCAGATAACTAGTGGATCTCGACTGTTTATTTTTACCTTGTATTGCGCGAGCTGTTATCATGTTACGCACGAGAGTATTGCTTTCTAGATCCTTCACCATGAAAGTCACAATCAAATGATAAACTTGGCAGCACTGCAATCAACTGGCATGTTGTCCTTCGGAATTCTTTAGTACACAACTACTTTCAAACATAGATCAATCCGTGATGATCGCAACACACACAAGCACATACGCCCACCAAACCACACGCTATGAATCCCGCGAGAAAAATGCGACACAAAGAGGAAGAAAAGTGAGGTTATTTAAATTTCCTTTCACATCAAACCACTAGAAAATTCTTTTCCGATCATAAATACACTTGAATTCAACAGCCGCGATGAGTTTCATGCTCAGTCTATCGAAATTTACCTATCGGTCCGGATCACAAGCGAAATTCACGTCCAACCGTTCACAAAACTTCACAGCGAAATGATGCAAACCTCCGCTTGCCGAACTAACTCACGATTGATTGATAAAAACTTGCTGATTTTTAGCTGCTGCTGCTGCTGTGCTAACGTTTAGATGTGTGCGAGTGAGGGCGATGCAACATTATTTGGTCTTTTCTTATTTGTTGGGTCATTCTGGCCCAATGAGCAGTATACAGGTTGCGAAGAGCAAGGTGTTTGTCGGTATTAGTAACGAAAAATGTGTAAACAATCCAAAAACAAGCGAATAATAACAGAGCAAGTTTAGCATCCTTTTAGTGCACCAGAAGGCATTTTTCAGCCGAAACCTTTACAAAACTATACCAATTACTGAAAATAAACATTCCACCTGGTAGTTTGCTGCTGTTGTGAATTGTTGTTTTTGAAGATCTACGTCACGCATGTTTACAAAACTAAGGCTCTTACGAACACAATGACGGAATTTTGCATTACACTAATACAGCCAAACCACTTCTTCTCCACCTGTATACATCATTGATTCTGGCCTTTCAGTTGATTGGCCCGGTGGGAAAAGTCTGGCGTTACTAGGGTAAATAAATCATGCAACGCCGGGATTTCGGCACTCATGGTTGGTGGTTGTCAATTTTTTCCAGTGATTTCGTTCGCATCAAAGAAAAACATGCAAGCCTAGCGAGCTGATGTAACAATCTAGCAGATTATTTTTATTGAAATACGCGTTTTGAAGTTTCGGTTGTTCGTCAATTACTTTTTTATCTCTTGTATAAAAGGTGGTTGATAAAATGAACCAGCTAAGGTCTAGAATTAGTTGGCCAGCAGCGAATTATCTTATTCGCCATGTGAATGTGCATTCCAGTCCGACCGTTCGGGCATTTGGTTCTAAAGCCATCGATGTCGCTCGTCGAAGTGAGGGACCATTGGTTATCCGTGTTGGAGGAATGTTGACGCGGAAGCATTGGAACAACATGCCGATGCGAAACTCTCTGTACTCGGTTCATATTTTATGTTCACGAGCGTTTTGCAGCAAAAGGGATCCGGATGACGAGGAATCGGAAATAGATCCGGAACCTGTTTCGTTTTCAAATCAGCTTCCAGCGACTGTTGCTATTCCAGAGGTGTGGCCTCATCTGCCAGTCATCGCAACCAAGCGGAACCCCGTTTTTCCTAGGTTTATGAAGATCTTAGAAGTAAGTCGTCGGCGTATTGATTCGATAATTTTTTACTAGTAAATGTTTGATTCTAGGTAACAAATCCAATGCTGATTGACTTAATTAGACGAAAGGTTAGGTTGAACCAACCATACGCTGGTATTTTTCTTAAAAAAGATGATGAAAATCCTAACGAAGTCGTGGATAATCTTTCCGAAGTGTATGACGTTGGTACCTTTGCACAAATTCAGGAAATGCAAGATCTAGGCGACAAACTCCGTCTAGTGGTAACAGCCCATCGACGTATAAAAATCCTCGGCCAGTTGTACGAAGATCTGGATGCCACCCAGGAGGGGAAGCGTAAGTATTAAGCTTTTGTCTAAACATTAATAAACCTAGAACAGTTAAATCAAAATCTCACAGAAATGACAATAAAATATCCGTTCTCTAAAACGCCAATCAATGTCTCAGTGGACGAGAGTGACGCCGAAAAGCGACGTCGGAAGCACAAAAATCGAAATAAGAAAATAATACGAAACGCCAACAACGACAGTACCTTGGACGGGGAACCTGTGGAGGAGCCTCCAAAAAAACGGCTGCTAAAAGAAGGAGAGCAGCAACCCTTATTAATGGTAGAGGTTGAAAATGTCAAACACGAATCGTTCAAACATACAGAGGAGGTAAAAGCACTTACGCAGGAAGTTATCAAAACCATCCGGGACATAATCACAATGAATCCTCTTTACCGGTATATTTTGTCGAATTGGAGGAGCTGAACACGTGTTCTAATGCAGTTTGTGTATTTTCTAGAGAGAGTTTACAACAGATGCTCAATCAAAATCAACGTGTTGTTGACAATCCAGTGTATCTTTGTGATTTGGGAGCTTCTTTGTCGGCAGCTGATCCACCAGAGCTACAGGGCATTCTGGAGGAGATGGATGTAAACCAATTTTAACCCTCCTTTATAAACATTTTTAAACAACAATTTAAGTCAAAATGTTAAATCTTTTTATGACTAATTTTGCAGATACCAAAACGATTGATGCTTGCTCTGTCACTGCTGAAAAAGGAACTGGAACTTTCGAAGCTCCAAGCCAAAATTGGTCGTGAAGTTGAAGAAAAAGTCAAACAGCAGCACCGGAAGTACATTCTACACGAACAGTTAAAAGTTATCAAGAAGGAACTCGGAATCGAGAAAGATGACAAAGACGCTATTGGGGAGAAGTACCGCGAGCGCATCAAAGACAAGGTCGTTCCCAAAGCGGTAGCCGATGTTATAGAGGAAGAATTGAATAAGCTTAATTTTTTGGAGAGTCACAGTTCGGAATTCAAGTGAGTCAATTTGTCTTTTGGTAAAGTTTGTCCAGTTCACTTATTACAACAATATTTATTTATTCAGTGTAACTCGTAATTATCTGGATTGGTTGACGACGCTACCTTGGGGTGTAATGAGTGAAGAGAATTTGGATATTGATCGTGCCTCGGAGATTCTCGATGCAGATCATTACGGTATGGATGATATTAAGAAGCGCATTTTGGAATTTATTGCTGTGAGCCAACTAAAGGGCACTACTCAAGGCAAAATCCTGTGTTTCTATGGCCCACCTGGTGTTGGTAAAACAAGCATTGCTCGTTCCATTGCTAGGGCGCTCAATCGAGAATATTTTCGGTTTAGTGTCGGTGGAATGACCGACGTGGCGGAAATCAAGGGCCACCGAAGGACATATGTTGGAGCAATGCCAGGAAAATTGATTCAATGTTTGAAGAAGACTAAGACCGAAAATCCGTTGGTCCTAATAGACGAGGTCGATAAAATTGGAAAGTAAGTATTTTTTCATCGTATGCTTCTAAACGCTGAATAATGTTCTTATGTTGTCCTATAATTTCCAGAGGTTATCAAGGCGATCCCAGTTCCGCACTTCTCGAACTTTTAGATCCCGAGCAAAACGTAAACTTCCTCGACCATTATCTTGATGTGCCGGTTGATCTATCCAAAGTATTGTTCATTTGCACTGCCAACGTAATAGATACCATTCCTGAGCCATTGCGAGATCGTATGGAAATGATTGATATGTCAGGTAAATTATTGTCTGATTAAAACCGTTTTAGTACTCATTCCGTTACCACATTTATTTATAGGCTACGTTGCTGAAGAGAAAGTGGCTATTGCCAAACAGTACCTAATTCCCCAAGCAAAGAAGAATTGCGGACTGGAAGATAAGCACATTAGCATATCTGACGAAGCATTGAACGTCTTGATTAGATCCTACTGTCGTGAGTCCGGAGTTCGAAACTTGCAAAAGCAAATCGAAAAAGTTTTTCGAAAGGTGACATTTAAAATTGTTCGCAAGGATATTGAATCTGCTGAAATCACTGCAGACAATCTCAGCGAACTGGTAGGCAAACCAATTTTTACTCATGATCGCATGTACGAATCGACCCCACCAGGGGTGGTCATGGGATTGGCTTGGACGGCCATGGGTGGTTCTGCTTTGTACATAGAAACTGCCAAACGGAAATTAATTGAGGCGAAGGACAAAAAAGGAGATGGATCACTAGAACTTACAGGACATTTGGGCGACGTAATGAAGGAATCTGCCCGAATCGCTCTCACCGTGGCACGAAATTACATCAAACAGGATGACCCGAATAACGATTTCCTTGAAACTAGTCACATTCACCTGCATGTCCCAGAGGGAGCTACGCCAAAAGATGGTCCAAGTGCCGGTGTTACGATAGTCACTGCGCTAATGTCTCTTGCCAAGGGTAAACCCATCCGACAGAATGTAGCAATGACCGGGGAAGTGTCACTTATGGGAAAAGTTCTGCCGGTTGGTGGTATTAAGGAGAAAACAATCGCTGCCAAACGTAGTGGGGTTGATTGTATTATTTTACCAGAAGAGAATAAGAAAGATTACACCGATCTGCCTAAGTTTATAACCGACGGATTGGAAGTGCATTTTGTTGATCAGTACTCAGATGTTCATAAAATTGTGTTCGACGAAGACATTAAGCACTTATAATAGGTAGAGACCATTACAGCTTCAGTGAAGTGTGTAAACTATAATTGTTAGGGCTGTTAGTGTTAATTTTGAAGGATCGAATAAAGGCGAATTATTGGTACAATGTGTTATGGATTATTTCGAAATTGGTGGCCGTTGGCCAAATTTGTGTTTTCTAGATGTGGATCCGGACACGGAACCGATCGAAAGCAAATGCGGTTCCAGAGAAATACAAATAACTTTATTACTCTGTTTTGGGATTTTTCTTCTCTTTTTTTCGCTCAACGTTTCTTGGCTTCAAGTCATAAGGAACCAAAGTTCCTTGCTTCTAAACATTCCGAACGCTTGCAATCGCTTGGAAATGGCTTTACGGGTAACTCCTAATGCTGAAGCAAGCTCTTCTTGCGTTTGGCACGATTCCTCATCAAGTAATACCTCCAATTCAGCGCCTTTGAAGGTTTTGGGGCTTCCTTCACGTAGACGGTCGTCATCATCAAAATCACCGTCTTTGAACCAATCACGGCATGTTGTTTCGCTTAAAGCAGAAACTCCGCACACGTTTTGGAGGTGGGCTACAAATGGTGAGTTTACAACCAGGAAGGAGGGTGCAACCGTCCTCCACGAGTCAAATGATCACAAAAGACCACAGAGAACAGACGTTCATCTTCGGTCTGCTACTTGTGTAAAACTTTAAACCGACATTTCAAATGTATGTCCTTATGCTCCTGGTAGGCGGCGCTGTAGTTGTGCGATAAATGTCATGTCAATGTTTATCAATAAAAAGCCTAGCACATAACCTGAAAAGTTTTGTTTGTTTTTCTCTGCACTTGCTTCTTATACCGGCTGCCCCCCTTATACTTTTACACACGTTTTTCAAGAAAAGGTACATGTACATCAATGTCTGTTCTCTGTGGTTACAATATGCAACATATCACGGGCCTTATTTAAATAAGGCCCATCTGAACACTTTTTTATGAATTAAAACAAATAGAAACCTTCACTGATAAAAAAAGCAACGATAATATCTATGTGTCCAACACATGAATTTTTGCAATGCGGTCAACAAATGATAGCTATTTGCAACCACACATACTATCTATGTGTACACCTAACCACTATGTGTGGCCACATATACTTTTAATTTGCCACATAAACTTCATTTGTGTTTCTCAGAGGGTCGTGCTTATGTGTGAGGACATCAATATTATGTGGAATTTGCTATGGATGTTTGCCAATAAATATGTGTGGATTATTTCCCGTGTTGTATTGCTTGTATTGAATAGAAGCAAAATATTTTGTTGATTCAAAACAGAGTGATTTCTTAGAGTGAAAAAATATTTTGTTAAAACAATATTAATCAATATTAGATCAACAATATTAATCATTTGAGTTTAAAAATGAATGTTTGTAATAAATCAAATATTATTTGAATTAATATCACACAGCAGTGATTACTTTAAATTATTTTATTGGTTTGATTTGAATGAAATTTTGAATTGATTTGGAACTTTTTTATGAATTGAAACAAAAAGAAACCTTGTATTGAATACCAACAAAATATTTTGTTGATTCAAAACAGAGTGATTTCTTTGCGTGTATCACACTCATACGTGTTTGTGTGGCTGCTGGGGTGGGCGAGGTCATTGATTTATCCCAAAATAAATATTATAGCGCTGTCGAGAGTTATAACGTAATACTCATTAATCAAGTAACTCCTCACGAGTCACCATGGCCTAGTGAGATCAACCAAGGATTCAATAACAGCTCTTCCCAAAAATACAGGATCGAACCCCATGTTAGAAAAAAGAACGCTAAAAACGCAGATACGCAGATACATTTCGAGTTACAATAGTAGATCCAGAGAGACATTTCTTTTTTATTTGTAACAAAATATTTCCAACTCTTTGTATCGTTTTTGTACAATGCATGATAGTTCTTTCTGTGTCAACAAATGCTTGGTGCTTTTGACATTTGCGCTTGAGGCATACAATACGAAGGTAGCTTCTTAAAAAGTACAAATCAGTTTCGTTTCTGAAAACAACGAATAGATTCGTTAGTTCTACCTTCGATTTCGTAATATAAACGAAATTTACTTTTCAGTGTATAAGTTAGCCACCATCGTTACCCAAACGTATACCAAGGCTTTACTTTTCTCACTAACAAACTTCAAAACGCCGAAATAGGTATGTTGAAGAAAATATGGGATCATAGATTTTGTCAAATGCCTATCTACATGACAAATATTTGGCTGGACAGTACACTTTATATGAGATCGTAATGTTCTCTGCATGTTTCTTAAGTGTTATGTAACTTACAATACTACTCATCTTCAGATGTCGCAAGGACATGGCCAGGACAGTTTTACACGCAAAAAATACGTAGTTATACCTATACAAAATAGGAATCAATTCCATCTAAAATTTTGATTTGTGTATGGACCAATAAAATTGATGAACTAATTCAAAAGAACCTCTGAATTGAAATAAAACTTCATGCTTTATGGAATTGAACATCGTGTTTTATTGCTCAAAATAAAATGTTTTCTCAAACCAACTAAACGCATTGGTTGAAATAGTAAACAATGATGAACTAATTCAACGAAACCTTTAAGTTAAAATAAAACTTAATGCTTTATAGAATTGAACATCGTTTTTTATTGCTCAAAACAAAATGTTTCCTTAAATCAACTTATCGCATTTGTTAAAATAATAAACAATGATGAAGTAATTTAAGAAATCCATTTAATTGAATACATGCTTCATAGAACTAAATGTAGTGTTTTATTGTTAAAAACATGTTTTCTTAAGACTAAGATGTAGCCCATGTCAACCCGATTCAGAAGGCCACATTGCGTTAACTGATACCAGATATTGATACCAGTCAACTGGTTTGTAAGTTATCTGCAAAGAGAAACTCATTAATAATCTGTTTTAAAAATTATAATTGATTATGTTTAAACTTACATTAGAAAAGCAGAGGCAGAGACAGCAAATTGCCATATCGTCAGCACTTAGACATTTTTGAACAATAACAATAACAATCGGCAGACTGACAGTATGAAATGTACCCGCATAAAAATATTTGGTTAAAACAATAAATTAACCACTTAAGTTTAAATGAATGATATTGTTATAAATCAAATATTATTTAAATTAATATCATACAGCGGTTATTACTTTAAATAATTTTATTTGTTTGATTTGAATGAAATTTTGAATTGATTTGGAACTTTTTTATGAATTGAAACAAATAGAAACCTTGTTTTGAATACCAACAAAATATGTTGTTGATTTAATAAGGTTGAAATGTTAATAACTTAGCAGGAGCACCTAGATTAATATATAAATGTAAAATAATGTAAAATTTGGAATAAATAAAGAGTTGAAAAAAATTGTTTATTCAAAGCAGAGTGATTTCTTTGCATACTATAAGTATACTATGTGGAAAAGGGCGTATTAATAACCAATTGCAAAGTGTACTTTTCACTTTTTTTCCTGCTTTTTTTTCTGCAGGTGGAAGCCAACTCTGTGAGAGTAATGCAGAAAAGGATAGCAAGAGAAAAAATAATTATTTCATCAAATTCCCCAAAAACTAACCGGTTTTCCTGGTTTCTAAAATTATAATGATAAATCGCTATGAGAATCAACAATCTGGCATACACAAAAAGTCTCCAACACTTTCAGATTGAATACTACCAGGTCCAAACATTTCGACGTCAGTCACCCTCCACATTTGACTGCCAGCAGAACCGACTGCCATGTAGTTTTGCAATGAAAGGTGCAATAATATTAATAAATGAGCTCGTAATTGTAATAATCTTAACACTGCCACGAAAAAATCGATGAGAAAATCTCAACCATCGTTTTCTTGCCCCATGAGGTAATCAGCTGTAATTCGTATTTCATTAAAAATGACATTTGCCAGCTCTGTAATCAAGACTGACAAGGGTTTTGAAAGCAAAATCGGATAGCCTGTCTTGAAAGCAACATTCATATATCAATCTTTCACTGGAATATGTATAACATATGATATCAAGATACTCTATATCTTGAAAAATAGATCGTAGTGTGGCAGGAAAAAAACACCTTTTTTTTGTTAGCGCGGTGAGTCGCTCTCGGTTGCTTTGTATTGTTTATTGTAAATATTGCAGTTCAAAAGGAGAAAATTTAAATATCGACAATCGATTGCGATTTCGACAATCAGTGCACTGCTTCCGACGTTATGGTTAAGCTACAGAAATCAATAGTCAGCAGTTGAATTTTCCAGTTTTGACGCTAGTGATGAACAGAAGTTATTTCAAGGTTCTCTACAATAACCTGAGATTAAACGTGAATGTAAATCAATATGATGGCTGTAGTGTTTAACGTATTTTTAGTATGGCATGACGGTCAAAAATATTAAACTGACTTGTAAGGACTTTGCCATTCAGCAAAAAAGATCGTGAATATATTATGCTCTGCGTCAGCGATATTGTTGCGCAAATTGCTAGTTTGGGCTGCTTAAAAACAGTTAAACTCGTGCTCACTGAAGAGTGTCCACAGTTAAATTGTATCACTTTAAACTCGTCCTCAAAAACAAGTCTCTCAACCGATTGTCATGAAATATTCAGGGAATAAAATACAATGTTTGATTTTTGTTTGGGTTTTTTTTTTTCCTTTTTTTTTTTTTCCAATCAAAAGCCCGAATTTTTTTTTTTCCCCACCCGGATATTTTTTTTTCTTTTTTTTTCTTTTTTTTTTTTGTGTGTGGGGGTGCTTACACTCAAACAATTTTAAATAATATTTTTATTCATATAACTTATTAATGTTCATGTCTGATTGATCAATACTTGTCATTAAAATACCTCACATAGCTTTATGTAATGTGGTTTTCTAATAAAAAGTATTAGGCTTGCCTTATGGCTGAAAATTATTAGGTTTGACTTATACTTATGATTAGAAATGAAATTGAAAAATGTTTTCGCTCATCATGGCGCTTAGGATCTCTTCGGTCGTAATTTCAAATAAGATGCTGAGTATTTGCTTAAGGTAAGCATTTTTTTTTTAAATACTCGCAACTTGATCAACATTTAATTTATGTGGATTATATTTATAGTATTTATAAATGGTTTATACAGGAGTTTATAACAGACTGAAAATGTGAATAACAGGCTCAGAAGGATGTGGAGTGCTCCGTTCCTTGGTAGTTCCACTGGAAGAGGAGATTAAAACGCTGAAACTACGCGGTGCATACGAAGAATTGGGAGGGCACCGAGGAGAAGAAGCTAGAATATCTCTATAATCGGGTCTAGTTGTAATGTTAGAAGAGGCAACGCAGAAGGACCCAACTCCAGTGACGGTAGCAGTGAGTGATTCGCCAGATCAAGTCCGATATGGTGACTCCATGTGCGATGTGTGCAAACTATGAGACAAAGTTGGTGCTTTGCCAGGGGCAGATTAACGGTGAAAACTGGACATACTGAGGAAAGATTACGCTCAACTCAAGCAGACCGTCAACGACGGGCTGTAGAAGCTGACGAAAGAACGAGAACAGGTAACCAACCATTGGGAAACGAAGGGACTTATGTTTAAATATCGCAACATTTTGGAATGAATCTTTTGTTGGAAGGGACTGAATTACAAATGACTTGAAGTAATGTGACCTCTATGTTTTAGCTATCCAAATACATCTGAACTATGACTGATTCGACTGAAAAGCCATCACTAATCCCATCGAAACTCATCGAAAGTCTTCACCCACTTTCAGGTCTATCGCCACCTTGGTGTCCTGCAGAAGGAAACGAATTTCTCTCGGGAAAGTACTTGGAGAACTCGAAAAAGCTTAAGGATCAGGAAATTAACCTTCCGCAGAATATCAATGGACTGCATGAACTGGTTCTGACGCTGAGGAGAACCTCATCGTTACAAAAGCGGGAACCCGAGCACCTGTTTCCCCAGATAAGACCATAACTGGTTGAAAATGTGAATAATATTCAATGAAAACATAAAACGATATTAATACTTTAAACCTTAATTGTTGTTTTTTTGTGTTTAAAATAAAAAGACAGATAAGTAAACAACAAATATATTTGGTTTTATTCATCTATTTTTAGTATACAGTATGTGCTATGAAAACTATTTGGTGATAAATAAAGAGCATTTTCAATTGCTCATGAAATGTATAAGTCTATGTTATGAAGTTGATTCGACACGGTTATTAAACCTTATGTGTATGACGCATAGACATCATGCAAAAATAACATTGGCAAAAATCTATGCGGTTTGCTTAATACATACAATATGGCATTTTCTTTTCGTGTACTAAGTTCGTGCTTCATTATAGCCCAATATTTTTCAATTGGCCGCAACTCTGGGGGGTTTGGGGGATTAAGATCCTTCGGCACGAAACTGCCACCTTTGGTTTTGTCCCCCCCCGGACATTCCTTGGGGGGGGGGAAGGGGGTGGTCGGGCGAAAAAATTGGGGGAAGGTTGGTTTTTTGGGAAAAAGAAAGGATGTTTTTTTCAGGCATTCATTCATGTATACTTGACCATTTACAGTTGAAGTTGTCACGAAAGGCTTGGTCCGTTTACCATACGAATAAATCTCCTGCCAAATCACGAATTTCTTAGGGAACTTAGACACTCGCTGTTTCCTGGGAGACTCTGGAACATCGAACTTGTCTTTCGCAGTCACATACTGGTTGCCGAGAATTTGTTTAAAGTCCGCTTTTACGTGTGTTTCATCGTCCATGATGCAGCAGTGTGGTTTCGTCAACATTTGTGTGTACAGCTTACGCGCACGTGTTTTAGCTGCCCTATTCTGTTTTTCATTGCGGTTTGAAGCTTTCTGAGCTTTGAATGAACGGAGCGCGGCTCGTTTCTTGGCTTTCTGCACGAGACTTTTGGTCAAGTGCAGCTTTTTCGCGACATCCCGAACGGAACAGTTGGGTTTGCGTTTAAAGGCAGCAACCACTCGCTTGTGATCCTTCACACAGTACGGAAAACTTTTTCTACCACTCACCTTCTTCCGATCGATAGTTAAACGTTCCCCGAAACGTTTTATGACACGAGACACTGTAGATTGGTGAATTTTCAACATCTTTCCGATGGCTCGGCGCGAAAGAAGTGGGTTGTCGAGGTGCGTGTGCAAAATGTTCTCGCGCACTTGCTGTTCCTTCGACTCCATTTTAGAAACTACGACACATTTCACAATGAAACTCGCGCAGTGTAAACAATACACGCTGAGATCATTTCACCCAAAATTTCGTTGAAATCAACCCAAAGGGCGAAATGTTACAGACTTTTTATAACCCCCCCCCCCCCCCCTTGTCACGTTTTTTGTATGGACCTTCAAAATTTTTTGTATGGATTTTCACGTTTTCCCAAGCCACCATCCCCCCCCCCCCCCACAGCCCCTTACTGCGTGACATAATTAACGGACCTTCCCTTATTGAAAGTGATGCAATTTAACTGTGGACACCCTTTACCTACTCCACTAAAATATTAGCGAACAAGTATAAGATCAGTTACATGGATTACTAAAATAAGATGTTGCTTAAGATCTCCTGCATTTTTCACTAGTTTGCTAATAAACTAAACAGAAGCTACAAACACCATATACGATTGCAACTGGCAGGGAGTAAGTCGAGCCAAATGAAAACCCAGTGCTCGTTTTAGCTGCCAATTACGTTTGCGCCAAATAATCTCAATAGATGCCATTGCATTCTTCTCGCAATTTTACGTACATGTGTTCGATCAATCACCAATAATTCAAAGATGTAAATCTAAGCAATTATTCGAAAGACCGTTGCTGTACCTTCCAAACTAAGCAATAAGATTGTTATTAGACCTAAAATCTGAAGAAAAAAAAACTATCTGTAAAATCATGAAAATAAACATCGACCCTAGAGGCTGACGTTGGGTCCTCAATCACATGGCTTCACGGTGCTTAATAGACAATACTATGGTGGTTATGATCTTATGTTAAGTATTCTCTTAAAGCTAAGCATTTAACATATTATTTGGGATCTCTTGAACGCTATCAAATAATATTGGGATCGTTTATCCAGTTCCGGAGATATCTCAAGCACACCTTCCCTTGAAAATAGGTCATTCTTCTATAATTGGCTTCAATCATGCTAAACCCATCTAACAACACTTCAAATTCAATTATGTTCGTATTAAGCATCCAAACCCAAATTGACCACTCCTCCGAATATGTTACGGATACCCTAAGGGAAGTGGCCAGTTGCGGATATGGACCAAAACATGTCACACGAAACATTAAATCACATGAGAATTCAATTCCGAGTTCATTGGCCCAGCTCCACTTTGGTCACGTACAGAAAACTTATTGGAACTTGGAACCACTGTGCTGGCGGCTAAAAATCATATAATAAATTTGTTTTGTAAGTTCATGTTAGACACAGTTTCATTTTATCTGTTATCCATTCTAAACCTTTCAGTCTTAGCGTTTCAAGCTTATTGCTTGCTCTCAACTTAGTGTTCTAAAAGAACTTCCACAGTTATTAATTAAGATCTTTCGATGCCAGGTACCATTTTTGCATTAGTATGATTGTATGTCAAGTACCATCATACCCTATGCCCAGGGAGCCGAGATATTTTCCTTAACGAAAAATTCCTAGACCAGACCGGGAATCGAACCCACCCACCTCCAGCATGGTGTTGCATTGTAGCCGCGCCTTTACCGACTCAGCTAAGGGAGGAGCCTCTAAGCCTTTAGAATGCATTTTTTTTTTAATTTTCCATGACCTGGAATATAATTGTTCTACGATGCTTCGTTCTTAATTTTTAAAATAAATAAGTGATCTGTGCACATTTGTTTTAGAAAGTATTTTGTTCTTTAGGCTGTTACTCGAGAAAAAGCATCTTGCAGACTATTATAATAACAACACGTATACTATGAGATGCGAGAATCTTTATTGAAATTTACAGGCATATTGGTTTGGAATTACCTTATCTACCTTAAGAATTAAACGCAATTTGAAACTAGTTTTGCAATAATTTTTTGCTTTTTTTAATAATGCTTTCAGATTTTTGCAGACAACACCATTGAAATTTAGTTTCATGCTTGCACATGGAATGCTCAGCATCAATAGTTTTATGATTGTTAAGGGAAAAATAATAACAATTACAGAATCGAGCTAGGTCAGTGGGCCACGGTAGCTACTTTTTACTATTAGATATCAACGGTGGAACATCAGTCAGATGCGCGGCCGGTCGTACAGGCTACTGTGGTCGTCTGCGAAAATTCCGGCTCAGTCAAATCAAGGTTGAATGTTGAAGATCAGCTGCGTTTCGTTGGATAAACGGATGAAGTAAAGTGAAAAGAGTATGATAATCGCAAGGCCTGCTGCGGTAGAAAACCACTTCCAATCAAATTATGATCAGTAATTTAGCTTGGGTGAACGAAGTAGTAATTAAAATGACTTACAGACGATTGTTATGCGCTAAGAGCAGATCTTAGAAATACCTTTCCCAGGAAACGATGAGTCAAATTTCAAATCTGTTACTTATAATGGTTTCATTTATATTCAGTCCCGGTTTTAAGTACACAACAATGATATGTTTTCAACTCCAAAAAAGTAGGTTTGCATCATCTCAAGATGTTAAATATTATATTTAGATAAATTAGATACAGATCGAAATAATTTGTGGTTGTGATTGATCAGTTAATATACAGTTAGTCGTTTTGGTAAAACACCTTTTACTTGTCTTACACTTTTTAAAATCCTTTTTTTTTTTCAATGAATGATAAGTCATGCGAGATAAATTTGTTTTTCAATGTTGGTAATTTATGCTTCAAAATAGCCCAATAGTTTGACGAAGGACTGCGTCTTTGTTTTCTATACTGAGGTACAATTTAAAAAAAATCGGTTAATATCTCAGTCGATTCTAGAATGATTTTCAAAATGTATTCACCAATCGATCGAATTCTACGCATCGATTCCAATAGAAGGCATTGTTGATTTCGGGCCAACTACTGTTGAAAAAATTATAAATGTTAAGCTTTGTCTTAAAAGTATATTAATTCAAAGAAGATTGCATTGTACAATCCTAATGGCTAACATTTAGTAGCGTAGTCCTATAGTACGTCATCATGTGCGACTTAGTGACAGAAGAAGACGTTTTTGTAGCGTCTGTTTCGTTTAGTTTTGTAGCATTTGTTTGTTTGCGTTTCGCAACATGAATTTTCTTGACAAATTTCGAATTTTTTCGTTTCCGTTGGTGATCTGGAATATCGGAATTGTCTTTTGCAGTGCAGAACTGATGATCTGTAATCTGCTGAAAGTCCGCCTATATGTATATTTCATTATCCTTTACGCAACACACTCCCGTTTCATTTAACTCAATTTTTGAGTACAATTGTATACTATCTCTTTCTCTCTCACGGAAATGTTACTAAATTTTCGTTAAAAAGTGGATCTACTCAATTTATGAGTAGATCCACTTTTTGAGAAAATTGAGTAACATTTCCGTGAGAGAAAAAGAGACAGTATACAATTGTACTCAAAAATTGAGTTAAATGAAACGGGTGTGCAGGGTTTTCTCGTCAGCATTCTGCTGGTTGTTTAGATTTGGTCCCTTCTGGAATTTGGACGAACGTAGTCCAGCCCGATTTTTGACATTTGCACAAAACTTTTGGTTTGGTTTTTTTTTTCAAATTTTCCGGACAGAAGCGTTTGGTTTGCGCCAGAAACCTTCAACTACCTTCCTGTCGTCTTTAACGCTTCTGCGAGGATGCTTTTGTCCACTTCCTTTTTTAGATCGATGGTCAGACGTTCTCTGTGATGTTTGATGACACAGGAAACAGAGAGTTCACGATTTCGAACTGTTTGGCTATGGACGATGCGAAAGATTTGGATTTTCGAAAGGCACGTGCAACATTTCGTCGCGAATCCTTTGCTCTTCTGACGCATTTCAAGAACATTTCCGCAGGTTTCAATGAAACTTACAGGATGTAAGCAATACATACAGAACTAAAATTACCCAAAGTTTGAAATATTTTACCCTGAAGGTAACAAAGTTAAACAAAGCAATTTTAACGTGGACAACCTTCCAGAGAAGAGAGTATGTATCCCTTGACTCAGCCCAATATGCGATGGATTACAATTTTTGTTATTGAGCTTTAAACTGTATTGGAGTAGTATACACTTTATTAGATAAGTTTAATAAACCATTTGATTAAATTGCATCACAAAAAGTTAAGTAACTTGTTTTATAATTTTATAGAGGCATTAAATTTCGAGGTATATGGATGTATCATCGGTCTATAAGCACCAAGTTGGGTCTATTCATGGATGTCACTTCGTCCAATCCACTAGATTTATTATTAAATGCAGTCTTTGGACGTTTTTTTCTCTATTATAATTTTGTGATGTGATGTGATGTGATAAGAACCCACCATCAGTGCAAGGATTACCTATGGCTGCAAGACTATCCTCAGCAGGTTGCCCCGAGAGAATAGCCTACGTGATGGCTTGTTGTACCAGGGCCAGTTGATCTCAATAAGGACCTTCGGAAGACCTCGGCAGGAAGGCCGCGTGTCTTCACGTGACAAGTGACTGGCGACTCCACGAACCCTAGGCTACCCCCCAAATCCCAGTTATATAGTTGTTACATGTAGTAGTTAAATTTTTAGCATAAATTTAGCATAAGTTTATAAAAAAAATTAAGATACAAAATGTAGGAAATTTCTTGACTATATTGAGGCATAGATTCTATTAACAAATTTATTTAAGTTTTTATGTGTACTAGTTAATGTGCTGCGCTATTGCAAATTTCTACTGTTTCTAATAAAATAGTTGTTTTAATTTTAAATAA
Organism: Aedes koreicus; assembly: GCA_024533555.2. NCBI lineage: Eukaryota > Metazoa > Arthropoda > Insecta > Diptera > Culicidae > Aedes > Aedes koreicus. The sequence continues at coordinate 188,060 of JAHHFK020004823.1, forward strand.
CTTACCATAAAAGCATACCAGTCTCTATGTTGTATCATAAAGGGTGATACGGTCAAAATTTGGTCAAGGGAAAACGCGTGTAAATCGGTGAAATCGTTTATTTAAAAAATCAAATTAAATTTCTTTTTCAAGTTCAATTAGTATAAAATTCAGGAAAAATATTCAGTTAGGCTTCCGCTTCTCCAAATCCGAATTGCCGGGCCTTACGCTTGACCCCTGCCATCAGATTTTGTACAGCCACCTTGTCCACCTTCTTCGCCGCAGAAAGCCAGTTTGCCTTGAACTGCTGCTCGTCCTTAGCAGTTTTTTTGGTCTTCTTTAGGTTCCGCTTGACAATAGCCCAGTATTTCTCAATTGGGCGGAGCTCTGGCGTGTTGGGAGGGTTCTTGTCCTTGGGAACCACCTGCACGTTGTTGGCGGTGTACCACTCCATGGCCTTTTTGCCGTAATGGCAAGATGCCAAATCCGGCCAAAACAGTACGGAACAACCGTGTTTCTTCAGGAAAGGCAGCAGACGTTTATTCAAACACTCTTTCACGTAAATTTCTTGGTTGACAGTCCCGGAACTATGAAAATGCTGCTTTTCAAGCCACAGGTACAGATGGCTTGCCAAACCAGATATTTCTTTGCGAACTTTGACATTTTCGTGTGCTTGAAAATATCTGCTACCTTTCCCCTTCCTTTTGCCGTATAAAACTCCTGTCCCGGAAGCTGCTTGTAGTCGGCTTTGACGTAGGTTTCGTCGTCCATTACCACGCAGTCAAACTTCGTCAGCATCGTCGTGTACAGCCTCCGGGATCGCGCTTTGGCCGTCGTATTTTGTTTATCATCGCGATTTGGAGTCACTACCTTCTTGTAAGTCGATAGTCCGGCTCGTTTTTTGGCTCGATGCACGGTTGTAGACGATACACCCAGCTTATTTGCGGCATCTCGGAGAGATAGGTTAGGGTTTCGCTTGAAACTACCGGCAACTCTCTTTGTCGTCTCAGCGGCTTCCGGTTTTCGATTTCCCCCCGATCCAGACTTCCTGGCTGTCGACAAACGTTCCCCAAACACTTTAATTACATTTGTAACGGTTGATTTGGCAACTTTTAGCGATTTTGCCAACATTGCGTGCGAGTAGCTCGGATTTTCGCGATGCGCGAGCAAAATTTTGATACGCTGCTCTTCTTGCTTGGACGGCATTTTGACAACTGAAGAGTGAATTCCAAAATCAAAATAGGAGCAACATTCTACACACACACACCTTCAAAATGAGGGGTGTTCAGGTTTTTTAAATGCAAAATTGAAATAAATACGTCAAGTTGATATTGACCAAATTTTGACCGTATCGCCCTTTATATTCAAAGAATTAAACTTTTAAACGCATCTTTCTCCGCTTGTTATTCGTATCGTATATTCGTACAAAACATTACCAAGCCGAGGAAACGCAAAACCATCACATTTATCAATTTCACCCAGCTGAACCCAAAATACTGAATGAAAAGACATCGAACGGTGCACTAGTGTGCGTGGACAAGACAAAATACTTCGCAGAGAACATGCAAAAATAACAAGAGAAGGGGTAGGCTTAGTAAATAGAAGCATGCATGAGAGCAGTAACTGTTACTTCCAATCTTTTGACAAAATAGTCAAAAGGTCGGAAGTAATATTTGCAAACAATGACTTCTAGCGTATTTTTCTGGGATCTGCTTGCTCCCAAAAACTAAATAGCACCAGAAACAGATACAGGGAGTTATTACCTTCCCGTTGGTATTGGATACATAGACTGTTCCAGAAAGTATAAGCACACTTTCAAAATAACAAAAAAGTCATGTTTTTTTTAGTTTTAATAACCATTTTATTTGGCAAATCATATATGTATTTGTGTTTTATATGATATTTTACTCTCGTTTAATCAAAATATTTAATCATAGCCAATGCTACTAGCTTTTCCTCGAACATGACCCATTAGCTTCTGCCCAGTGGTACTTCCCACCATTTTGACGACTTTTGGCCAATCTTTTTTAAATTTCTGGATGTCGTCCGCTGGTTTTACGAATTTTCGAAGCTTTGCTTTGGTTAAAGCCCAAAAAGTCTCGATTGGCCGTGCCTCCGGGCAGTTCGGCGGATTCATGTCTTTCGGCACGAAACATACATTTTGACTTTTGTACCATTCTAAAGTGTCATTTGCGTAATGACATGACGCCAAATCAGGCCAACACAACTTGACTTTCGTGCTGCCTGATCATCGGCAATAATCGCTTCTAGAGACATTCCTTAACGTATTTCTGAGTGTTCATCGTCTCCGTTGTGATGTACGGACTAGATGTTTTACCACACTCGCATATTGCCTGCCAAACCATAACCTTCTTACCGAATTTTTCGGTAAAAATTGCCTTCTCCGTTTCGGGAATGTCTTTGTCTTCGCTTACAGTATAGAATTGTGGTCCGGGAAGCGTTTTGTAATCTAGTTTCACATACGTTTCATCGTCCATTATTATACACCCAGAATTTCTACACAATAACGAATCGTAGAGTTTGCGGGCCCGTGGTTTCACGGACGCGGCCTGTTTTGGGTTCCTTTTGGGTGTTTTCTACTTTCGGTATGTTTTTAGCCCAAGTCTTTCGTTGGCACGCATGACGTTACTCGACGAGATCCCTAGTTTTTTCGCAACATCTCAAACGGAAGTCGCTGGTTTTCGCTTGTAGGCATCCCTGATCTTTTTATCGGTATCCGGACTAACAGGACTGGATTTCCGACCACTCTTCGGCGCATCTTCAAACGTACACTGTTCTCTATATTTTCGAATCGCAGATCGTACCGCTCCGACGCTTACACCCTCTTCCTTGGCCAATTTTCTCAAGGAGAGTCCGCTCACAGTGCACCATTTGTGCACGATACTTTTTCGTTGTTCCGGAGTAAGACCGCGCATTTTGATAGGTAACTCAAAATTGAGCACTTTTTTGATGCTATGTCATTCAAAAATGTGCAAAAAAAAGGACGCAGACAAAACATGTTGAAATATTTCATTATATTCAAAGTGACCGTTAAAATAAGGTGTGCTTATACTTTCTGGAACAGTCGTTAGATGTTAGCAACCTGGCATTTCCAGGAAATTTTTGTTTTAAGTCATTGTTTACAATTGTTACTTTCGACCTTTTGACGATTTTGTCTGGAGGTGTTGAATTCAGGGCAAACCTTTCCTTAGAAAGAAATTGTTTCACATGTCTCTCCCCCCATCGCAGGCAAATCACTGCACGGCTACTAATCCAACCTTTTCACCGCAAGGATTATACAGATCAAACAGCAAAAACAACCAAGACCCAAAATAGAAGAAGAATGAAGCAGACAGAAAAAATCCGCAAAGACGCACGTGTGGATCTCTCCTTGCATGAGCCTGTGCACGCCATAAAAATATTGATTTTTACTGTGAGCCATGTTTTCAAGCGTTCTGTGAGATTGAGGAGTGATACAACACTAAAACACGGGTCACAGTAAAAGTCAAAAAGACAAAACAATTATAGCAGCGTACACAGGCTCATACAGCGCTTTCGCCCCCATTCAAATTTGTCAATGTTTCCTTTATACTACCGTATGATCTACTGGTAATATTAAAATACAATACTTAGCTGAATGTTTGATCCGGTATCCAATTGCAGAATTGTGCGTTCATTCGCGCACCACCACGAACCCTACACACCTAGAAAATTTTACAGTATTCGGTAATTTTTTTACCGAACTTTCAACAACTGAACGTTTGACAATCCGATTTAATGAGCCTGTGCACGCTGCTATAAATCTTTTGTCTTTTTGACTTTTACTGTGAGCCGTGTTTTGGTGTTGTCTCACTCACTCTCACAGGACGCTTGAAAACATGGCTCACAGTAAAAGTCAATTTTTTTATAGCGTGCACAGACTCATGGATTTCGGTAAAATTTGACAAGTTCCGGTAATTTTTTTACCGGAATACTTCCAATATACTTTTTTTCTTCCTGCCAATTTGGCCACTTTTTATTTCTCGGATTTTTCTAACTTCCCAATCGCACCAATGCACTGATAGAACCACTTTAGAAAACTTTAATCTGCGCAGTCAAACGCGTCCGACTCGATGCACGTCTCGACATGACCTGTTTTTTTTTGTCTATTATGATTTTAAGGCTATATAAACTCTTTTTGCTTTAATCAACTTTTACTAAACGAGTTTTAATAAAACTGTTTTAAAACACTTAAATAATGTTCACATTACATGATCTGTCGGCTATTCTAAACACGAAATTATTGTGACACATTCAACAGGGCATAACTTTTTTACCATTGGGTAAAAATCAACCAAATTTTGCACATTTTCTCATTGATGTGTATTGTTTACATGCTGTCAAACTCGAAGTCGTGTTTTTCGATTCAACGAAAATGGAGGTGAACCAACGCGAGTCGAGAGAACAAATTCTTTCCAAACACCTGGAATTTCCTGACCTGTCGCACCGGCAGTTGGGAAAAATGTTGAACATTCATCATTCAACCGTCTCCAGAGTGTTGAAGCGGTTCCAGGAGCGGTTGACGTTGGACCACGGCAAAGGAGCTGGAAGAAAACCGGGACCGGAGAACAAAAAGACGGAGGGAAAGGTGAAGCGGATGATTAAAGCAAATCCCAACGTCTCAAGCCGTGATTTGGCTAAAAAGATCAGCATGTCGCAGAGCTACGTCCAGAATGCAAAGAAGAGAGCTGGACTACATACATACAAGGTACAGAACTTCCCAAACTGCGATGAGCGGCAACAGTCGACGGCTAAAACTCGGGCACGGAAGCTCTACGAGAAGATGCTGACAAAATATGGCTGCTGTGTGATGGACGACGAAACGTATATAAAAGCCGATTTTAAGCAAATTCCGGGGTTGGAGTTTTTCACCGGCAAGAGCAAGTTCTATGTGGACGACAAATTTAAGAAGAAGAAAATGTCAAAGTTCGCCTCCAAATATCTCATTTGGCAGGCCATCTGCTCTTGCGGACTGAGGAGTGAGCCTTTCGTGACAAAGGGCACAGTAAATGGCGAGATCTACAAATCTGAGTGCCTCGAGAAGCGCCTTTTGCCGTTCTTGCAGCAGCACGACGAAGCTCCGCTATTTTGGCCAGATTTGGCATCATGCCACTATTCTAAAAGTGTCCTGGAGTGGTATGAGGCCAATTCTGTCCATTTTGTTCCAAAGGACATGAATCCGCCAAACTGTCCGGAGCTGCGCCCGGTGGAGCAGTACTGGGAAATGATGAAGCGGAAACTTCGGAAGAGCAAGAAGACAGTCAAAGACGAGAAGGACATGTTAAGAAAATGGAAAAAAAAACTGAGAAACTGGTACCGGATGACACTGTAAAGACTTTGATGGAGGGCATCAAGCGAAAATGCATTCAATTTTACACTCAAGGCTCCATCGATTAACTTTTCTTTTGATTTTTGAAGTAAATATATGTATAAAACTACCCTAAAATTTTGGTTTGATTCTAAACATTATAAGAAAATTGGCATGACATTTTCGGTGTCGCAATAATTTCGTGTTCGCCCTTTATAGTGAAAACATTTTAATTCATTCTACACAGATTTTCTTGATTATGTTTTGTGTTGAGATAAGCTTTTTGAAAAATATACAACCCCAAACTCTTATATTTACATTGAAAGTTTTACCAATATCCACAGTTTTACTACACTAATAAAACAACAGGCCATCGTTGGGAACATAGAAAAAATATGTTTCTAAAATTGAATCTTAGCTTCGGCTTTTTTATAAATCAATGTTAATGTATCCATGTGAAAAGTTAGTTTAAGACTTGCTATGCAACACTCTTAGCTATGCAACACTCTTCTTTAAGCCATTATGTAATCGATTCCCATAGCATGTCGATTACCCTCCAGCTTGGTACGTTGAAGTGGTTTCATCAGTCCACCGGCTATTTGATCTTCGGTACTGATGAAATCCAGTGTGATCCATGTGCTTGGTCCTTGGAGTATATCCACCATTTTGGCCACACAGATTGTGCTCTGGTGGTCGCAGCACAGTTGAATCGGTTGCTTTTCAAAAAAATGTGAGACGAGGCCTTGCCACCAGGACGCCTCATGTACCGCTGCAGACAAAGCCATATACTCTGCCTCACAGGTCGATAAAGCCTCGATTAGTTGCCTCTTGCAGCTCCATGACACCACTCCCCCTTGCAGCAGAAACCCGTATCCACTGGTTGATTTCCAGTCATTTACGTCGGCAGCCCAACCACTTCACTTGTTTGCATCAAACGCCTTGTCGGTCGATGAAATCTGGATCTTTTGAAGAAGCTTCGTTTTGATGGTTCTCCCGTTATGGCTATGTCCGAGTTCTCCCACGCCATTATCATCTGACGAAAATCGTCGCGCAGATCAGCCAACAGTGTTCCGATCCACTCGTCGGAAATTGTGAAAACAATCCCGTCGAGCTGGTGAGCAGTCGAAAAAATTTGGTTCACGTAGTCGAGCATAGATTCGCATGATGATAGCTCCGTCTTTGTTAGTTTGTGGAGTAGCCTAACTCGCCTGGTAAGGCCCGAGTCCTCAAAGGCTTCCTCCAGTTTCGACCAGACTTCACATGCCATCGGTGCTTTCTTGACATGGACGTAGTTCACAGGGTCAAGAAGTAGGATGATCTTCGCTCATGCCCTGGAATCCTTAACTGCGTTTACGGCTTCGTAGCTTCCGTCTTCCTTTGCTTCGGCTTCACGGTGCTCCAGAGGTCTTCAACCTCCATGAAAGTTGTCTCTTCCCGCGAGACGCTCGATCCCGGAGGGACTTCAATTAACGATGCCTGCAGCACTTGAGGATCCGGTGGAGCTGGATGTCATCTTGGATTCTTGATGAAAAAACGACCTTGACCTAACCTTCTGAGCAGTTCGTGAATAGGCCCATAACCAATTGAGCAGAGCAAATTTAAAAAAAAAACTTGTTCGTTTGATACTCCGAAATGGAATGAATGTTCTATTTTTCTACTCTAGTTTTCTTATCGAGAAGCTTATGATACAGACTAGCAAATTTGAAATCAATATAGTGATTTATTGATTAATCAAAGCCATGAAACCAGTGACTTGTGCGACTTCGTTTATCTGCAAAGCTGGACCGCATAGAGCCTCAATAATCGAAGCAACCGTTGGGGCTTTATTCATTCATTCCCAATTTATTTATATGCCAGGAAATGTTGCCAGAAAGCCAGACAATAATTCTAAGCCGGGTTCCTTGGTGTAAGCGCAGGTGCGTTATTAAAGGGGCGTTACTTAAGGGACGATTGGGTGTGCAAGTAAGTAGGTGATTATTTTCAAAAGAATCCTGGAACTAATATGTATTATTTGTTGTTGTTATTACTTTCCATAAAAAAAACAACTTTACTGTAAATGGTATTTGCACTTCATACTGTCAAACTGTACAGTGTCTTACATAATTTAAAATATTATCTATATCCGGATTGGCATGATAGTTTCGAAAAAAGAAACAAACGTGATACGTTATCAGAGTCGATTGGTGATAAAAAAAATGAATCTAAATTATATCTGTTGTAAAGTTGAAATGAAACAATCACAACAACAACGCTAGTGCACCTAGTTCAAATTGTTGTGCAATGCGATTGGAGTACAATTTTAACCTGCCAATTTATTGCACCCTGGCAGGGCCTCTGTGATACTTCTTTTTGTTATCTGTTGCTCTCGTTATCATCGGCCAGGCAGGCAGAGTAATAATAACTCACTTCAAAAGTGCATACCCAAGGTGCCACCTGCTGGATTCCACACACCGGCTGAGCACGATGAGCCGTGCCACGCCGTTGGATTTATTATGCGGTATATTGGTATTAATTCCCCTACCAATAAGGTACTTTCAATAGCGCTGTCAATCATCAAAAAGAAAGTGGAAATCGATGCACTCTTAATAAGACATTATGAGCGTTTCAACGTCATAAAAATCGCGAAAACTTTTTTACTAACACGTACCACTGTGAATCATCTCATGGTTTTTTTTTAAGTTGGAAATAAGAGGTTAGCAGGATCTCATACTCAATTCCTGGAAATTCTAACTTTCTTTGAGGATTTACGATCGTTATACACCTTAACTCCGATTGAATGTTGAGAATTTAAAAGATGTATATGAAATATAAATTTAAAGACTCGGAGGACTTTTATTTTATAAAGCTAGTTCAAACAAACACTTAACAAATGAAGAACCCTATCCATGTATTATGGTTCTCGTCCGAAAAAATAATTGCCTTTTTTCGTTAGCTTCAACAAACCGTATCCACTAGTGTAACATTTGAAATAAGACTTACCAACCACCAGGAATTCACATTTAAATAACAATTTCGTTTTCATACTCAATGGATTTCCACGCATGTTATGCTCATTCAGTTGCAAACAAATGTGGTGTAAATTGAAATGTATTTTGTTAATTTTCTGCATTCATGATTTATTGGAATGATATAGATTTTCAAATCGGTCAACGATTAGCCTGTAAGCGAACTTCACACGCATCGATACATTGGTGAGAATTTGATGTTGGTATCGATGGTGTCCAAACATAAATGTTTCCATATTGTAAGAGCTTGAAAATTTTCATGACTCTCCTAGAAACCGCGTTGGATTGTTAAATCGTAGCAGAAAAAGATGTAATCATCACAGGCAACATTTCCGGTAAGATAGCCATGTAAAATGTTATATAATTTGGAGTAAAATACCTTTTTCAGACTACGGAGTTATGATAATTGTCGACTTGAGACACGCCAGCAAGACAGGATTAAAACGTGCAATAACTGCTCAGTATGGTGTCTTAAAGTTGCATTTTGCCAAAGAAACTTCACCCTTCCAAATGATAGCTAAGGATGTTGCTAAATCACTCTTTTATGACTTCCAAATGATAGCAAAGGGAGTTGCAAAATCCTCTTTTATGACGACAATAGGGAAATGTTAGATCCGAAGACATTTTTGTCATGGAATGCATTATGGTAGTTTTTTCCTTATTTTTAAAAACTTAACGCTCCATAAAACAGTGTGTGTGTGTGTGTGTGTGTGTGTGTGTGTGTGTGTGTGTGTGTGTGTGTGTGTGTGTGTGTGTGTGTGTGTGTGTGTGTGTGTGTGTGTGTGTGTGTGTGTGTGTGTGTGTGTGTGTGTGTGTGTGTGTGTGTGTGTGTGTGTGTGTGTGTGTGTGTGTGTGTGTGTGTGTGTGTGTGTGTGTTTACAATCAATCTCCCACTGACCGGCAGTGCTTTTATGGAAGAAACTTGTCTGCATTTCTTCAGTAATTTATATGTGATTACTATGTGCAAAAATTTTTAGCCCTGGAGATTGAAGGTGACAGCTCTATTGAAAATCCAGCGACCCATTTCAAGAATGCCTGTTCATACACGTACATTCTGAGGCCATCTTCATATACAATAAGCCCGCATGAAAATCTTCACACTGCAAATGGCTAAGTAAAGAGTTTTCACACTTCCTGAATCAAATATGAAAATTCTTGGTCCTGCCGTGTATATAGTTAAGGTATATTTTTGATAATATAAAACGACCTCACCAATGTTCCTTATCTGATGCTGGAAAGCTCATCCGGATGCGGGAGCGGGGCTCCTTTCTTTTTTTGAAGACCGTACGTTTCCTAGTTGCTCCTTTGTTACTAATAAGAACTAGTGTAAATGAACATCGAGTTTGGGAGTAGTTCATCTTCAATGCACAAGTTCACTAATTCATTCTATTTATAGATCAGTTTCGACGCCGGTCACTCCCTCACGGTATTCGGCGAGGGGAAGGATTAGTTTGACAATCCTTATTAGAGACCGCGTTTATCTCTGCGTATCTACAATTGCCATAGGAAGGATAGTTTTGTGTTAATTGAGGAAGGTTAGTTTTTAGAACGTGGGATTTACTTTGGTAGATGACTGCTTTTTATTCTTAATCTAGAGGGGATAGAAAGAGGTAAAAGATAAATGGAAAGAAAGAGGGCAAGCCTGGGATTGAACTCCCGACCCTCTGCTCAGTAAGCAGAACGGATAACCACTTAGCTACACAACCAAATCATCATCATAGTCCTATTTCCATTCGATAAATTGTTATTCGTTATTTACTGTGGAATGAAAAGGGATATTTGTGCATGTTTGCACATATTTGAAAAAAAAAACAAATTCACAACCTTCTATAATAAAAACCATTCAACGAAATATCCTTAAAAAATAAGATGCTAGATAATTAAGTAAGAAGATTTTCACTGTCTTACCGTTTGTGGTTTTCTGCAACGGCAATCAGCAGATGGCGTTTGTTTTTATCCTACAGGGGACCAATATCGTTGTACAGCAATTCCATAGACAAAATAAATTTAATCTCTGAGAATTTCTTTATATATGGATGGATCGTGTAAGTACCCCTGAGATTTCTTGTATGAATATCCTCAGGGTCGGCACGCTTACGGCATGCGGCACGCTATTGAATGTTTAAAAGTCCCGTGGATCATTGGGTCACTGCCCTTGACTGCTTGCCAGTGACCCGAGCTATTCGCAAACTCTCATCATCCTTCGCGGCCGTATCATCCATTTAAGATGGCCATGCCTATTGCCACCCCTAAAGGACTCCCAACATGCGGTTGTTCGTCCATCTGGTGGTGGATTTTGCAAGCTTTATTTGAGTGGATGGCTGCGTTCTACCATAAGCTCTTTTATAGTTGGCTGCAAGGGAGTTTGCTCATACGAGAAAGTTGTGCATCCTCTACCTGCGATCATTCTTAAAACAAGGGACGGAAATTTCAAACGGACGGAAATACCAGCGGCTGGATTGTCAAGAAGAAAATGGATATAGGTTTTGGCTCGGGAAGTACCAGCACATCGGTCCCGAGCTCGGTCCCAAGCTTAATGATTCGCTTCTAATACCATAACTCACACGAACACACCCTCAAATGTTCTGTCAAAATAACACAGCGAATCAAAACAAAAACTATGATTCTAGTGCCGAAAACCGCAAGAATGTATTGCAAGGTTCAGACTGCAAGGTTTACTTCGGACCATGGGGTTCTAACACATCGGTCAATAAGTCCCAGGCCTAACAACCAGATGATGCCACTAATAAAATATCCATATGATTTTTCAAAAGTAACAACCTTCAAAAGATTACTGTCAAAATTTTATGACGTTTGGTTTATTATTTATCGAGTTACAGTGGTTTAAGTGACGCTATTTTTGTGATTCTTAAAAACGATGGATTCAAAGCAATTACGTGTGTTGATAGGGTATGTTTCCCTTGACTCAGCCTAAAAATATGCAACAATCGATTACATTATTTGTTATAACTCATAAAACATTTGAGCTGGAAGCAATATTTAACTAATTATACACTTGTCTAGATATGTTCAATAAGTCATTTGGTAGACTGTATCATGAAATGTTACAGAACTCATTTTATAAAGTCCGAAACTTTCGAGGAATATGGATGTAATATCGGTCTATAAGCACCAAATTGGGTCTAATGAGTGTATCGAAAATAAGCTATCCACAAACTTTCTTTCAAATTATGTTGAAAACCGATATTTTATTCATACAAAAAATTGATCCTTTATTGTACGAGGTTAAACTTGAACATAATGAAGACCGGATGAAATTTAAGTTATTCCTTCACGAATTTTCGAACTTTGGATCGAATGCTCTTCATCAAGTTCCGGACAAGTGTTGCATCGCATATTTTGGACGCTTGAGCCCAAATTTTTTTGAACTCCTGCATGTTCCCAGCAGCCCTACCAGTCTTCTTGAAGACCCTTTTCACGATTGCCCAGTAACGTTCGATGGGTCGAAGCTGAGGGCAATTTGGTGGATTGATATTTTTCTCAACGAAATCTATACCCTTTTCCACAAGCGAGTGGTTTTGGCATAGTGAGCTGACGCTAAATTCGGCCAAAACAGTGGAGGTGTACTATGCTTCTTATATAAAGGCAACAATCTCTTCTGGAGACACTCAGATCGAAGATTTCCGCATTTATAGTTCCGGTAGTGTAGAAATGGTTGATTTCAAACCACAGGAACATATTGCTTGCCATACCAGTACCTTTCGACCAAATTTCTCCACTTGAATCGACCTGTCCGCATCACTCACATCCTCCCCAACGACGGCAGTAAAGTATTGTGGACCTGGAAGGGTTTTTGAGTCCTCCTTTACATAGGTCTCATCGTCCATCAAATCGCATGCATCCGGACGCTGCAAAAGACGCGAATACAATTTCCGGGCCCTTGTTGCTGCTCGCTTCTTCTGTTCTGCACTTTGTTTCGAGATTATCTGCTTCTTGTAGGTCTTCAGGTGGTTTCGCCTCTTGATACGCTGGATCATTCCGACACTCGATCCTGCTTTTTTGGCCAAATCACGTATTGACATTGATTTGTTCTTCATGATTAGAGATACCACTTTCTGCTCCAGTTTCGGGTTGGAAGAACCGGGTTCTCTGCCTCTTCCTGGTATCATCCAAAGAATAGTGTTCCCCAAACTTATTAATGATGGTTTTAACACTCGCATGATGAATTCCAAACCGCTTCGCCAATTTTCACATAGTAATACCCTTCTCACTTAGCCATGTGTCCAGAACCTTAATTTTCACTTCCTTTTCAATACGCGACATTTTGAAAACGCAGAATTTGAACCGCACAAACAAGTAAACAAAAGAAAGCTGACAGTCAAACGCACAGCATGCGGTGTTCAGAGCATAAAAAACCATCACAAATACATGCGTACAACGCAAATGTATGTGGATATCTTTTTTTTAATACACTTTTTTTTTGTGGATTCTTTTTCCCCCTTTTAAATTATTTTTTTTTTAATGACGGGCGGGGTTTTTTTTAAATCGGACACTTTTCAAATCTTCAGGGATTAAATAACTATATATTAACTATGTTTTGGCATAATTTATTTATTGAATTTCCTCCCCCAAGCTGAATGCTCGTACATTTCTCTTAACACTGCTCATGAGATCTTGGGCGAGGCTTTGTCCATCTTCCTTACACAATTTAGTTTTTCTTCAAAGCTTCATCGGTTTTGAATGTTTTTCCGCTTTTCTTCAACTTCTTCTTCATTATCGCCCAAAACTTTTCGATCGGACGAAGTTCTGGTGTATTTGGCGGGTTCGCCTCCTTCGGGACCACATTAACGCCCTTCGCTGCGTACCGATCCATTACAGGCTTGGCGTAATGGCACGAAGCGAGATCTGGCCAGAACAGCGTGGGACCACGGTGAGAGCGGAAGAACGATAGCAAGCGCTTCTGCAAGCATTCCTCTCGATAAATCTGTCCGTTTATGGTGCCGGTTGTAACTAACGGCTTGTTGTACTGTTCGCACTCGCAGATCGCCTGCCACAACAGGTACTTCTTCGTGAATTTGTCCATCTTTCTCTTCCGGAACTTTTCCGGAACCTCCATGTGGGACGTACCGACAAAAAACTCGAGGCCGGGGATTTGTTTGGTGTCCGCCTTGATATATGTCTCGTCGTCCATGACGAGACAGCCTGGCTTGACCAGCCACTCACGGTACAGCTTCCGCCCACGCAATTTGGCCACCGTGTTTTGCTTGTCAGTCCGGTTTGGCCTTAAAAACACGTAGCCTAGCCCGCTTCATGGTCTGCTGGACGAACCACTTCGACGAATTGACCTTTTTGGCCACGTCTCGGGTGGAAAGGTTCGGGTTATTTTTAAAGTACTGCCTTATCTTCCGCGCCTTCTATGGGTATTCCGTTTTGGGTTTTCGGCCGCTTCCAGCGCGCCAATCAATGGTCTTTGTCTCCTGGAACATTTTCACATCGCGGGACACGGTGGAATGGTCCAAGCCTTTTGCCGATCCATCTATGCGACTGACCAGGATTATCGATCACCGCGCCCAAGATTTGCTGGTGAAGTCCTTTTTGTTTCGAATGTATCTTGAAAACTACTTGACAGATCGCAATAAAATTTTGCACACATAAACATAACACTCTAAACTAGTACTACTCAAAATTTAATTAATTTTTACTTACGCGATAAAACGTTACACCCAAAACAAAGTGTCGCATTTTTCCGAGTCCGTTCTTTAAATGTTGACTACGTACGGTTTTTTTTTTTTTTTTTTTGTTTAAAGGGGCTGCCCGGTTTTTTCCCCCTAACAAAAAAAAAAAATTAAAAAAAAAAAATAAAAAAAAATAGAAAAAAAAATAAGAAGGATTTTCACATGATTTATCGGCCATTTCATAATCAAAACATTAGAATTCACTCCACAATGATTTTGTTCCTTTGGTTTGTGTTTAGATGAGCCATTTGAAAAACAATCCATTGTAACTAACACATTTTTATTGAAATTTCAGCTAAAACAACATTTTTATTACACTTTTTATGCAACAGGCCATAGTTGGGAACATAGAATAAAATATGTTTCTAACATTGGGTCTACGATTTTCTAAATAAATCATTGTTATTTTAGCTATGTGAACAGTTAGTTTAGAACGTGGGACTATTTTCTGTACATCTTGGCTATATTACTTGGCTTATCGGTTTAATTTAGCCAAATTTAGAGCATTCCAAGATAATGTAGATAATCTGTTCAGCTTAACCAGTCAAATTGTGGTGTCTTAAAAGGTAAGAAAATCTTAAATTACGCGGAAGTGAACTACTCTAAATTGATTAATAATGTCTCAAGGGCTTTGAATTAAATCGGTCATGCTGATAGCAACATAATTTTTTTGATTATCGCCGAATTAATGTCATATTCGGTACATAGGCCGAATGGAGGAGCTAGGCTAACATTACATCCCGTTACCCTATATCATTGCTTTTTGATGGGAAAAAAACACCGTTCAAGCCCAAGCTTGGCTTGAAAAATGTTATCTGGACTCTGCTCCATTGAAAACGACCATCAAACAATGGTTTGCCAATTTCAAGCGTGGTCGTACGGACACCGATGAAGGGCGTTCAGCATCAAATGAGGCAGTTATTCCGGAAAATAATGGAAAAACCATGAAAATCATCATGGGCAATCGCAAAGTGAAGTTGCAAGAGATAGCTGACACTCTGAAGGTATCAAAAGGTAGTGTTTACACCATCATAACGTTTGCATTAAAAAAAATGACTTTTTTCGGATGGAAATTCTAGGCCCTTGCGAGCGGCCTTCCGGCAGTTAACCGAAACATTCACCATGGCGGACGAAAACATGCGTGTAGGCATGTTTTTGAGTTCTTTCTTCTTTTATTTACCAATTCCTCCTCAGTTTTCGCGACAAAATTGTTGGAGTAGATCTTACGGGTCAGGTTGGCCCAGAAATTCTCGATGGGACGCAGCTGGGAGACCAGGTTGGGCGGGTTCGCCGACTTGGGTACCACATCAATATTCAGCCGCTCCATCTCCTCCAACGATCGCTTCGAGTAGTGGGCCGACGCCAGATCCGGACAGAACACCGCGTCTTTGCCCTTATGGTATTTCTTGATGAACGACGCAACTTCCGACAGGCATTTCGTACTATAAATTTCCCCGGTCACGGCCTGTCCGGAGCGAAAGAAGGGCGGCTTTGACATCCCCTTCTCGCTGATTGTCAGCCACAGCAGCACCTTGGGGAGCTTGGTGTGTGAAATGAACTTCACCTAACGGGACATACAACCGGAAAATGCGAGCGATGATAATCAAGGCAGTCCAAAAGAATCCAGAGATCTTCGGGCGTGATTTGGTGAAAAAGTTCACTACGTCGCACAGTACAGCTCGGCAAATCTATATGAGAGAATGATTTCGGTCGTACTATGTCAGCATACATCTCAATAGGACGCTGAAACAAAACCTGGTTGCCAAAACCCGCAGGTAAGTTGTACGAGCACGTACTGCCCAAGCACAACGGATGAACGATGAAACTTACGGGAAAATGGACTTCGGACAAATGCCAGATCAAAAATTTTACCTTGCTATACAAAAGAGGGATGCACCGGGTAAGCTAAAAAATGTCTTTGAAGAAAAATTCGCTCGCAAGTTGATGGAGCGACTATGAATGGACATGTTTACAAAGAGGAGTATTTTCAAGAAAATAATGTTGCCATTCATTCAATCCCACGAGGGTCCCGTGAAGTTCTGATCCGGCTTAGTCAGCTGCTATTACAGTAAGGAAGTCATAGAATGCTTTAAGCAGAGTAATATCGATAATATCGATAATATCGATTAAGAAGTTAAAGAAATTAAGGAAATGTGGCAAAAAAATCGACAAACTGTCTTTTGAAGAAATGCTGGAAAAAGATAAGGTGGACAGTAGTACTGTGCAAGAAATGATGAGTGGAATTCAGCGTTAAGTTCGCAAATTCAAAAGCTGACGAATATTTTTTCTTGTATTTTATCCTGAAAGCTTGGTGAAAAACCAACAAAATTATACCCTTAGATTTTGTATACGTTTGAAACCACCCGTTTTGTGGGAGAAACCACTCGTTTTGTGCTGTTAAATTTTAAATGAAACAGACTTCATAAACAAACATGCAAAAATACCCTTTTTCATTTCACAGATAGAACTATGTTGTCCATGATAAAGTTTTCAACGATAAAATTTCCCATTTTCTATTAAATAAGATGAATTACAGCATTATCTGTGATGCCCAAATTTGAAAATTAAATGTCTTTTTTAATATAAAAACAATCGTTTTATGAGGTTAAAAAAATTGTTACATAAAAAAAACTGCCATACAGTGAGCCATAAATATATGTTTTTCTCATAGTTTGAACTCTTTCCAATCTACAAAAAAATTTCAAAGATTTAGTTTAATTAGTTTTTTAAATTTTTTTTGTAATTTCTTTCGGGTTTATTGTTATAAAAAATTTTGTTGTGGGGGGGGGGAAAAAAACAAATTTTTTTTATCTCAGGGGAAAAAAAAAAATGTATTTTCCCCCCCCATAGGCGTAGCCAGGATTTCAAATAGGGGGGGGGGGAAGAGAGAGAGAGAGAGAGAGAGAGAGAGAGAGAGAGAGAGAGAGAGAGAGAGAGAGAGAGAATTACATCGTCTCCAACCAGTGGTTGCACATACTGAACAATTAATATTAACGGACACTTAACGGACAATACAACGCCCGGTGGACCAGTAGAGTAGGGTCATTTTCATGTTCCGACAGATGGAGCGGGAATGGAGCCCCATTTATGTGACATTACGCCTGAATGCGGGTGGATTATCTTCTCTACTCTCACCCAAAGTATTTGACAATACCCGTCCGTTTCTTGCAACAAGATTAAACAATTCTTAGCTTGTTTTGGAATAAAAAAAAAACGGTTTTAAAAACTTTCGATTTTTCCCATGTTTTTAAATCAAACCACATTGAATGCCAAACATTTAACGGGTCATGTTGGATTTTTGTATAGAATAACCACCGAATTTGTTTGCAGTTTGTACTGAAAATGTACTTTTCATCCGCGACCCTCTCACCCAAAGCAACACAGAAGAAACACCGTTTTTTACTCACCATGCTCACACCGTTTGAATAGATTATATTTTTTTAATGGTTGTTCAAATAATAAGTGATTAGCTTTTAACAAACATACATTTTGAGTTTTGGTGGTTTATAGCTTATGGTTTGTGTCCCCTTTGCTCACCTATAGTATAATTATTTTATCTGATATTTTCTAAACAGGAACATCAAACATAACCTTTTAAAACGACGTAAGTAACAAATGTAAGCAAGCTGTGTTTTTTGTGCTGAATTGTTGCTACTTGCATTCTCAACACACGAGTAGTTAGTAAATAATTTAAGAAATTTTATTCATCAATGACGAAAAGAAATTCATATGCGTTCCAACAGCTATTCCTCAATATTTTAAAAATAATTTATATACACATCTGCATCTGCGTTTTGAAATTTGAACCGATTTATCTGATATGATCCAACTGAAACACGTTCTGTCGAAACACGGTATATGTAGCTATCATGTGTATCTGAGTAGTATGAAACCAAAACGGTGTATCATTGAATTACATTAAAATTGTTTTTCAAATTCGAGAAATACAACCATTTTGCATATTTTTCTATTCGTGGTTATTTCAGCTGCATGAAAAAAACATTCGTTTTGTTTTGTTTGCTTGTTTTTTTTTAATTACATGCTGGAAAATATTATACTTACTTTTGAAAAACTTTCGAATGTCCATTTATGGTACTTCTGGATAAAATGAATCAAATAACTGCTTTAGACTGCTTATAATTAAAAAAAAAACCGTATGTATTTTACCCGATGATTCGTTTTGTTATGAAGGTTCTTCTGTTTATAAACACGCGCAGAACCATCGCTTATTCTTCCGGACTTCCTCTAAACTCTCCACCGATTGCTTGTCGATCTGCCAAACTTGGAAGACATCTGCATGGAGTTATCTCAAATTATAATAATCCGTCCAATCTATCACAAAACGTTGCAATTGGTTGAGCGGACTGGAGATAATGAGATCCATTTGTATAAGGCCAAGTCTCTCCCGGTTGGTATTAAACCGATGAGCATGGATATCAATAGAAACATAAAGTTACCAGAAGGCACAAAATGCATCTACGGACTCTTATTTTTACGAAATCCCTCAATTTCAATTTTTAATGGATTAGCATAGATTGTTCATTAGACACTTCAACTTGATTGATACAGTTATTAGTTACAGCAGTGCAATAGATTGTAGAATACAGTAGTAAAAATTGTAAGTTACGAAAAAAGAGTTTGGTTCGAGCATCGGCTGTGAAAGGTTGTGTCGATGCTTTATTACGCACTATTTTCCTATCGAGCATGGCGCGTTTCGTGTTGTTTCGGTTATCTATAATTCGGTGTAACGAGTGATCGAGTGAGCACAGTAAGAGAACAACAAAGCGTCTCTCAAGCGTTCATAAAATTATCCTTGTTTTCCTAACGGAAACCACCATCACACTTTGTGAGTGGCTCCAATAGCATCCTTATTATTGGTTTAACTCAGATCAAATCGGATTTCCAACATTATAAAAAATCACCTTGTTTTTCCGATGAAAAAACACCTTTACACTTTGTGTGTGGCCCCAATAGCATCCTTACTGTTGTAATCGGTTCGAATCAGAAATCGGTACTAGTATTTAAATATTTTACTAAACGAAGCGTGAATTCAGCTTATTGTTTACCAAAACGAACCCTGCTGCCACCCAATCTTGTCATCCGAAATCCCAGTGATTTCTCGTGGAAGTGCGGCGGTGGTCTCGGCTTCCAATAAAACGTCCAAATAAACGTTAACGCATTCCTACCCTTTCCTTATTTGACCTGCATTCGGGCGAGGCCAGCGCCGGTATTGCCTTAGTTTGGGATCACCAGTTTTACACATTGAGCATGTTTGCATCATCTGTTGATCTTCTGAGTAATAACAGCTGAACTGGCAGTAACGGAATAACAACTTCGGGCGGTCAATCATGCTCATTATTCTGCTCATGCTCATAAAAACGGATAAATTATTTGAATAGGATAAGACAACTGCAACTTCTCGCCCTGACTAGCTTGCTGTTCTGCTTCTCACACGCTGAATCAAACTGTAAGATATGATCAACATATATTCTCAATAATACGAAACTACAGTACCCTAAAACGGGGAAAGCGGGGTAACGACCCATGCCATGAATAGTTCAAATAAATATTTTTCGTTGATACTTTTTCTAACTATCAACTGTGTTTCTTAATCTAGTATTATTTGGCTTCTGAAAGCTATAGCATAGGTTTGAATATTCAGTTTTTTGAATAACCAAGAACTGAACATTTTATTGAGCATAGCTTCTTCAACTTTCAGCTAGCGGGGAAAAAAATCAATCAATGCTTATCTAATAGCTAACATTACAGATTAAGAGATATTTCCCTAGTAGCACATTTGTTTCAACCCAGTAAAGGTGACTGCTCTGTGACTCAATTAAGTCACAATAGAGCTGCTGAAACCAGTTTTGACTGTTGTGTGCTGCTTGGGGTTTTTAGATACTCTAGGCTACATAGGTTGGGTTCTAGGTTAAAGGAAAAATATTGTAATAAAATTGTTACTCGTTACTATTTAAAAACTATTATATAATTACAACTTTTTTCTCATGGATGTCAATTTTTTACGCTTTTTTGCTACAACTTGTTACAAAATCGAGGCAACTTCGCGTAATTTGGCTTTTTTATTTAGGCAAAGGAGCAATCTGACAAACATCCCAAGCAACACAAAATCGTCATATTTGGTTACAGTGACTTGATTGTGACTTAATTGAGTAGTATTGGAGTAACATCAACTGTATTGCAACAAGTTACCTTGCAACCTTCTAGAGATAAAAAATAAATAATAATATATTGAAACAAATAATAAAATTCTAAAAATAAAATCAAAACTTAGGGGGGGGGGGGGGGGCAACGGCCCCCCCTGCCCCCCCTGGCTACGCCTATGCTGCTTACCCTGGCCTGCGTTTAAACATAGAATTAAGGAATAAAAACCAGCGGGGGGAAAGGTCCTTGAATAAAGGGGGAGGAAAAAAAGGAAGGAAAAAAAAGGGGGGGGGGGGAAAGGGGGGGGGGGGGGGGGGGGAGGGAGGAGTGGTTGTGGGGGGGGGGGGGGGGGATAAAAAAAAGGTGTTCGGGAAAAAAAGTAAAAATATTATGTAAAATTAATTTTTTTTTTTTAATAAAAAAAAAAAATAAGAAAAAAAAAATATACTCGTGCTGTCAATACAAGAGCTGTAAATTAAAAAAATGCTGTAATCTATGGTTCAGATTTTTTGAGGTTAGAAATAAAGTATGTTTATTTGATTTCTCTCATTCCAACACAAATAAATGAAATAAGTAGTTAAATTCAAAAATCTTCTTTTTATTAGCCTTCTAAAACAGTTTTCAAGCTGATTCCATTTATAAGTAGCAGTTATATGATTTTGTCAGGTTTGAGATTTGCAGACGAGTTTACATTTTTCGGCTTGGCACTTGAAATCATGCCGGCTTCGGTGAATTCGAAAAATCCTACGTCCACTCACTAGGATTTTCGCAGTCACACATAATTTATACGAACTTTTTGATAATGTTCTTCACAGTTGTTTATGCTTCACTCCCGTACGTGCTCGTACACAATATGGCGGTGACAACTTCTTTATTCTGACTTGACAAACCGAGCGGTGGACTATATTGTGTTGATATCTTGTAAATTTCAAGCGTTCAAGACGCAAAAGTAAAAGCGTGTCGTATACTTATATGTTATCGGTTGCAAATATGAATTCAAGTTAAAAGATTGTAAGGAACATGCACAGCAAAAAATTATGAAAATTACACCTGTTGTAAACCCGTTCAGTTTGAAAAATACATCAATGTATTTCCTTACATTAGTTAGAATTTCCGTTAAGATCATGTATATGAGCGAAACGTTGAAAAACGCATCCATATTCAATAAAATTTTTACTACAACCTTTGTTTACATTATGCTGTGAAAATAAAGTGAAACGCTCTTTCTTTTCAACTCATTAAAATGAGAGTTTACATGAACGTGTAAAATCCTATGTTCGTTCACTGAAACCAATAAATCATGGCGCCTGATTCTTTTGTTGTACTTTGCTGCTGTCATTCATTATCCAACACATAGCACGATCTGAACCGAAATCTAAACACAGTCGCTAGATTCTAATTGTTTCAAGGAAACTTCAGATAATCCGGATGATATATCCATGGGAATTATTTATAAACTCACGTTGTTAAACTGTTAATTTTCTTGTATACGAATGTTTATTTTCGAAGCAAGGAGATCAGTGTCAATTTGTTGATGTCGTTTGGAAATTAAGTCTTTGGAAGGAAATTTCAGAATATATTAGTGAGTAAATTAAATGATTCTTGAACGAGCTTTTTGTGCTACATAAAAACCATGTACCGGACGCTTATGTTTCAATGTATACGGGATATTTTCAAATTGTTTCCAAATAGATGAACTTTGTTTCTGCTTGCATGAATTCAATAACGTTTAAAATTACACGCTATGTTTTCAATACGTGTAAAAATAAAGTTGCATGACTTTTTCAATTCATGTAATTTTATTTTTGACTGTAGTTTTGAATCTTTTTCATTGCTCCCATTATGTGCATGAAAATAAATTGAATATTACATTTTTTATTAACTGTGT